>JADWOT020000010.1:10073411-10490765 GCA_036345935.2 Taenia hydatigena
AAACGTCAATTTTTGGGAAAGCGAAATGCTAAATTTGCCTCTTAATGCTTCAAATCTACAGCTAAATGCCTTTCGTGGCTCACTAATGCCGCTGGCACAAAAGCTGTGCTTCTCTCCTTAGAAATGCGACATAAACTTCGTCGGGTTGTGAAGCTTAGTGTGGGCGCAGGCTACCTCATAGCTAAACCACATCACTGCATCAGCGTTGGAGGATGAGGTTAAATTAGGCGACTCATGTCACGCATAAAAGTCTTTGTTAAAAGCCACAGGATGGTGCAACACACTTAGAGTCACGCGAAAACACCAAGATTACTCAAATTCTTCTCTGCAAACCTATCATCTCACACATGACTAGTTTTAAAGAAAGGAAAACAGCAGATGTCAATTGGCTCTATGACTTACGAGGGGGTTGTAAGGTGGATCAGTGATTTGAGTTTGACAATGCCTTCAAAGGCACTTTGACACATTTCTCCCCCCATTGGTGCACCACTGATGTGCTGGTGCGTGGGCAGTGTGAGGTTGGGTGCTGCACTGGTGGTCAAACCACTTTAGCCCGGAAGTGGTTAAGTGGTGGCGTTGAGAACAGATTAAGGGAAGGCATTATGCTCAAACAGCCATTGCACTATGAAGATCTGATTTTGTGAAGCATTAGCGTGTATCAAGAGGTCTTTTGCAGCAGTGGATTTCTAATTTCCACCTCTGAGGCCGAACGCCGCTTCAATCTCTATGTAATGACTGAAATAGATGAGTAGTTAAATGGACACATAAAAGGCCGGATGAGGGTTATTCTTAGCTAATATTTCCCCGTAACTTATTCCTCCGTTATGTGCAGTTGCCTTGGGTACAGCTGACTACATAGATTTCAGGCCAGCGCTTTCTACCTGCCAAATCTACTCTGCTTTAGCAATGAATCAGTTTTCTTACCATCCTCATAGAATACTGTCCAGCAGGACTTTGGAGGCGCGTGGGCAAGCTCCATTTGAATAGTCTCAGCTTTGATTAGTTAGTCTTCTATCAAAAATATGCCTTATGGTGCTGCTATGTTATGAGGCTTTGGATGCGAGAGGGAGTGAATTTTACACGGATAGTCACTGAGTTCACGAATTGCCCTCACGCTAAGATGCGGTACTTGGGAGATGCTATTTCCTGATGCAATGAACTCGAGCATTTCATTCCTCGGACGCTGTGCCTTGATGGCTCAACATGACCTTCCAATCATGCTAGTAGTTTTACTGTCCTTATGTACGAAAGCAGATAGTATGGTCTCGTTCGATACTAAGTGTTATCACATCTTCGGGGAGAAATCGAAGCATAGCATTTCAAGCAAACAAAAGTAAATACTGAAGTCAAGTGATTGGGTCACACGCGCTCATCTGCGTGTCACAACACGCTTCATGACTGGTCACCTTGTTCTCCGTTGCTGCACTCGGGGACCCCAGCTAACAACTGTCCTTTATTTTATGTACTCCACTTAGACACTTTGAATACGATATGCTTTCCCTTTGAAGAGCAACAAAAACGAAATAGAGCTTGG
The DNA here is from genome assembly GCA_036345935.2 of Taenia hydatigena. NCBI lineage: Eukaryota > Metazoa > Platyhelminthes > Cestoda > Cyclophyllidea > Taeniidae > Taenia > Taenia hydatigena. The sequence goes on from JADWOT020000010.1 coordinate 10,074,946, forward strand.
TGCTTGAGTTGGAAACTTTGGCACCTCTATCGATGCAAATTGTGGGTGCATAAACCATGTGCAATCTCTACATTTACTTCACCCACTCTCTTTTCCCTTACACATCGCCCACAAAATTAGCACAGCAAACACTGAACAGATTTGCTTTAATAGTGCTCGTCACACCACCTACTGATATTGCCACAAAGAAGCATTCGACGATGTGAATACCATTGACTCCACAATCACCTGTAACTAAACAAGTGGATTTATCAAGCTGACACCATGACCTTGTCATTTAGTTGGCTTGATACCAAACACCTTAATGGCACAGACATCGTCAATTTATGTGAGGCAGTGCGCAGCATAAAGTCGGTCATGAGGTGTGTCAAGATAATCAAACGGTGCAATACTTCGCCCTGATGGTCTGCATCTGCAGGGCATCTTATAAGTACGAGATAGGAAACTAAGAGAATTAATACGATGCCCAGCGCGTGTGGCCCATTCATTTGGAATCACCTTCAACCACTTAGAGTTACCTCAGTACAACTTCAAGTTTTTAAAGTCTCTCAGGTAAAAATGAGTTCATTAGATCAAACGTTTACGTTTATCTCCACATATTTTGCTCAATTAAGACGCTTGCTTCTGCTTCCTCATTCTCCAATGTGGACGAACCAACCTCAACGCGAGACAGGGTCAGTGAATGATTCGCCATGCGTGTTGACCTGTCGAGGCCACTGTTTCGGGAACCTAGAAGAACAAGTAAATTGAAGCGGACGTCTGATACAGTTCTCTCACTGACCTCCCTTTGACGAAATGTTGTATTTTGCTTCTGACTAAAAGCTAGATGGCTAGCCAGTGAGTTAGCCTCAGTGGTATTATGGGTGAATTGGGCGCGGTCCACAATGAGTTCACGTACGAGGTCTGGTAAAAGCTATCCTTGAGGCGAAGAAGGAAAAAATGTTACAGACTAAGAAGAACGGTAAATCACTTACATACAAAAAGACTTTTCCATGCCGAACCCGTTGGCGATAAAGACATCGAACGAATGAGGATGTGCGAAAAAGTGGGAGTAGTTTGACTGCAGAATGCCTCTTGGTTAAAACACATCATCGAATCGGTGCAAAAGAACTTAGTTAGGCCTTTTAATCCATGGCAGGAATAAAATATTCTGACTCCAAGTGTTTGGAGCCAAATGAGAACTCAGTAATCGCAATTTACATCCTTCACCCAACATGCAAATGCATTTGGTAGCGCTGCTAAATAAATGCTTACGCATGCAAGTTCCTTTCCTCAAAAGAGCGTTTCAGCAGACAGATGAGGAGAGCTAATTCCCGTGCGGATATCTTCGACTCTCACAATTAACTTCAGCCACTGTTGCATTGGGCATCATTTGCAATACATTTGGGTCTCCATTCACCAGGTAGGGTTTATGACGTTTTGGCCTTTCGCTTGTGCAACGGCGATCCGTTCTTAGCTTGTTTCACACACTCCGCATTTAAGTAAAATTTTGGGTAAATTTGCAAGGCAAAAAGGCACACACCAAGAGTGGAGGCATGTTTCGTCAAGTTCTAACCGCCCTGCTCCGCTATCCCAGGGATGTGTATGGCCTTCCCCTCCAACCAATCATCCATCATCAGAAAGCATTTGCAACATTCATGCGCAGTAGCATAATAACAATGTTTGCACTTCCTATTGCTAACATATATTTCACCTACTTTTGTCTCTTAAAGAGCAGCCTCTCGCAAAATTCGCTTGCATACAAATTGGCATCGTGAATCGCGAATTGAGGCTGTCAGGACTGTGGAACACAGCATCCTCCTGAGTGTCAGCGAAGTTAGTCCAATTTATGAGAAAAGCAACAGTGGTGTCTGAGTAGAGGCATCGGGATTTTAAGCATCGTTCTCACTTTCACTTCAATTATCTCTTTGCTTATTTACCACAAATTGTGCTGAGTCACACACCACCACGGTTAGTCTAGTGTCACGTCTTTGTGTACTGCTGGAGGTAGCATTTGACAGGCAGGGAGACAGCGACTCTACACCTACTGCAGACGAAAGCGCTAAAGAATTGTGGTGACCCTCACTTTGCTTATGGCTGCTTGCCTCACCAGCGGCAATGGCGATTTGCAACGAGACTTAATGGGACGTCTCATGCACGTCAACGAAAATGCCATTTTATTGGTGAAGAGGCTGCATTCTCCACCAATCACATGTGGGTGCGCTCGCTGCAAAGACTTCCCACTATTACGAAAAACACCATTGACTTGTCTGTAGAGATTGACCAAGGGACATTTAACACGATTACGCCTAGACGACTAACTCTCTGTTCTGATTCAGCGTCCTTCAAGCTTTAACTTCAATTTCACCGAGTCCCGTCAAAATACTCAAGTTTTATCTTATTATCATGGGCAGACTCCTATGCAGCAAAAGTATGCCTTTTGAATGGGGTGAAACCTGAGCACATATATTTGAAACGTCGGTCTTGAAACCACACAATGTTCAGCAATGGAATGAATAGAGTGTTCAAATGATGCAGACATGTGTTTAAAAGCATTTACAAGTGCAAACGAGAATCGACTTGTGTGGTCTCACATCCGCTTTAGATTCTCTTTAGAGAGATAGTGTAGTTAGACGTAAGCAATGAGAACTCGCCTTTTCAACTGTGCGTCATTGAATCGGAGGCGTTTAATGTCGGAATTGCTCCATTTCAACTTTACTCGAAGAGAGTGCTTTACAGGTTGGCAACCACGCGCATTAAATTCTGCATTCACGACTACGATGTAGAGGCGTTTTGTAAATGCCTCACAAGCATGCATCTCACCAATGTCTGCAAGACGATGTCTAGCATTGAGAGAAACGTCAAATATATCATCATGGAAAAGCATCTTACGTGAATCTGTGCAACGAACGCAGTAGCCGAATGCAATGCTATGCAGTTTTTCACAGAGGCGATATCAGAGGCAGAGGCCCTTTTTGAGGCCATAGAAGGGCCAAGCCATTTTTATATTGAGGGATTCGGACTTTCGCACATCGTGTTATGTGTGCATGCAAACGTGGGCTTCCCATCCATGGTCAACAGTAACGCAACCGAAATGCGCCCATGGGACTGCGCTGCTTAGTGTGTAGTGGACACTTGTTAGGATTACTGGAATCCTTGGAATGGCCAAGCTTATTTTTGCATAGAGGAATTCGGATTCCAGCACAATGAAATTTGTATCCAGTTTAATTTACACGTGCTCATAATAACGGCCACATCAATCCTTATAATTGTGTTCAAATGACATTTATAGGCCGTAAACAGCTTTATTTGCCTAAAATTAAGTGACATAGTCAACTATGTTGCCACAATTTGACGGTTCTTTATACGTCAAACTCTAGCTCTCTGAAGATGAATGCAGATGTGCGATGGTGAATACATCAGGAATTCGTGGCTTTTGTAATTGGAGAGTCAATTGCCTCCCAATCAAATCAAGGATAGTATCAACTCTTCCTCTCCCTCGATTGCGTTCCCAGGATGAAGAGCATTGGAGGGCGAGTCGTCTTAGTGGCAGCAAGGCTGGTGATGCGGAATATGAGGCGCCTTAATGCAAGTAGAAGACTGCGTCCAGCGCGGCACTGCAGTGCAGAATCGGTCATGTACACCACACCGTCGAATGCGCATAGGTAAGAAATCTCGAAGGACATAAGACACAGTGAATATTTTCCTTCTATGCTTCTTCGATTGACATGGATATGACAGTAAGGCAAGCGGGTTGCTGTTTCAATGTAATCAGGTCCAACTGGGTAGTTTAGATGCGATTGTCGTGCGTAGCTTTTAGCAGAATAAACGAGGGATCGCCAGAGTGGATGAAGGAGACCCAAACGCATTACGCTGCATGCAAGCACTAAAAACCGAATGATTCTACCATGGTTAGATAAGACATAGTATATGTACTGCCGAGCGAATTGGCAACATTCTTGGTAGCATCGAATAGCACTGCAAAGAACCCTTCCTTCTGACTCTGCTTCTAACACTGACTCATCTTCTCTCTCCACAGCGACACGAGTCGAATACAGCATGCAACAAAGTTTTGCGTCCACCCACTGCATTTGTCTCACGTAACTGCGCAAAATGCCTTTGATGGTGAGAGACCTGAGAACCGACCTCATGTGGGGCATTGCCTCACACACATTGACGATGTCCATGGCATCGAGATATTTGCAAATCTCGATTCGTACATGTTAAGGAATCCTCTCCATTGTACAACTCGCAGGTTTACTAAATGAATCCTAATTCCGACTTGTGATTTATTCGCTATTAGCAGAGTTGCTTGAGTAAAACACATGATTGTGCGCCTGATTCTGGTTAGCCGTTGCCGTGAGGCAAGAGTTTAGACCGACTAGGCTTTCGACTGCACAATCTGCCAAGTTTATTCCAGTCAAATGCTTCATGCACTTTTGCCAACAACTACATCCCATCAAGACTGTAACGTTTTCCACTCTACTATTCAATAGCACTTACCACCCCATTTGGATTTACATTTGCCACATTTTAAAAGGTAAGTTAATCTTCCGTTTTAGACTGTGCAATGGCAATGTAGAGGTTTTGATTTGTTTTCCCATTTTCAACTTTTACTCTCTGACAACTCAAGTGGCTGCAGCACACTTTTAACTTCTCTGCCCATTTTGATGGGTAGGAACAATGCATGATGAGGTGTGACTTAAAGTGCCAAATTCTGACAATGCGTGGCGTGTGCACTCAGATGATGAGATTATTCTCCGTTGGCATAAGCGTTGGGATGGAAATCTGGTGAGCCGTTTCGCACTTTTTATTGTGAAGCAGCCATTGTGGCAGGCAAGGAAAACCTGCCATCGTAATACTGAGATAATCTGAGGGTAGCGCTTACTTTGATACCAAATATCTCTGTGTTTGTTAGAATTTATCCATCACAAAATAAATTCATCACCCTCTAAACAAGGGTCAACTGCTGCACAGATGACTTTGATCATTTGTTCAGATTTCAAATACGGTCGGTTGAGACATGCCAAAAGTAGGTTTAAGGACCCATTCCAACTAAAGCGGTTATTACTCTCTCTGAATTTCAGTTAGGTACCTGTGGCCCACTTAAGCCTACTTCTGCTGATCTACTCATTTCGTGGCTGCAATGACGGACACGTCAGCAAATGTCGAGTGTCTAACCTAGCATTTTAACAACTCCACCTCTTTTAACGCACAGATTTGTGCCACTAAAACGCCAATTAAATCGTGCAGAAGGTTTGCTTAACTGGGTGCGCATTGGCACAAAATTCTTGTCCCATTTAGGGAAAAATATTGAGGAATAGATCGGCACTACGTGCCGATTCCACTTCGTGACGTATTTATTGGATTTTTGCATTGCAGTGCCATTGTAGACACCACCTGTTGCATGTGTTGAGGAGCCTCATGAACATCTTCACTCGCAGCACCTTCGATGTGATACGTCGCCCTCCAACGCCACCCGTCTTGAATACTAGGCCGAATCAGACGGAGACGACAACGGACACGTGTGATGATTTCGGAGAACCTGAGGTGCATGTTGGCTCATGCAGTTGATGGAGAGTGTGACGTCTTCAACAATCAGGTGGGTGCCGGTGGACCTCGCTCCAATTCCTCACTAACAGCGCTGGAGATAGAGGTCAATTCCACAGCAAGCAGTCAGACTACGACGGCGTCGCGCATTCGCGTGTAGAGGATTTCAGTAAGCAGTGCATGCATGGTACACTTATTTGTTGATTTTCCTGAACGTCTTATTTTGAGCTTTTGATCTTACCTTACCCACCAATGACCTCTCTCTTCTATTCTTTGGCGTGATATGCTTTACCTGCGCAGCCGTTCGCAGTGACTTCCATGCACTCACCATAGTTTGTATTGCAATCCTCATGAGTAAAGCATAGTGTTCATTTCGGTGCCATTATTTAGTCTAGAAGCAATTTTACCTGCAGGTTTGAGGCACTAAAGTGTAAATCCAGTGTTTTACCTGTCCAAGAGCTAAAATCTGTACACTTATCAATGTTTAGGGTAATGAACAGTCAGGCATTCGTTTTTTAAATACACAACACATCCACTTTGAGATCATATTTATGAGTCTCCCATCCCTTTGCACAGACTTGCTGCAACCCAGTCGCATCTCCAGCTTGTCCACAGCGAACATGCGCACTTCTCGCCGCTTAACTTATCACTGCGATTTAACTGTCCCGATTTGCTTCAACAAACCATAGATATGCTCTAGCAACTTCACCTTTGCACCATTCATGCCTGCACACAGCGGAATGGACGCGGATGGTGGACCAATAATTTCGTACCAAAATGATATATAATCAGCCCCGCTGGTCCTAATTGCATCAAAACAGTCACGCTCTTGTCTTACTTTCCTGTTTGTGTCAATATTTAAAACATAGAAAGGAATATGCTCCGCATCTTAGGTCCCTCGAGATTTCTTACCTATGCTCATTCGACTGTGTTATGTGCATGACCGATTCTGCACTGCGTTGCCTCGCTGAACGCAGCCTTCCACTTGGATTAAGGCGCCTCACATTCCGCATCACCACCCATGCTGCCACTGGGACGACTCGCCCTCTAATGTAGTTCATCCTGGACACGGGATCGAGGGATACAGGCGATTTGACGTCTAGGACTGATCATTATGAGCGTTTCAGAGCCATCTTTACGAACTCTGCAGAACTACATTGCGAGGTTATGTTAGGTCTACAGTGAGATTCTCACCTTAAGGTTGGTATAGAACATGTCGTCTGCACCAACGGGATGGGAGGTTCGTGAACCTGTATGAGGCATTCCAAATAGCGCGTTGCAAATCGCCAACATCAGCGTGGAAGGAAGCAGCCAAGGCCGAAATGTAACAGCAGATTCACCTGCAATATGATTTGAGCAAAATCTGTTCATTCATGCCCTATCGCTATCTCGCGCTTTGCTTTGGCACACAGGATTGCATTGTAATAATCTGTTCCAGGCTACATTCCATTTCATTGCTCACGTGTTTTTTGTCAAACGTTGACCTTTTGCGCGCTAAGACAACCTCGTTTCACTCGAATTAGCAGAATGCCGATTTGATGGCCGAATTTTAACGAGAGGATGCTACCGAGCACGGTTTGTGCTTCTTTTTTATGCTAGAACAGGAATAGTTTTAGTTGATCTACCTTTTAGCAGCCATAAGAAAAGCGGCAGATACACTTCAAATAAACAATTCATTCTCTTGCAGTGTCTAAGACTTTAAAGTTGACTCAAGATTACATTTTTCAGCTTGAATCAGCGAAATGTCGGTTATATGGTGAAATATTAACGAGGCGGTGCTGCTGATCACCGGTTGTGCTTCTTTCATGCCAAAATGCGAACAGTTTAGGACAGCCTAACTTTTGATGGCTTCGAGTGAAATGCGCAACAGCAGCTATAGTCCAACTAAGCGATTTCTTCTCTGTGATTGCCTAGGACATAGTCGGTGGATCAGTATGCAACCCTGCGCAAAGTCTTCTGTGTGGCTGATTTTAAAATGTTTGTTAGATTTGAAGAATGTTTAAGCAGCTAGTCAGCTAATCTGCCTTTGCACTTCGACATCAAGTTTTCACTGAAGGCGAGCAGAGATGCGAAATTTGTGAGTAATTTTGTAGAGGAATTTTATTAACTCGTAAGGTAGTATTTGTTGGTAGCGCGAAATTCATGGTGAGGCAAATGGTACATAAGGCAATTCACCTCAGCTTACAGTTAATAATCAAAACAAACTACCCAAAATGCAGTGAGTTAAGCAATCGGTTTAATACAAATGCATATGGCATTTGGATTGACGATTGGCGAGTCAAGTTTGCTGTTGTTTAAGCTCTCGCTTCCACCGGAGAGCGCGCGAACTTACCGCATCTCTCACAGTGACTTCGACTTGATTCCTTAGCCGCTTAGTCATTAGTCAAAGGCGGTCGGGTTAGAGTAGGGACAAACTGCACTGACATGCTACAAAATGTTGAGTTCTATCCTAATCATGCGATTTACCTTATTTGGTAGCAGTCCAATCCCAAATTTCTGATTATCTTATTCGGTGTCCATTTCATGATGACAGGTCTTGGTAAACATCCAGTCTTCTAAAGCAGTGAAAGATGCACTGGTGCTAATTTTGGGGAAAGTAAGGCACTAGATTTGCCTTTTAATGCTTTAAACCTACATCTGATGCCTTTGCTTGGCTCATTACTGGCGCTGGAATAAAGTGAAACACAAACTGTGTTTGATGTGCAAAAATCACTGCGTAAACAGAATACCTCTTGGCTACACGATTTCGCTGCATCAGAGTAGAAGGGCATGGTTAAGGGATCCATGACACGCATAAGGGGTTTTGCCTTAAGCCTTGAGGTGGTGCATAATTCATGCAGCCAAGATGGAACGCGACGATTGCTCAAATTCTTCTCAGCAGACTTATCACCTCACACATGAAAGGTGCATACATGAGTACTGCAAACCCTTACGATGTTGGATAAAAGTTTGTCTATCAAGCCACCCGTTCACGTCGGTTGGGTGAGGAATCGGACTGCTCCACGATGGAGAGGCATTTGTCACTTCTTCGCATGCCATCCTTTCTTCCACAATCTTCTCTCGCTTGTATAAGTGAATGCGTCGAAATAAATAGGCTATTGTGAGGTGTATCCACAATAAAACGCAAGTTGGCTGGTGATGAACCGTTAGGCGATGCAACTCAAAATGATAGTCCTGTGGTCACATAACACAGCGAGGCGAATATTGAGACTGACATTCAAGGTATACTAAATGCCTAGTAGCAACACCTCATTCTCTACTTCCAGGCGACACATCATGTGCTTCATTTATGATTCATCCCAACTCAAGTCCTCCTCAATGTCCACTTGCCAAATATGGTCTTGTACCCCACGAATTGTTACATCGAGATCATAAACACAGGTGAGTTTTTGAGTTAACTACAGGTGCGGAGCGGAGATGATAGTCCATTGATAAATAATGACGAGTTTGGATGCTTTGCTACACACAAAGTCAAGCTTGTGTCCTAACAGCAATGCATGAGAATGTCAGTGTACAAATGAACTGCTTTTACGGGCGAAATAAGTGAAGGTGGTTAAGGGGATAAAACACATTCTGCCTTTAAATCTCCGCCCATGAAATGTGCTTCTGCAGCGGCTCTATTTTCAATTGACATTAGGCCAACAGCCTTGATAACACCTTTGCCTCGAACTTGTAATGGGGTTATAATCCTCTGAAAGGTAGAAAATGACATTAGGATTTGAGGCGCATGGAACTTTTTACTTGGTCCCTCACATCCCCCATGATTACAGCAACTAGTAAGTATCGGTGGAATACTTAATAACATTCTTTTCCAATTCTACCTTTGTCTCAAACTTTAGCAAAGTAGGGATTATGCATTACAAATGGTTTCGTCCTATCCTACTAACCACCACTCAATGTACACAAGTACTCACAAATATGTGTTGACCTCAAATTATTACAAGCTCAGTCTGGCAGGTCCCGCGAGCCTGCCTGATGGCCACTCCACTAGATTTCTATCTCTTCGCTTCTGCCTACAAAATGCTAATCTGAGATGTGAATGCACATACCATGTTATGCGAGATTTTAGCATTCGTGCCTCAACATTGTGAGAAGAAAAATGCACACACCAAGAGTGGTGGTATGTAGCGTCAAATTCTAACTGCCCTGACGCGCCATCTCAGTTATTTGTATGGGCATGCCTTCCAATGGGTCCATTATCATCAGAGAGCCCTTACATCTATCATGCGCAGCAGTATAATAGCAATGCTTGCGCTTTTTATTGCTAACATATGCTTCAGTTGTATAACGCTGCAAGTTCTATGCAATGTATGTTGGGAGTTGAAGATGGCTGATGCGTAGGGGACAGCTGTCTCTCAAAGAAGGGGAAAGTGATCATACATTGTAGTCTCGATCCACCTTCTAACGTTGACGATAGGGAACTTGCTTAATGCCATTGTGCTACTCATAGGGCTGTGTTTGTTCCAAACATTGATAACGTCAAGATTCGGATTACTCCTCCACTAATGAAGGAATCGGTAAAGGCAAGCGCACCATCCCATTTAAGACTGTCTCTTAGATATTACGTTTCTCATATCATTATTAATGTTTCAACTGGATTGTGCTTTAAATCTCCCTCTGCTGACTCCACTAAAGTAGTGTAGCGGACTCTCATTTCAGCAGGCGTATGGACTTGAATTCATCCACAGCGGAGGGTGTGTCTGAGTCTGTTGCAATCAGAAGATGCACATTCTTGGTCCTTAAGAGCCAAAAGGATTCCTCATTTTTAACGACTCCTCTGTTTGAGCAAATCCAAGTGTACAAATTTGTGCAGAACGCACGTTATAGATGGTTTACGAAACACAAAATGTCAGAAGACGCACTGCTATAATTGGCTTGCGTTATTACATGGCACAGAGATGTGACGCACGAAAATATCTGAACCACAATTTGATTAAGCATCGAGCACACTGGTAACGCTCTGTTTAGTCTCTCATCCATTACCGTGTATCAAATCGCAGTATCTGTAAGCCACACTGTGTATTTATCCTCTCTACACTAGTTCGGTTCTAGCGGATGATCGACCTGCTTCACTGCTTGTAACCGGCCAGACCATGTGGTCGTTTCACTTTCAGCACAACACCGAGTCGCCTTGTGAATACGAGCGTATCTGAAATATCCTTGCTGCCTTCGCTTTAATCACGACTGGAATATTGTGTCTGCCAATGTCGGCCGCCTTGGTGACTTCAGCTCGTTTCACGTTGCGGCGTAGTAAACGTTGAAGGAAATTGCATATAATTACGAGTAGGACAGCAATGCTACTTAATGTGTTCGACGCCTGCACAAAAAAGGAAAATAGGGGCAAGATTCAATATCATTTTTGGTTAGTTTTGAAGCAGTAGGCTGCATGATTGCCTTATATTTACTTATGCGACATTTCACACTGAACCCTGGACTCTTCCCCATCATCATATGGTCCAACAAGCAGTGCAAAACATTCTGCAGTATGTCAGCGACCAATCATTGTGTAGCAGTGAATGGTAAAGCGGTCAGTGTAGAAGATAGAAAAAGAAAAGAAAGGAAGTAAGCAAGTGGAAGCAGAGTGCCAGTTGGCGAGGGAAACGGCGGCTTTATGTAAGTATCCTTTGGTGCTTAAGAAATTAGACAGCGTAGTGCAGATACTATTGCTTGGTCATTCGAAATGACAGGCTATTAAAGAGCCGTGGAAATTTAACTAAGTAATGCGTCTCAATTCTGGATCTAGTCCACCTTACCAGTAGTGAAAACGCCGAGCTGGGATAAATGGTGGCAGACTACTAAGGTGAAACGTGGTTAAAATTTCCACATTGATTCAAACCTGTCGGATTTCTCTTTTGGTAAAAACTAGGACGAATCTACAACCTTTAGTGAATTTTAATGGGGAAGAGGTATTCGCAAACACCGACCCTGCGATTTTGGTTCCATGACTGCCGTAACGTGCACAAAGACAGTATAGAAGCGTCTAAAGTGGGTTTTAAGTGTAAAATTGAGACCGTTCGGATGCGTACAAAGTAAGAACTGCTCCCAAACCTAACGCGGCTGCTGTGCAATGTCAGGCTTGACAAGGCGGTGATGAAACGACAATGCGAACTCTGAATTATCTTTGCACAGGTTACGCGATGAAAGGTTTACACTTGCCACCGAACGCTGTTGCAGATTTGGTGCAAGGATACATTCTTGCTTATTCGTTGGAGTGGTTCAGCAAGTGGTCTTAGCAACCGCACAGAAGGAGGCGTGAGCAGTAGCCTGCATTACCTAGGCGTGTCCTGCCACCTGTTATCCTGCTTTGACGACACGCAATAAGAGCATGAATTTGATTCGACTGAATGAATAGAATGCACAGCTTCACGCCGTGACGATGGCCACTGAAAGCAAACTGGGATTCCCCGATTCTGCTTTAATGGCTTCGGGGGACAATCCAATGACTTGGAAGGACGGATTTGATTTTCTGCTTCAGCTGCCTTTCTAATGCAGGCACAAGGGCTCCAATTCGTCGACTACTAATCAGTGTGTGGAAGAGATCGTCCAATCAAGCCCAAATTGGCTTGTAACAAAAGCATGCTGTGGAGTGGAAGTACAATCTGTAGAGAATAAGGTGCCTGCACATCGTAAAGCGCAGTTTGTGAGTGGTGTGACTGGGCACAAGGCCAACACTGGTTGATGCAATGGCTGCGCACAGCAACCTTATATTTACTTAGCTTATGCGACACTTCATACTGAACCCTCAACTCTTGCCCATCATCGTATGGTCCATCAGGCAGCGCCAAAACATTCTGGAGTATGTCGGCGAAGCAATCATTGTGCAGTGGCCAGTGGTGAAATGGTCAGTGTAGAAGATGAAAAAAGAAAATAAAGGAAGTACGCAAGTGTAAGCAAGGTGCCGATTGGCAGGTAGAACGGCGGCTTCGTTTGAGTATCCTTTGGGCTTCAATCCAACGAAGCAGCCCAACTCCCGTACCGATGTGCCATCAAGCTTTAGTCAGATTAATTCAGCATCTAATGCCATTTTACCCTTTTCTGCGACCAACCAGTTATAGCATATATACGAAATCACTCAGTGGAGGCGATGTACGATACAGTTGAAAGTTCCTACCACGTTGGATCTCCAAAACTAGTGCAAGCGGAAGCAAGACGGTCTAAAATTTAGCGACTTTGCAATAGAGGTAGTTAAGTCCCCTACGAAATGCACTGCCTTCTCATGCGATGTCGCTTTACCTCACAATTCTGTAAAGCACTACCTCACGAGTGAGTAATTTATCAGCAGCTCCATTAGTTGGATGTTTGCCCCATGATCAGAGCGGGTGCCTCCCAACCACATCACACTTTCAAAGAGCTTGTGCTTTTAACAACCCCAATTTTGGAATGAGTGAGCTGCATTTTGTTAAACAACCTCCCACACCATTAGTATCCACGCCATTTTACATGAGTTGGTCATAGCAACTGGTTCCAAGCTTGTTGGATGTTAACTGACTTGCCTTGCAATAACATAAACAAAGACAGGATAGCAGTCACAAATGCAGTAGAATGTGCTTCTCCTCCACAGTCCATCCTCCTGCCACACCACCATGCAGCTCCAACTGCTGTCCATTGCCAAGACACGATTAGTGCAACGCAATCATGTAAAATAATGTGTGTTTCATGGATTGATATCGAAAGATGTGTCGATGAAGGGTACCAAGTAAAAGTCACTGCAGCGTTTGCTGCTGTCGAGGCACGTCTTTTGAATTGCAACACATTGATGGAAATGCCACATGAACTAAACCCAATGCAGTCAAGTGAATGTGTTCCTTACCACTGAAATTACACTCCATTGATGCCACCTTGCTCTGACATCTGACACTTTCAAACTCCAATTCAGCATAACTGATGCTTAAAGTGTGAGCTTTAGCTTAAGAGGAGAGGTGGTGCAGACTAATGCAATCTTTAGCGATCCTCGCTTGAAAAAATGTGTTGTGAGCTCTGCCAGCTGATATTAGAAATGGTTCACATTCCAATGCAGGTTATCCCATTATTCCATTTCCACTGCCTCGATGCCAATTGTCCTCAATCAACTCAAATCAGCACGAGTAGTGCTACGATTGCCACCTGCTTCGCATAAAATTGGATTACTGCTTCCTTGTCCAATCATTCGACTACACTTCTCCTTCGCTTCGTCCCTACCTCTCAACTTCCCTTCATGCGCTACTCCTTGCTGTCGTAGAAGTCAGCCGACGATAGCCAAGCAGCACAATAGGCAGCAGTGTTTTGTTTGACACTCGTTCACCGAAGCTCGCTGTAGCCTCTTTTCAGCAACAGTCTATAATTTAAGAAAGCCCTCATTAACAACATGTGCTTCAGTACGGCTTGTGTGGATGTGACACTTAATTATAGCACGATGCACACCCACCACTCATTCCCACCACTTCTGGTGGTATTTCTTGTGGAACTGAACATGCCAACATGGCAGATGGACGTGGAGTGAAGTGGAAGCGAAACCCCTCGAGCCACAAATGTCTGCACATCTCTTAATGTGTTTGGCGAGTAAAGACTAAGTAAATCTTAACGTGACAAGATGTGAGGCGGTGCACGAACAGCAATGCTACTACGTGGGCGCCTACGTTGGAGGCTACTGGAAGTAGAGTTGAGTGCAGCGGCATTTCACACAGCGAAGTTTACTGCACATCCCATCAAGCACTGTGTCTGCGATGCGATATTAATGTGGCGGGCAATGGTGAAGTGGTGCAGATTTACAGGAAGTGTCCAACTCACTGCCTTTAGATTCGAGCGACATCAGTGATGTATCAAGCGTCACAACTCTATTAACTCGATGGGACATTTTAAGTAAACTTTTTGCTTGTTACTTGCTCAATGCTAAAAAGCAGATTATTTGCATCGTAGGAAATGGTGCTTAAAAATTAGGCAACATAGCGCGGATGCTTTTGCTTGGTCATTTTAAATGGCAGGTTAATGAGGGGTAAAGAAACTTCAAATGAATTGTGCTCCTCAGGTATGGACCTGGACGACACTGCCATTAGCATAAGAACTGAAGTGAAAACGTCGCACTAGATTAAGCATAAGCAAAGTGGCGGGGTGAAGCGTGGTTCAAATAAGCTCAAATTGATTCGATTTTGTCTAATTTCTCTTTTTGTAGAAATGAGAACAGGTAAACAACCTTTGGTGAATTCGGTGAGGAAAGAGGTATTGGCGAATACCGATTGTCTGCAATTGTGATTCCATGACTGTCGCAATGTACACAAAGACAGCAATACCAACGTCTAGAAGATATTTCACACGCTTCCTTAGGTACAATGCAAGCGATTAGGAAGCTAAAAAATGACTCTGCGAAAAGTGCTGCTCGCCCTGCCATATCAGGCCTAAAGAAGGCGACAATGAGGAGGTAATGCGGATTTTGTTTTCTCTTTGCATAAGTTACCCGATGCAGGGTCCACACCTGCGACCGTAAGCTGTCGCTAGCTTGGTGCAATGTCACATTCTTGCTTATTCGTTAGATTGGTTTAAGACCTATTCTCAGGGACTGCATAGAGGGAGGTGGGAATATTGGGCTACATCAAACACCCGTGCCCTGTCACCTGTCACCTTCCCATGGCGCCAAACTATAATATCAAGCCTGTGCTTTACCTGGAAATCCATTGATTATGGCGGCGGTGAATGAAAACAATGTGAGATTCCTCTTTTCTGCTTCAATGGTTTGAGGAAACAGTACATTGACTTAGAGTCATGGGTTTAATATCCGACCTCAGCTGCATTCCCAATGTAGGCACAATGGCTCAGCTTCGTCGACTGCCATCACAAACATGGTGACAGTGCTAGGTGACGCACCGACGGAAATACCGTGCGACGATTTATCATTCCTTTGTCTTAAAGACGATACGCTCTTCCTTAAAGATGGCAGCTACAATATCGGACCTGTGGAAGCAGCTATCTTCTTCAATACGAAGAATGAATTGTATCATAACATGCTCAACGTGTATCGATTCGGAAATCCAACTTTAGGAAGTAAACGAAGACGAAAATACTACCAATATGTTGACCAGTACGAATGGGATAGAATCCCTACAAGTACGCAAGAGGAAATTGCGGAGAAGACGTTTGTTTCGGTCTACAGCCAAATCAAAGGACTTGGAACAGATCTAGATACCTGCACAACGTTATCGCCAAAAGCACATGAATATATCCTGAAAACAGTAGTCGAAACGGCTGACGACTTATTTAAAGAGAAACTGGTGAAAAACATGGACAAGTTATGGGGCACGAGGCCAGGGTTAACAGCAATCTTCCATTATTTAAGAAATATTTTCAATGACACAAGTATTAGTCATCAACTCTATGGATACAAAAATTTGGATATGAAAATAATGAAAGAATATCCTAGAAAAATGTTTCATTATGAAGGCTTATTGAATGGAATTGATCTCTTTCGAAATAAAGCAACCAAGGCTGGAATGCAATGGCTGCAGAATAAAATGAAGGAATTGAAAGCTGTATACGAAACATATGAGAGTATACACGGAATAATTGCATCTGGAACAACATTAAATCAAATAGGCGATTATGTCGTTTGGAATGCACTTAATATCATGGATTTCCTGCAAAGTTCCCTCCCCCAAATCAAAATATTGGAAAGCATTTTCCCTATGGGGGATCCCTTGAATGAAATTATTCCAATTGTACTTAAACCAATTAAACCAAGCACTATTAATAAACATGATGAATTGTAATTCTCTTCTTAAAATTATTTCGGGGACGAAGGGAAAAGAAAAGGGAAGCGAAAATAAAAAAAAGGTTCACGCTTTCTCACTTCTTTACCCTCTTTCCTTCTTCTCTTCATTTAGTCACGGAGTGACTGAATGGGGGGGGGGGGGCGGCCAGCATGGCCGACCCTGGATTCTAAGAAATCTAAGAATACTAAGCTAAAAAGTCTTAGAGTACTTAGTTGTCTTAGTCCTATATGGGTCGGCCATGCTGGCCGCCCCCCCCCCCCCATTCAGTCACTCCGTGACTAAATGAAGAGAAGAAGGAAAGAGGGTAAAGAAGTGAGAAAGCGTGAACCTTTTTTTTTATTTTCGCTTCCCTTTTCTTTTCCCTTCGTCCCCGAAATAATTTTAAGAAGAGAATTACAATTCATCATGTTTATTAATAGTGCTTGGTTTAATTGGTTTAAGTACAATTGGAATAATTTCATTCAAGGGATCCCCCATAGGGAAAATGCTTTCCAATATTTTGATTTGGGGGAGGGAACTTTGCAGGAAATCCATGATATTAAGTGCATTCCAAACGACATAATCGCCTATTTGATTTAATGTTGTTCCAGATGCAATTATTCCGTGTATACTCTCATATGTTTCGTATACAGCTTTCAATTCCTTCATTTTATTCTGCAGCCATTGCATTCCAGCCTTGGTTGCCTCTTCTTTGCATATTATCAGCAAGTCAGGATTTCACATGAGTGAAATCAAACATGAAACAGTGCAAAAAGGCGACTTAGCAGAATCGTTGCAAAACCTACATTCTGAGATAAAAAGGCAACCTACTTGACTTTACACATTATAATTGAGTCCGAAACGCAAAGAACCAACGCTCCACCAGGAGCCTCTTAATGGATTGATGTTTACTCTTCGCAAGCTTACAAGAGACAAGAGACCCTCCCTCGCCATGCAGCCAACTTTAAAATTCCTTCAAAATTACTAGCTTTACGAGGATATTACAAAAATGAATAAAATCAGCAAAACTGATGCCGTACGCGAAAACCGATTAACAGGAGTTCTTTGTCACTCGCTCATCGGAAGTCGAGAATTAAACATCAATCCTTGAAGGTGCCTTAAAGCTAAGGTAGTACCTAATTGAAATCTTCCAAAAGTCTAGGCATGGGCAAATAAAAAACGTGTGAAAGTGAAGAGAACAGCACAATGGATACGTTAACCATTCTAACGATGATAAGAGAGCTCACCACACTAAAATGAAGAAGTTATCTCATATGCCCCATTAAAAGTAGAACCGGTGGCAAAGTAGGAAGAGGCAATAACGCAGAGGCCAGTCGTAAAAACACCACACATCAAGCACTTGATTATGCGCCTCGCGGCTCTTGTGATTAACACAATTCCATTTGATTATCCCTGATTGAGTCCGACAACACTGTAGACAGATGTTGACTGAGTTATAGGTGCCTTGATGATGTTTTGACTAAGATTGAGCGGTTTCAAGAAGCTCACTCACATCAAGCAGGATCCAACAAATGTTCTAACGCCACATTATATCGCTAAAGTATAACGAATGGAGATAAGTGTGGAAATAGATCCCTAGACGGTGGAATATGCATATTGCCTCACCTTCGCCTGTCCATCCGACAAAAACCCTACTAACCAAATAACCAAATCAACCGCCAAGTGAAAGAACGTAGATAAGGAATTAGATGAAGCTTAACACCTGTTGGTGCATATCTGCCTGTGTCTTGAGGGACGTCTACTGACCACTAGCCGTCAAGAATATTAATGCGGCTAACCTAAGGGAGGCGCCGAACCTGCACACTTGCCTACCCTCACCACCTGCCAGCCAACTATTAGCCCCAAAGCAAAATAGCTAAAGTTAATGCTAATTACTACTACGTCTAAGGGGGAAGAGTGAGGAGAAGGACTACGTCAGGAATACTGCACTGCTACAGGAGAAGTGAACAAGCCAAGATAATTAGTGGGTCGTCTTCAAAGTCATCATCGTGACATTACGTTTCCCATAAACACTTCATTCATCAGTAATTCTGAGGCAGACATCCCTGGATGCTTCTTCTGATAATTACAAATGCGCATAGTTTGGTGAATTAGACAGGGAACAACAAACAGTCGGACTCGCTCAATGTCGCGTCCTTTGCCCTGCCTTTTCTCCCGTTTGCAAATAAACTAGCGTCAGCAGGAGGGACCAATGTAATTGCCTAGTAATAAGGAAAACCTGAGTGCACCTCAAATGCGCACATACCCACGAGATAGTCCCATCAAATTCGCAAAACAATGAGAAGTAAACCAGCGGCAAGCTTTCCAATCACAAAGGGATTAAGCAGAATATACCCATTTACTATAAGAGTATCCAGCATCTATGTTGCTGCCCCGACTTGGAAAGAGGCACACTTATTCAAAAGCAATGCCTGCAGTCCATCGCAGAAGCTCACACGTAGAATGACGCAAATCAATCTCTCTTACCTAGCAACATCCAGTACACTCATTCCAGTAAAAACAAATTTAGCACACTTTGTATTAACCATAAACAACTCCTCTCAATGAAACTTCTCGAAAAACACATGCAGACTCATTGATTCCCGCTAAACACAGCCTGCTCCATTTAGGCCTCCATGACAATACAAGTGATCGACAAGCGTACACTACCCATCCACCTAACCGGAAAAACAAAACAAAATGCGCAAAAGTCAGAGCTGCCAATACTTCATGTACACCAGTGCTGAGTGAAAGCACCTAAACAATTGATGGCAGCAAACAAGTGAAACATGTGGAAGATAAAATAGTAGGAGGAGGCACAGTTAGTCCTAAGTCAGCGTTCAACAGGCAGTGACTACGGCTTAATGCAAAAGACTACGCTTCGCATCACCTGCCTCCCTCCCTGGCCTTCCATTGGTGCAGAGACTAGCGAATCGAGCAATCTATCAGCATAAAATTCATGTTTTCACCCCTTCAGTTAGCTTTACATCCAACTGACTAAGGTGCTTTCCTTCTAGCATCTTAGCCATTCGCAGCGACTCAGTTCTCCACAATTTGAATGCTTCCAGTGAACACTGTAAACAAGCCCATCTCAGTCAGTCTCATAGATACACCGTATGCTGCCCAAATCAACCCCTACACATTCCACAAGTAAAGGGACGGGCAGAGAAGTGGGTCGATAGCTTAGAAAATAGCCAGATAGGTAGGTAGGTAGGTTGGCAGATAAAGTGATTGAGATATACGGAGGGACAGCAGGATCAGTAGACAGCCGACAATAGCTTTACCACCTCACCCAGTCTCTGCCACCACACCTCCACTAACTGACTAACCAAGTTAGTAAAAAGAACAGGGGTCAAAATTGGTAACCAAGGGGATTCAATGCTTTGCCAAGAAATCCTCTCCAAACAACAACAGGTATGATGGCGGAAAAGGAAATCATGGCAAGAGAGGAGAGTGGAGATAAGACACCACCTGCGACTACTGGCCTAGCCAGGTTCTCACCACTGCAGTACGTATACCCCAGAAAAGGCAACGCACCACATAAACACTTGTACGACAGAAACAGAGGCAGTTGGTGGCACGCAACTAGAGTGCGAGCTGGACCACACCAAGTGCTTACCCATGCCTCCATAGGGCTTGGCAGCTAAACATCAGACGCCAAATTAAAAACGGGCTGAGATAAATGCTCAATATCCTCAAGTGCTGAAACACACGTTTGGGGGCCCGTGTGTACTAAACCTAGGGCATGTCTACGATGGAGACATCTCCTCCCCCTCTCCGATATCCAATGCTCCCACAAACCCACTTCATGGGACATGCGCATGACAGCAATCCAAGACAACGGATATTGCGTGTAATAGACTAAGTGTACGTGTGCACTTAAGACAGCAGAACATGTACCGTGCATAAATAAGGCAGGTGGATACAATAAAACAATCCATTTCTTCCAGCTATGAGCAATTCTTAACCTAAGTACTATTTGTAATAATGATGCAAGCGAAATGAAGCAATGTTCTCCAGAAACACTCCTCACGAGAGCGTCAGGGAGGTGTTGGCTTTAGCATCCCCGGAAGTCAGATGTTATGACCAAGATGAAGCGATTTCAACAAGATCACTCACATCAGGCAGGACTGCATAAGCATTCCGATGCCACATCTTATATCGCTGAAGTGAAGCATATGGAGATGAGTAGGCGAGTAGGTCCATAGAAAGTGAAACATGCATATTGCCTCACCTTCGCCTGTCTGTCCAACAAAACCTCTACCGACCAAATAACCAAGTCGACAGAGAAGCAAATAGAACGTAAGCAACAAAACAGTTGAAGCTTAATGCTTGCCAACTCACACCGATTATTGCCCATTAATTATATTAATGCGACCGGCCTAAGGGAGACGTCAAACCTGCACTTTTGCCTGTCCCACCACCTGCTCGCTAACTATCAGTCCCAAAGCAAAACAGCTAAAGCCAACGTAATCACGACTACGGCTGAGGGGGAAGGGTGGGGAGAGGGACCACGCCAGGACTGCTATGTTGCTGCAGCAAAGGCAAACAAACCCAGGTAATTAGTGGTTCCAATAAATACCGCGTTCATAAGTATTTCGATAATGATAAAAGTGCACAGTTAAGTGGCTTGGACAAAGAACACTAAATAGTCGAATTTACTCGATGTCGCACATTCTTCCCTGCCTTTTCGCTCGTTTACAAATAAATCAACATCAGCAGAAGAGACCAGTGGAATCGCTTAATAATCAAGGAGGTACGCGTGCGCCTCAAATGCGCATTAAATTACGAGATGATCCTCCATAAATCCGCGGAACAATGAGAAGTAAAGCACAAACAGATAAATAAGAACATACTTAGTTAATACGAGTGTGCGTAGTGCCTATGCTATTGCTCCGAATTGGAAAGAAGCGCACTTAATTGATGCCAATGCCTACAGTCCACTGCAGATGCTCCCACACAGTATGACGCTAATTGCCCTATCTTACCTATCAACAGCCAGTACACTCAATACGATAACAATGAATCTAACGACTAGACCCAGTCAAAATCTCCTAAAAGCACATGCATATTTAATGAATTCCGCTAAATACAGCCTTCTCCGATTACACTAGCATCACAATGCAGGTAATTGACGAATGCATGCCACCTATAGTTCTGGACGATAAACTAAAACAAGATGCGCAAGATGGACAAATTCATTCAATGGCATGACCAGATGTCAATGAGCACAAAAGATAGATCTGCCAATGCCTAACAGATACCAGTGCTGGGTGAAAGCATCTAAACAACTGATGGCAGCAAACAAGTGGAACATGTGGAAAATGAGAAAGTAAGAAGAGGCACAGTTTATTCTAAACCAGCATCGGAGTCCCAGTGAACAGGCAGTGACTGTGGCTGATGTGAGAGACTGCACCTCGTATTCAGGCGCCACATCTCAGCAAAGTAGGTGAATGGCAAATAAATAGTGCGCATAAATGGGAACGTCTCAAATGCACATGAATTGCACTTGAACGTACCTATGCATTGACAGGTTCCTTCCCCTACCTATTCACAATCATCACATCCATTGACGTCGCCCTTTCTGCCTACCGCGTCGAGACGCAGGAGTCGTGGCACGGCACCCCTTGCGCCCTACTTCGCTGACTTCAACACCCCACTCTAAACTACAGCAACGCCAGGTCTCGGTGCAACAAACTCTTCAGCTTTTTACTTGATAGATGGTTTACCAAGCAATATGACGTAACAATCCGCAATATCATTCCTATCTAGCATTTTTTACAAAATACAAAGATGTGGCGCAAGAAATTATATAAAACGCGAATGATTTGAACGTTGAGCACAGCAGATACGTTGCATTTTGCCTCTCCGCCCATCACCTTGTATCAAGTCTCAGTACCCATAAACCATACTATGAATCTATGCTGCCCATACAGACTTGGTTCTGGAATATGAGGTGACCTGCTTCACTGCTTTTTAATCGCCCAAGGGATGTGGTCAATCCACTTTCCAGCGCTACACAGAGTTGTCTTATTAATACGAGCGTGTTTGTGACAGTGTTGCTGCCTTTGCTTAAATCACGACTGGAATATTGTGTCTGCAAACGCCGGTCGCCCTTGTGAATTTAGCTTGTTGCACATTGTGGCGTGGTGGATGTCGGGAGCAATTGCATATTTACAAGTGGGACAGCAATGCTAGCCAATGTTTTCAATGCCCACTTAAAGTGGAGAAGGAGAGCAAGATTAAATGCTATTTGTGATTGGTTGTAAGGCATTGGACTGTCTTTTTACCAAGAAAACACGCAACATTTGAATCGCTTTTGGGCAAGAAGCCATGCATGACAATACGGCATTGTCCCACAACGGTTTATTTCTTAGCCGGCAATTCAGTCAAAGAACAAATTGCAGACAAATTGTTCCTCGAGTATTCCTATAAACAAAGTCTGCGCCCAATTCTTAGCTCCCTGTGCTAATAATTAACACCTCGACTACCAACTCATGGCTGGTCTATTAATTGCAGCATAAAATGGGGGCTAATGAAGCGGCTTACGACTTCGCAAGTTATATAAAACAACAAAGCTCCATCGGCAGGTGAGAAACATAACCCGTTTTAAAGCAGTATGAATGGGACTTAGAGACATCGGACAGTAAAACAGGCGCATTGATTGAATTTTGAAGTGGACATGTCTGCGTCCAAATAAACAATGCCCAATCCGTCAAAAGCGTTACTATTCATTATGACAGGAACAAACAGCTATGAAAATCAAACTATTTTGACGTAGTTGACTTTCTTTGAATCTAAAAAATGTACTTTAATTGATCACTTTTGCTTTCAAATGCAATTCCGAGTGAATTTGTGCATCAAAGGTGCGCATTAGGACAGGAGACATGTTATGTGTATTCCCAACATTCTAGTCGCGTTATTGCAGGAATGCGAAAACTTCCTCCTCAGGAAGTCGTTGACTAGCAAAGCTTCCACAACGCCTCCATGATAGCACTGCTTCTGCTCCTATTTACTAACATGTATTCTGCCTTCTTTCCATCTTAAAGAGCATCTGCGAAATGTGAACAGAGTTTGTCAGGCAGTAACTGCAGATGTTAAAGAAGTAGAGGATCTAGCATCCGATTAAATGCCAGTAAGGCTAATCTCTCTTGTGAGGTAAACGACAGTGGCGGGTGAGTAGATGGATTGAGATGTGAGTTTAGGTCATCATTAGTGATGATGCTAGTTTGTCCATCGTTTGGATTTCACTAGAGGTCGACCACTAGCCATCTCAATTCGCTGATTGTCAACCCACATGCCTAACAAAGGCAAAGGCTTTAGATAGATTCCACGTAGAATGCAGGAAGTGAATGATGACCTCGACTAGAACCCTGAACTACTCAATCTGTAGTCGGTGTTGACCCCGTTACAGCTAACAGAAACTCCACTAACAGTTGATGGGAAACAGGATTTTCCTCTCTTCTGACGACCCGTTGCATTTAACATCGAACTGACCGACAGTCCCCGCTGCACCGGTCAGGACTACCCTATCTCTACCATGCAGCTTTGGGACGCTCACCCTGAGCTAAGCCGAATTCCAACATGGGTTGTTGATGGGAATGTGTAGCAATATTTCGTTCCTGGCTGGATTGAAGATGCATTCATTACGACTGACAAAGCAGGAATGAGCATTAGATGTTTCAGGAATGAGACGGTTATTCCCTCGCATCAAGATAACATGGTTTACCCACTCAGTGTTGCTACCACATATATGCTGCTTCCCTTTGCATTTTAAAGTGTACCTACACTTAAAATCACCCTGTACAAAAGTAGCCATCAGGAATCGTGAATTGGAAACTTCAAACAGTCTAATTATTACATGCATTTGAAACAGCATCCGATTGAATGTGAGCGAGGTTTTCTAACTCGTAAAATAACCAAGAGTGGTGGCTAGGGCGGGTAAGCCGAGAGTCGAGTCCAAGTAATAGTGAGCCATTGAGGATGCTGTCTCATCCTCTGGATTGATGACCAACTAATCAACTAAAGACTAACCTGTTTCTCTGATCATTAACCTGAAAATCTACTGCAAATGCGCATATGCAACTAATGTCCTGAACATTTTTCTTCTCACTACAAATTATGCTGTTCCATCAACGCGTTCTCAAGCCAAGTGCAATTTATAATCAACAGACTGACATAATATCACAAGAGTTCTTTTGGCCTTGGCTGGTCAGCGAGATACAAAGACGAGGCACCGAAAAAAATGTGAGGAGGTAACCGAATGCGCCACACTCCCCTACTGAACGTTTTTTACTTCAAAACTACAAGCAGTGGCACTAAGCTGCTGTTATCTCAACCCACGCAGAGTGCAGGGAGTGGACAAGCCTGCTGCATTGCTCACGGTGACCTGAACTTAAATAGAGAAGTGCTCAATTAGTAGTCAGTGTTAACCCTGTTACAGCTCACATGAACTCCACTGACATTTGATCGAATGCAGAATTTTACTCACTTCGCATTACTCCTTACATTTAGCAACTTAATGAACAGCAGGCCCAGTCCTTCCAATCGGGCCACTGGAAGCATGGCATGAGTAAATGATGGGGAGGAATAGCAGTGCTTCCATCTCTAACTGGTTCACAGATGTATGCCCATCGAACAGACATAGCAGAAATGCTCGTTGCATAGCGTTTTACTCCTCTGTGTGCACCTCTCCTTTCAGTCAAGGATCTCAGATAAACAACCTCAAACGTCGAATTTATCCACCTCAAAATAAATTCGTTGCATACACTGGAAGACAGGTGACTGCTGCACAGATAACTATGATCATTTGTTCAGATTTCAAATACTGCCCTGTAAGAAGTGTCAAAAATAATTCTAAGGACCCATTGCTAATTAGGCTGTTAATGCCCTCTCTAAATTTCAGTTATGCATCAATGTCTTACTTATGCCTGCTTCTGCTGATCTACTCATTTCGTGGCTGCAAACACGGGCACCTCAGCAAATTTTGCATGTCTAACTCAAAGAGTTCACCACCCTACCTCTTATATACGCACAGATCTAGTGCCACTAACACTTCAATTAAATCATGCGGAAGGTTTGCTTGACTGAGTGCGAATTAGCGCGACATTCTTGTCCCAGTTTAAAAAAAAATTACAATGAGAAATAGGCCGCCACTACGTGCCAATTCTACTTCGTGGTGAAATCAATTAATTTTTGCATTGCAGTGTCGTAGTAGGCCCGGACTGTCATGTATGTTGAGGAACCTCATGAACACTATCACCAGCAGGACCTCCAATGTTACACGTCGCCCTCCATCGCCACTCGTCTTGAATGCTAGGTCGAAACAAACAGAGGCGATAACACTCACGTATGATAATTCTAAAGCATAAACGGTGATCAGGGGTGCTCTCTCTTTAATGTTCACTCTCCTAACCGACATTTAGCTGACTCGGGTGATTAGAGGTTATCTTGGCCCGCCCAAATTCAACGCTCAGCAAAGTACACATAAGTAATGAAAGGGAATGCGAAATGCCAAGAGTAGGAATTGCTTACTGTATTTGGTGGTTTTGCGGAGTGTATTAGATTTCCAGGTTGGTAATCAGAGAATCAGGTTGTTCTTTAGTTCGTTAGTTGGTCATCAGTCCAGAGGATGAGGCAGCATCCTCAATCGCTCACTGTCACTTAAACTCGAGTCTCAGCCCATTCACTCCAGCTACCTCTCTTGGATGTCTCACAAGTTAGCGATCCTAGCTGACACTTAGATTCTGTGTACAACATCATTGTATAGAATGGATTGACTGCTCAATTCGCGACTACTTCGGCACAGGGTATTCTCGTGGACAGATGCTTAACCGTCCTCCACGCCAATCCATTATGCTACGGGAAGTGGTGATAAGAGGATTGGCGATATGCGCACCAAACATAGCGAAGCCATGCAGAACAAATTAAAGGACCCTCTTCCATTTCCCACCACTGCTTCACTTCACTACTCACCCACTCATTCACCTTCATCTACAATACATTTTTCCCCTCACTGTATTCAGTCTACACCAAGGGGAGCAGATAACGCCGATCTCAGCCACACTTCCACCGTTCGCTTGACCACCGCGGTGGCTGATTGAAATAGATGGTATTAAATTATTAAGGTTAAACGCATGTGATGCCTATACTTCATGTTTGAATCTAAATTTTATTGAATGAAATAAAACAAAATAAAATGTTTAGAAGATGCAAGCATGTGCTTAAAAGCATTTGCATGTGCAAATGAGAATCAAGTTGTGTAGCCTCATCTTTGCGTTCGAATCTCTTTTGAGAGGCGGCGTAGCCCCACGTAAGCAATGAAAACTCGCCTTTTCAGATGTGTGTTATTGATCTGAGGGCGTTTATTGTTGCAATCGCTTTATTTGAAATTAACTCAAAGAGAGTGCTTTACGGTTAGGCAACGTGGGGCATTAAAGTCCCCATTCATGTCTACGATATGGAGGCGTTTTGTAAATACCTCACAAGCACGCATCTCACAAATGTCTGCAAGACAATACGTGGCATTGAGTGAAGCCTCAAATACATCATCCTGGAAAGGCATCTTACGTGGCGCCGAATCTCGGTGCATCAAATTAGTTAGCATTTTGCTTAGCAAATGGTTTACGAAGCACAAGATGTCAGAAGCCGCACTGTTATTACTGGCTTGCATTTTACAGGGTGCAAAGATGTGGCGCACGAAAATATCTGAACCCCAAATTGTTTGCGCACTGAGCACACTAGTCACGCTGCGTTTTGCCTCTTCATCCATCACCGTGTATCAAGTCACAGTATCTGTAAGCCACATCGTGAATTTATCCTCTCCACACTAGCTTGGTTCTGGCAGGTGAAGTGACCTGCTTCACTGCTTCTAACCGACCAGGAGATGCGATCAATTCACTACCCAGCACTACGCCGAGTCACCTTGTAAATACGAGTGTGTCTGTGATATCGTTGTTGCTTTCGCCTATTTCGCGACTGGAATATTGTGCCTGCTAATGTCGGTCGCCTTCGTAATTTTAGCTTGTTGCACGTTGTTGCGTGGTGAATGTCGAATACAACTGCATATCTTCCGGTAGGGCGGCAATGCTACTTAATGTGTTCGATGCCTGTTTAAAACATCGTTTAGTTGGACTACAGCTGCCGAAGCGCACTTCACTCAAAGCCGCCAAACGTTAGGCTGTCCTAAACTGTTCGCATTTTAGCGTTAAAAGAAGCACAACCAGTAATCAGCAGCACCGCCTCGTTAATATTTGACCACATAATCGGCATTTCGCTGATTCGATTGGCAGAATGTAATCTTAAGCGCACCAAAAGTCAACTTTCAACATTAAAAACACATAATCAACGAAAATAATTCTAAGCGGGAAGAAAGAGTTACAATGCAATCCTGTGTGCCAAAGCAAGACGCGAAATGGCGGGATCGCGTAAAAGAATAAGCATTTATTAAAATCACATTGCAGGCAAATTCGATTACGCACTTTGTCCTTGATTTCTTCCTGCAGCATCGATATTGGCTATTTGAAACGCAGCAATTTGGAACACCTCATACAGCCTAACAAACCTTCCACCCATTTGGTGCAGACGACATGCCCTCCACCAGTTATAAGGCCTAAGTCTCGCTGC
This sequence comes from Taenia hydatigena, assembly GCA_036345935.2. Taxonomy (NCBI): domain Eukaryota; kingdom Metazoa; phylum Platyhelminthes; class Cestoda; order Cyclophyllidea; family Taeniidae; genus Taenia; species Taenia hydatigena. Next base: position 10,102,818 of record JADWOT020000010.1, read on the forward strand.
AGATCTGTGAGACCCTCGCAGTGTAAATCTGTCAAGTTTGTGAAGGCTGGATATGAGATACGCAAAATGGTCACCCCTAGACGTCAAATCCCTCTTCGCCAACGAAATCGTGTCGAGGATGAAGAGCATTGGAGGGCGAGTCGTCCTATTGGCAGCGAGGTCGGTGATGCGGAAAATGAGGCGTCTTAGTCCAGGTGGAAGCTCGCACTCAGGGTGGCATTGCAATGCAGAATCAATCATGTACACAACACCGTCGAATGAACAGAGGTAAGAAGTCTCGAAGGACCTGAGATTACAAGCATCTGTTGCTTCTATGCTTTCTGGATTGATATGAATATCAAAGTTAGTCAAGTGGGCCACTACATTAATAGAATCAGGTGCATCAGGGTAGTTCTGCAGCAATGGTCGTCCGTGCCTATAAGTCGCACAAACGGGGGAGGGCCAGAAAGGGCGGAGGAGACCCAAATCCATTACGCTGCATCCAAGCAATAAAAATCGAATGATTCTGCCACAACTAGATAGAACATGTTGTATGTGCCGCGGAGTGAATTGGCAAAATTCGTGGTAGTATCGTAGAGCACTGACTAGAACCATTCCTTCTAACTGTGCACTCAACTCTGGGTCAGCTTCTCTCTTCACAAAGGCACGAGTCGAATACAGCATACAACAAATTTTTGCATCCACCCACTCCATTTGTGTCACGTAACTGCGTAAAATGCCTTTGATGGTGAGAGATCTGATAACCGACCTCATGTGGGGCATTGCCTCACACACATTGACGATGTCCATGGCAGCAAGGTATTTGCAAATCTTGATTCGTACATGTTGAGGAATTCTCTCCATCGTGCACCTCACAGGTTCGGTAAGTGAATCCTAATTCCGACTTGTAATTTATTCGCTATTAGCAGGGTTCGCTTGAGTGAAACGCATGAATGTGCGCCTGAATCGAGTTAGCCATTGCCGTGAGGGAAGTGTTTAGCCTGGCGAGGCCACCGACTGCACAATCTGCCAGGTTTACTTCAGTCAAATGCTTCATGTAGTTTTCCAACAAAAATATTCCATCAAGGCTGCAACGTTTTCCAATCTACTATTCAATGGCACGTACTATTCTATTTGGATTTCCTTTTGCCACATTTTAAAAGGTAGGCTAATCGTCCGTTACGGACTGTGCGATGGCAATGTAGGGGTTTTGGTTTGTTTTCCCATTTTTACCTTTACTCATACTTTTGACAACTCAAGTGGCTACAACACACTTTTAACTTCTCTGCCCATTATGATGGGTAGAAACAATGCATGATGAAGTGCGACTTAAAATGTTAAATTCTGACAACGCATGGGATGTGCATTCAGATGATGGGTTTAGCCTCCGTTGGCATAAGCGTGGGGGTAGAAACCCGGTGAGCCATCGTGGCAGGTAAGAGAAACGTCCTATTGAAGTGCTGGAATAATCTGAGAATAGTACCTGCTTTGATATCAAATATCTCTGTGTTTGTTAAAAGCATTTATGCAGACTTTCTGCATTTGTGGAAACAAATCTATTTAGCTCATTACTAATTATCAATCACCGGTGTGCAATGAAATTTGCATTTAGTCAACCACAAAGGCTTGATCTCAATAATTACTGCACCGGTGTTATATCAACTGATGGAAGATTGGCGAACAAATGGTACATGTAAAATAAACTACATCTGCTATTTTTCCTACTCATTTCAACCTGGACAACACTTAGCTTTCTCCATGTATGCAAGTGCTGTTAGATGTCTGATGAGGAAATGATGGAAAAGGACTAAAAATGAGTAAAAAAAGCGCTATCGCTGGTTTGTTTGTCAGGTATAAGCAAACTCGTATGCCATAAACAAAGAATCGTTGCGGCACTGTGAAAAGAAGGATACTTAAGTGACAAAATCCTAATTAAAAATGTAGTTATCGCCATTTCTGCCGGTTATTGGGCGTTGATTGCACAGAACACACTAGGAAGGCTAAAGGAGATGTTACGATGCAACGGAACTATCGTCCTAAACTTAAGACATTTAACACACATTCCTGCTGTGTCAGTAGATATGATTACATCCTCCAAACAATCAGGAATGGAAGTAAAACTCTGTCATTCAAGCACCGATTTAAGCTATACTCCTGCGTGGCCCGTCGTGAGCATTGCGTTGGCACATGATGGAGAAATGATTACCCTAAACGGTGGAACAGGATTTGGTACTCAGTTGGGTGCTGGATGGAAGGACTGGTCAGAGGAGAAAGAAATTCAGCATCTGATCTAGTGTCAGTGGAGTTCATGTGAGCTGCAACAGGGTTAACACGGACTACTGGTTGAGCAGTTCGAAGTTTAAGTCGTGTTCACAGTGAGCGATTCGGTGGGGTCATCCGCTCACTGCATTCTGAATATACTCAATTAACAACAACTCAAATGCACGGATTGCTAATTCGGTAGCCTGGAAATTTTGGTTATATTGTAAAGCCTTCGAATTCTTAATGCGTGTCTTAATGCTCATTGTACAGCCACCAAAGCTCATTTGTTCTCGCTGCCAACCCATGCATCATGCTTACAATCAAGGACAAAAAATAAGTTGTCTGATGTTCTGTGAGCATGTCGCATCCACGAGCACACGGAAATGTGGTATGAAAGCGCACGGGTTGCATGTGATGTGTAAGCATAGGTACGTATGAAGAGAAAGGGATAAGTGTGAAGCCTTCGTTAGTTCTACGCAGGCTTATTAGCGTTGTGGAGAGTAAAGTGGGCTACTTGAGGACGAACTTTCGCAGTTGTTCACGGTGACCTGAACTGGAATCCTGATCCGTCCACTCAGCAGCCACTGGTGGTCACTATGCATCTCGGATTAACTTCGTTTGCATATAGTAGAATGCTGAGTCCCACGTTCCTTAAATACTTGGACTAACTGCTTGACAGCATCTGCTCACACTTCATGAAAACCACTTGCACGCTGGGTAGTTCCATGAGCAGATGCACTTAAAGAAGCAAAGAGAGGCAAGATACATGTCAGTGAATAGGAGCGAGTGCAGTCTTGTAAAGACTTCGCTTGCCAAAGACTTGAGGTAAAGGAGCATACGCATCTCTGTGATAATGCAACTAGAAAGCTGTAACAGGACCTAATATGCCTTTTTAACAAATTATCTCGAAATTGCATTTTAAAAGCAGGTGTGGTCGCTCAGAAAGTACAATATTCCCATACAATGAAGAACCGAAATGGAGCATAAATTTGTCCAACTCCTGTAGCTATTTGCCCCACAGCAATGAATAGCAACGGTCACAATGAATCAAGAATTCCTTTTTAGGTTTTAAGCATGCCCATTCTAAGATTTCATTGACATGCTCGTCTCGATATCCGCTGATCTGCCAGCATTAATCAAACAACCATGCATGCGCAGGTTTTGTGTTGCACTTGCTGACACCACTAACTGATCTCCATCCACAGACTTGCTGCAAACCAGCCACGCAATCAGTTGATCCACAGCGAATGCCTATAAGCAAACTCACCTTTCCACCCTTCTTGCGCTGTGTGGTCACCAGAGCTGCTGTCGAGTTCTGTGAGAACTCAGTGACAGCCTCAATTTCGTTAATCTACTTTCATATAAAAGTAGCAATTCCACAGGCAGCAAATCCATTTGTAGTATAGATAGCAACTGCACCACATAGACTCTTAGCCGAACTGATTATGACTAGATCAGTCCTCTTGAGCAGCCGTATAGTATGCTTTTGATATCAACACAGTGGGCTTCTACTTCAAGCCTGTTGTTGTTAGCAAATATGGTCGAAATGTAATGCCAAACTGAGGCATACATATGAAGTCGTAGGCCGCTTCACTATTCTCCTTTCAATACTGTGGAAATGAAACCGCCTTGCGTTGTTAGCAACGGCGTTGTTCATCAGCACAAGGAGCTAAGAAGTAAACGCAGCTATTTCTTAAGGAAACATCTCTAAATATTCTGGATTCTTTCGTTTTTTTGCCTGAATTGGTGACTAGGTCATAGAGAAATGTAGGACAATGCTGTAGAGGCATGCATAGCTTAATGTCTAAAAGCGATTCAAACGTATCGAAACAACGCTGCTGTCGTTTGGGATTCTTTCGCAGGTACAAACGTGCATTGCTAAATGCAATGTGTTTTAGTGTGTCTTTGGTAAATGGACAGTCCAGTGCCTCACAACCGTCCACAAAACGGCATTAAGTCCTGCTCTCAGCTCTTCATTCTACGCGGGCATTGAACCATTTAGGCAGTATTGCCTAGCCACTCGTAAATTTGCAATTTCTTCTAACAACCTTTTTAGCGCCAGAATGGGTGTGAAGCGTGACATCTACTTCAGCTCTTTAAATGCACCATCATGCTCAATCCACCCCAAAAAACAACTTTTGTCTGCTTTTTTGGTTAGCGTAAACCTCTCAGTTGTCTGTTGATCAGTTTGCTTGGTCCTCAGACATTTGGCTCTCTATCCCATAAAGCTGACCAAACCCTGTTAAGAAGGACTTGCTTGGGCTTGATGTCAACACTGCGCCTCGCGGAGGGTCCAACACCAGTTTTGGTTTGACATTGTGCTCTCAACTACCTCACCTGAGGAGGAAAGCAGCACCTAAACAGATTGTGCAATGCTGCATTACAGAGTCGAGAAGACATCTGATGTTTTCCGTGGGCTCTGTTTGCCAATCAAAAGCTGCCCATTCCCCCCTCTTTCTGCCACTTCCACTTGTCAGTGTCGTATCTTTAAATTCGGCGTGGCGAAACACTTCAGCTTGTGCGGGAACTTCTACAAGTCGATGCTGTGGAGTTGTAAAATTGCGTCTTCCTGCGTTACTGCACTCTACTTTCCATAGTCGACGCGTCGTTCTAGGCCTCCAGCGTTACTAAAAATAAGCTGGAGGACAGGCTCTGAGCGGTTTGGACTAGAGATTTCCTACGTAACATCAAAACTGTCTCACATCTTGCTGAAGGCATCTTTAACAGCCAAAAAGGAATTGAGGTCAATGCAGCTGTTTCGTTGCTGATGGAAGGCGCTGGTGACGCTAGCAACGCCAACTTAGAGGTCGTAACCATACCCATGAGCAACTCGGACGCCACCAACAACGTAAATAAAGGACTTCGCGAAGTGTTGATTAAGTGCGTATTTAGAGTACCATGCCGTGGCATTGTGAGGCATACATTGGTCATGGCGAGACTAGACCCATCTGACAACTACACAAACATACCTCCTCCTCTGTCAGAAGGAGCCATCCATCTTATTGTAGAGGTGATGCAAGGTGATATCAGAAGCCATCAAAATCACCATAAGCTTCTTCAATTGCGTAGACATAGAGGAACAATGGAAGCCTAGAACGACGCGTCGACTATGGAAAGTAGAGTGCAGTAACGCAGAAAGTCGCATTTTTACAACTCCACAATAACGACTTGTAGAAGTCCTTATACAAACCAAAGCGATTCGCCACGCAAGTGAAAATCAGCTGAAACTGAGAGTAAAAAGGCAGCCTTTGCATTGTCACACACGACCTACGGAAGACATGAGCTGCCTTTGGGACCCTGTAGTACAGCATTGTCTAATCTATTTAGATGTTGATCTCTTTCTCATTTAAAGTATGTGAGAGCACAACGTCAACTTGGAACTGATGTTGGACCATCCACGAGATTAGAGTTCACACTAAACCCCAAGGAAGCCTTTCCATACAGCCTTTGGTCAACTTCATGCAATAGTCAGCCAAATATCTGAAGACTGTGCAAAGTACAATGTGGTCGCCACTGATAAACAAATAACTGTGGGAGTTACATTGATTAAAGAAAAACAGGCAAAAAGTCATTTGAAGCGGTAAATTGAGCATGATGGTGGATATAAAGAGCTGAGGCATAATCATGCATCACACTGATTCTGACATTGCCGAATTTCGATGCAAGCACCCCACGGCTCGTCCCGGATTCGAACACGTGCAATGCAGCCGTAAATTGAGGGAATGAACACATCATTGCTTACGAGAATACCAGAATCGGGCAAGAAAGTGGGGCGGAAAGGTGCAGCACGACATCAGCTGTTTGATGTCTTTGCAATGATTTGACACTCAAGGCTCAATGACAACGGAGAAGTTTACGAAGTGAACGGATTTGTCTAGTCCTTAATGTTGTTGTTACACGCAAATCTCTGAGTCACTTTACTGTCCACACGTAGATCAACGAGTCCATTAGCATTTACTCTTTACCTTTTTGAAAAGTGGTCATTAGTACGAAAATATGTCTGCACAGAAGACGTCGCACAGTCATCGTGCCCCAGACCAATATCTTTCATTCTTAGCATGAGTTAGTACACTTAACCTAGCGATGAGACGGCATGGCAAGAAGTCAATTTGCAGCGATTCTACTATCCACCACTTTTCTAGGAGCCACGATTGTTTGATTTCTTCTCCGCCAACAGGTACGACACGGCAATGCCTTTATACATGCAAGTGAATAGGTAATCATCCAGAAAACTGACTTTATTGTGTCGATTAGCAATTTTACTTCTACTGATAACAAAATTTATCCTCGGAAGTTGTTTGCCGTAATTGATCGTATGGGAGCACCGCAACGAGCATAGCAAGTATCCTCGCTCCCCATATCCCCTGAAAATATTCCTGAATACTCAAATTGCCAGTCAGCCTTGAGTAAGTCTTCTCACCAGCACTGTCAAATCGGTTCAACTTTCTTCTTATTGGTGTTCATTGCAATACTAAGGTGAAGATCTTGTTGCATACTCACCATACCATCGCAGCATAATTCTCCTGAGCCAATATAGGGCAGCTATTAGATGCTCAAAATGATCACCCTACGCGCCAAATCCTCTGTCTCTTGCGATTCCGAGCCCAGGATTAATGGTATTGGAAATCGAGTCAGCCTAATGTCAACAAGGTTGGTGATGCGGAATGTGAGGCATCTCAATCCAAATATGAGACTTCACCCAATGTGGCATTGCTGTGCGGAATCGATCATGTGCACCACACCATCGAATGCACAGAGGTGAGAAGTCTCGAAGGACCTAAGACACGGAGCATATTCCCGATCCCCTCCAACGCACGAAAACGCCTATGAATAACAACACTGCTCTCTCTTTTAATTTTCAATGCATATTTTGCCCTTCTTTGCCTCTTCAAGAGCACATGTTAACGAAACCACCTCTTACGCAAGTGGTTACCATGAAAAGTGAAGAGAGGCTGTCAAGCAGTTGGTCCAAATGTCCATGGAATGGCCAGCTGGGCATCCGATCAAATGTCAGTGAAATTTATCCAATTTGCAATGAGACCAACAGTGATGGCTGAGTAGATTCACTGGGACTCGAGTTCAAGCCACCGTGAGCGATGGAGCAGGTTCGTCCACCGTCTGGATTTCGCTGGAGACTGACTATCAACCGAATCAAAGCTCTAACTTCTAACTCCATTGAACTTATAAGCATGCGTAGAGCTAGCGAATGCTTTGAGTTCATTTCCCTTTTTTACTCATACCTCTGCTTACCCACTATTAATTATGATAGATAATGTGTCATCTAAACATTTCCATACCATGTATTCGTGTGCCTTTACATCCAACCAACAGAGGCATTGAATTTCTTTTCTTTTCCTTTTGTATGTACCTCTGCTTTGTCAGTGGAAATTATGTTGATTCACACGTAACGTTTATTTCTACAGTGCATTTTCTTGTTCTTTTATATCCAACAGACTAGCGAAAAGCTAGACAACTTGCTTTTAGGCCTTGCTTGCCAGCAAGATTTGATGACGGGATGAAACGACAAATATGGCCTTGCACGGCTGCATGACAGGCTTTGAAACACGCATTAAGAATGTCGAATCTCTACACTATCTATGCAAATGTTCTGTGGCTTTAATCCGTGCGTTTGACTTATTGTTAGACGGTGAAATGGACTTCAATCCAGAACTACTCAGTCGTTAGTCATTGCTGACCCTGTTACGACTGCCATGAACACCGCTGATGCATGCTCGGAAGCTGATTTTCCATCTCTTCTAACCACTTGTTCCATCCAGCATCTGAATGGTCGACAGGCTCTGTTCCACCGCTCAGGATGGCTAATTCTCTACAATGTAGCATCGGCATGTTCACCATGAGTTAAGCGGTATTCCGGCAGGGGTTAACGATGGAAGGGGAAAGCATTACCTAATGACTGAGAAGAGCTAACTTCAACATGGAATAGCGGCAATAAATGCTTTTTTTATTTTAGACTTTGTCAGTCGTGTGTTCATTCATTTCGCAGTATCGTAACGATTTATTATTAAGTGCATGCAGATTTGTGTTTGCGTGGCACATGAACTAGCAGCAGTGTCTTGTCTGCTCCAACTTAACCCATTTGCCATCATTATCTCATGGGGTGTGCAACAGCACTTACATCCCCAGAGTGAATTAAGTGTGATCCTGATTGCGCCAGGCACGGGAAGTAGCGTATTTAATTATTGCTGCCCGTACTCTCCTCTAGCAGCAGGTGGCTTCGAGTGATTCGATACAATCGAACTTACGTTTGTTTGGCCATACCATTCAGATGGTTGCCCGTTGAAACGAGATCGCATAATCAAATCTCTCGTTGACTTGTGTGTAGGAGGTGGTTTTAATGCGCAGTAGGTTCGCGTTTAACACCAGGACGCAAGAGTAAGAAAACGGAATCCAACCTACAGAAGATTGTATAAATCTATTTTGAGTGATCACATTATGCACTGAAGCAAGTTGTGAAATCGCAGAATTGCATGAAAGGACGTAGTTTCGCTCACTTCTCATTGCACGTGAATATTCCGACCCATTATGGCCTTAGCTGCCTCCTCCAACGTTGGCGCTAGTGATTCGCAACGCAACCATTTAGAACACCTCATGCAGATTTACAATGGATTCACTCTGCTGTTGCTAACACCCTATTTCCCACCAATTATAGAGCGAAAGGGTTGCTGCAGACTCGCCGTACCCTCGCAATGCAATCCTATCGGCCCACGAGGGCTGGTTATGAGACAGCCAAAGTGAACGCCCCTAGACGTCGAATTCTTCGTCTCCTTCGATTCCGTGTGCAGGATGAGCAGTATCAAAGGGCGCGTCGCCTCAGTGGCAGCGAAGTTGGTGATGCGAGAATTGAGGTGCTTTATCGAGGTGGGGAACTGCGTACAAAGTCACAGCGCAGTACAGAATCGATCATGTGCATCTGCTATCGTCGTCCCAGTCAGCTTGACGGAGAAGTTTTCACCATACCTTGCATGTTAACTCATTGTTGATCGCGAGTAGAATTCCTTCGCAACACCACCGAGGCTGGCTGGCTAGGTGACTGACTGACTAGCCAACTAGCCTCTCGTGAAGAGTCCAAGGTTCCATTTTGCAACAAAGCTGTCAGTAAGAGAACCGCATCGTCCTTCCACTTCATTTCACTTGTCCTCTCACGATCACGAAGTGGTGGACTCAACGAATCAACATGCTTGGCGAATCATTAGGTGATCCATGTCTCACGTTAAATTTGGTTTGACAGGTTCGAAGAAAATGGGCAATGTGACTAGCTTATGGATCTGATCTTGAACAAATATGTTTCATGCCTGATTAAAAATTCTTAATTCGTATTAGCTGCAACTAGCTACGAGAATTAAACACACGTGTCCCGTATTTAACTACCTTCCCGCAGAAGAGAAATGCGCTTTCAGAAATTCATTTTTTTTCAATGCGATCGCAGGCAATTTTGTGAAGCAAATGTCAAGCTCTAACCATCTATTTGCCTTATCACAGAGATGTGGGAGCTTTCCTTTACCAAATCGTCCGCTTTCGAGGAGTCTTTACAATATTTATGCAAAATAGCAAGGTTTGCACTCCCAGGTACTAACTCCTATTCTGCTTTTCTCTGCATCTTAAAGAGCACCTGCCTCAAGAATCCACCCTACGCATAAGCAGCCATCAAAATTCGTAAATTGAGGAGTTCAAGCGGTCAGTCCAATCATTCCAAAAATGTGGAACACAGCTTCCGACTGAGGGTTAGCGAGGATTTCTAACTTGTAAGGTAGCCAAGAGTGGTGGCTGGAGTGAAGAGGCCGAGACTCGAGTTCAAGTGACAGTGAGCGATAAAGGATGCTGCCTTGCCCTCTGAATAAATGACCAACAAATCAACTAAAAAACACCCTGATTTCCACTCCTTATTGCTAAAGCATATTCTGCTTCCCTTTGCACCTTAAAGAGCATCTGCCCACGAGAACACCCTGTACAGAAGTGTCCATCAAAAATCTCAAAGTGAGGATTTCCAGCAGTCAGTCATAAAAGTTAGTTTGGACTTTGCCTGCCACCGAGATACAAAGATGAGGCACAGAAACAAATGTGAGGAAGCAACCGAATGCGCTGCACTCTCCTACTGAACGCCTTTTTGCTTTAAAACCACAAGCTGTGGTACTAAGCTGCCGAGTGCAGAGGGCAGGGAGTGGACGAGCCTGCTGCATTGCTCACGGTGACCTGAACTCGAACTGAGAACTACTCAATTGGTAGTCAGCGTTGACCCTGTTACAGCTCACATGAACTCCACTGGCATTCGATTGGCTGCTGAATTCTTCTCTCTTCGCACTACTTCATCCATCCAGCATCCTAATGATCAGTGGGCTTTGTCATCCCATTCGGGGTGCCTATCTCTCTGCATAGTGTGGCACTGAGCTGCTCACTACGGAGCTACTGGAAGCATGGCATGAATTAATGATGAAAAGGAGTAGCAGTGCATCTATCTCTAACTGGTTTGCAGACGTATCCCCATCGGCGGACATAGCAGGAGTGCGCGTCGCATGGTTTATGTATTTGGGAGTAAATTGGCAAAATTCTTATTGGCATCGAATAGCACTGCAAAGAACCTCTCCTTCTGACTCTGCTTCTGCCACTGATTCATCTTCTCTCTCGACAACGATATGAGTTGAATACAGTATGCAACAGAGTTTTGCGTCCACCCACTCCATTTGTCTCACGTAGCTGGGCAAAATGTTTTGGGTGCTGAGAGACATGAGCACCGACTTCATGCTGGGCACTGCCTCACACAAATTAACGATGTTTGCGCCATTGAGGTGTTCGCAATTCTCGTTTCGTAGATGTTGAGAAAGAAAAGGCTAGGTGTTAAGGAGAATGCATTTAAGTATCTCCACACAGGGAGAAGGCCGTATTTAAAATTGAAGTGGGCCATACGGATGGCCATTATTGTGCAACCAAAACACCAGGCACTCGGTTTGGTATCCTCTCACGTATAATGCTCTAGTTCATTGACATAAAGTGGGTGCAGACATTCAGCAAAATGGGTCCTAAAGTGCATTCTTTGTATAAGCTCACCACATTGTGCATCGCTTTCAAATGGTCCGGTGTAACCACGGCTGTAGTGTGCAGTTGCGATTAAAAAACCTCTTCGATGATTCCGTACGATGTTGTGCAAAAGAAGCTCTTCAAATGCATCGAAATCCTCTGGTAATCAACTTCATAGTGTATTCACAGTATGCTTTAGGAATACTTCGTTTTCATGCTTTTAAGAAGCGAAGTTAGAAGCTGCTGCTCCTAGACAGTGAAATATTTGTTATTGTTATTTCCTATTTTTTAATTTGCGTGAGGCTGTGTCCCACATGAAGTCGGTGCTCAGGTCTCTCATCATCAAAGGTATTTTGCGCAGTTATATGAGACAAATGCAGTGGGTGGATGCAAAAATTTGTTGTATGCTGTATTCAACTCGTGTCTTTGTAAAGAGAGAAGCTGACCCAGAGGTGAATGCACAATCAGAAGGAAGGGTTCTATTCACTGCTCTACAATACTACCAAGAATGTTGCCGATTCACTCCGCAGTACATAGACCATGTCCTATCTGATTGTGGTAGGACCATTCGATTTCTAATGCTTGGATGCAGCGTAACGGGTTTGGGTCCCCTTCATCCCCTTTGGCCTTCTCTCCATTATGCTGCTTATAGGTGTGGACGACCATTGCAACTCAACTACCCCGTTGGACCCGATCTTATTGAATTTGTCGCTTTCTTGACTAACTTTGAGATCCATATCAATCAAGAATAAATCGAAGGAAGAAATTATCGCTGTCATGGGTCCTTCGAGGCGTCTTATCTCCGTGCATTCGACAGTGTGGTGTACATGATCGATTCTGCACTGCAATGTCCGGTTGGGTGCAGTCTTCCACCTGGATTAAGACGCCTCATTTTCCGCATCACCAACCTCGTTGTTAGACAGGTGACTCGCCCTCCACTGCTCTTCATCTAGGACATGAAATTGCAAGAGAGAGAAGATCTTGCCTCTTCGGGTGAGTGTTTAGAGCGTCTCATAGCCAGTCTTCACAGACTCGACAGAACTGCATTGCGAAGGTGTGGCAGAACTGCAGCGAGACTTCCACCTTATAATTGGTGGAGGGTGTGTCGTCTGCACCAACAGGATGGATGGTTCGTAAATCTGTATTAGGCGTTTCAAATGGCTGCGTTGCAAACAGCCAACATCGACGCTGCAAAAAGCATCCAAGGATAAAGTGTGTCATCGAACCCATCTGTATTACGATCCGGGTAAAAATCTGTCCTTTTATGCCATCCATATATTCAACACTTTACTTTGGCACATGTGATTGCATTGTAACTCTCTGTTCCAGGCTACATTCTCTTTCATTACTTATGTGTTTTTGTTAATCTTTGAAGTTCAGCTATTGGTTTAATTCAAATGAATGAGGCATTTGGATTGGCAATCGGCAAATTAAGGTAACCGTTAATTGAGCTTTTGTATGACAAAGAGCGTAAGTGGACTCACTGCATCCCTTACATTTATTCGACTTGTTTCCATAACCACTTTATCAGTAGACAAAGCTCGTCTGCTTAGAGCTCGAATAAACTGCCCTGACATCTCATGAGATGCTGAGATTCACCACACTCAGACGATTAACCTTATTTAGTAGCATTCCGATCCCTAGTTTCTGGTTTATCTCACTCGGCGGTCATCTCTATGAAGGCAGGTCTTGGTGCACGGCTACTTTCTTGAAGCAATGAAAAGTGTACAGACGTTAATTTTTGGGAAAGTGAAATGCTAAATTTGCCTCTTAATGCTTCAAACCTACAGCTAAATGCCGCTGGCACTAAAGTTATGCTTCACCTTTCATAAGTGCAACACAAACTTTTTCGGGTGTGTGAAAATCAGTTTGGGCGCAGGCTGCCTCATAGCTAATCCATTTTACTGCATCAGTGTAGGGGGATGAGGTTAAGTTAGGTGATTCATGGCAAGCATAAAGGATTTTGCTATGAGCTACAGAGTGGTGCAACATACTTGGATTCATGCGAAAGCACCAAGATTAATCAAACTATTCTCTGCAAACCTATCACCTCACACATGACTAGTTTTAAAGAAAGGAACACAGCAGATGTCAATTGGCTCTATGACTTACGAGGGGTTGTGAGGTGGATCAGTGATTTGAGTTTGACAATGACTTCAAAGGCACTTGGACACATTTCTCCTCCCATTGGTGCAGCACCGCTGTGTTGGTGCGTGAATAGTGTGGGGCTAGGTGCTGCATTGATGGTCAAACCACTTTAGACGAAAAGTGATTGGGTAATGGTGTTAGGAATCGACTAGAGGAAGGTATTGGGCTCAAACTACCATCACATTTTAAAAGCCCGATTTTGTGAAGCATTCGAGTGCATAAAGAGGCCTTTCGCAGCAGTGGAGTTCTAATCTACGTTTCTGAGTTCAAATGCTGCGCCAATCTCTAAGTAATGACTGGAATGGATGAGTGGTTAAATGGACGCATGATAGGGTAGATGCGGGTTATTAAGAGCCAATTTTTACCCATAATTAATTCATGCGTTATATGCAGTTGCTTTAAGCACAGCTGACTATATAGCCTTCATGCCAGCGGTCTAAACCTGTCAAATATACTCTGCTTTAGCAGTGAACCCCCTTTATTCCCTTTTCATAAAATACTGTTCAGCAGAACTGAGGAGAAGTGGGAGCGATCACTACCCAAATAGTGTTTCAGATTTGATTAGTTAGTCTTCGGTCAAAATTTTTCCCGCTTGTGCTGCTATGTTATGAGGCTTTGTATGCGAAAGGGAGTGTATTTTGCACGGCTAGTCACTGAGTTTACGAATTGCCCTCACGCTTAGATGCGACACTTTGGAAATGCTACATTCTGATGCAATGAACTCTAGCATTTCATTCAGTGGAACCGTGCTTTCATGTTTCTACGTGCCCTTCTAATCATGCTAGTAGACTTAATGTGCTTGGGTCTGATAGCAGATGGCATGGTCTCTTACGATGAGAGCTGAGAAGATGGTGGCTTTGACTCTGTTTGATGCATGTCATGACGCACCACCCACCACTGGCGATGTGTGCAGTCAAAATTAAGGGAAGTCTGCTTCTACCCACGTCCATTTCCATTGCAATGTGTTAGCAGATCGTGTGCGCAATCCTTCAATCATTAGAACTATCCATTTACTGCCCTGCCGTCCTAAGCCGTCCTGCGAGGTGACGAAGCGGAATGGGATCGGCAGGGACAGTGCCTCTGTATTCAATGCCCTCTTTGATGCTGCATGACTAGGGAACGGGTTTGCCTCCTGCGGCCTAAATGTCCTCCGCGCAATTAAATTAAACCCACATAGAGCATGTCAGAGGGCTCCCAGTCCCGATGGTGAAGTGAAATTCGGCTTTCATGGTGAATTACAAGTGCAAGACAACTATAGATATCGATGCGTCACCAAGTATGTCTCCTCGGAAATGAACACAAATGCTGGAAGTGGTGTCATACCTCTTTGCGTCCAAATTTTAAGCCGACTATGAGCCAGAGGCCTACACAAACCTCGAGCGGTGGTACTTGGACAGAATTAAGGCTGAAATGAAGGTGAATCTGACCTCTTGATCATCCTCCAACACTTGCGTCCACTCCAGACTTTCCTGCGCACAACATCACATTTGACCTGGTGCACTTATCATGGTGCAATAGAATAATTCATTTTCCATTTCATTCTAGCAAAGTGCATTTATACTTTGCTTGGTGTTCTGTGCAGCTTAAGGGCAATCAAGTTGCATGGGCATGCAGAAGGTCCAAAAGACTGGAGACGATAAGGGCAGCAGTGATTGTGAGGTGTAGGATCTGACTTCCTCCTCATTAAAATTGCCACCCTTTCTTGCAAAAAAGGAGGGTAAATTTTGCCAGTAAACAATTACAGATGTCAATGTAGCTGTTCCATTCTTAAGGTGTGAATTAATCTGTGTGTTGAGACATCCCATGAGAGCTGAGAAGATGGTGGCTTAGACTCTGTTTGATGCATGTCGAAATGTGCCTCACAGGCACTGATACCGTCCACAGGGAGCGCTGAGGCGAGAGCGCCCTTGTCTCTGTCTACCGAATTGTGCGTAGGGCCTAAAGGTGCGTTTGTTTATTGAATTCCTTCCAGGTGTGGATCTCTGCCACGCTTTGCACTTTTCCCGTAAGGTTCTTCTTTTTGCCATCCTAATAAAGGGCTGAGATTTCACTGCAGTGAGTGAAGACGTTGTCTCCTTCCAGATGAGGTAAAAATAAAGGGCAAGTGAGAATGCATTTTTGCGATTAAGCCGTGGCAGTGTACACCAAGATGCCAGCGCCTTTGCAGCCAGTAGGCTTCCGATTACTTCCACTTACTCGATTTCAGCACCCTGTAATGAAATTCACAAAAGGAAAGAAAATATCAACTTTTTTAATGCGCAGAGTCGATTAAGTTTCATCTCCTTTCAGCTCAAATCATGCGCTTACATTTGATCCTCTGTGGTACCAGCTCATTGGTGTGACCGCGACCCAAGGTCTTCACATCTACCTAGTTTCTCTCATCCAATCGCTAACGCTGTCTCTTCCTCTCTCTCGCTCTCTTATAAAGAGTCTTAAATGAGAGCAGCAATGTTGCAAAATATGTGGATCGTTTGGGGCGGGAAGCTTTGCATGCTGCTACAGTACTGTCACACATTGGTTTATGGCCTAGCCGACAATGCAGGCAAAATACAATTTGTCGACAAAATATTTTTGGGTTTTCTTCTGAGGAAGTTGTGCTTACCTCTTGACGCCTTGCGCTAACAATTAAAACCTTGGCTACCAACGCACGGCTGTTCCATCAACCGCTGTGTGTGGGGAGGCATAATAAAGCATCCCACGACTTCATAAATGTGCTTTAGTTCGGCTCTGCGTTTAGATTGGGTTTATAATGGGAACAACAGGCTTGAAGTACAAGCTCTTTGAATGGACATCATCTAACTGATCGGTAGTCCCTGTTCCGCCGTTCGCGATGGCCATTCCTCGATAAGTTGCGATGTCCATCAGATTTACGATTGATTTTACACGTCTTCTCTTTAATCCAGTCTTCGCTGTCAGTCCTTGAGATACTATGCACAACTGTAGTATTTTCTAACATGAGGTGCGAAATCTATCACCGCCATGGAATTCTATGCAATGGACACTTTTGTTGCCTATCCAGGTATTTATAAAAAGGGCAACTGCTTTCTGTTTAGCCATTGTTTCTTTATGGAGTCCCATTAATTACCAGTTATTTAGTCTCAGTATTGCAGGTTATGGAAAGTCTTGGTTAATTTAGATTAGTGATTCCAAAATACATTAGAGATAAGCTATTTTTCTCAAGGACTGAAGAAGTGGCACTTCAAAGTCTGTCATTATGATTGCATTAACGTTTTTAGGCAAATGCAACGAGGATGAATGGGTCACCAAGAGTGGGCCCAAATACCAACGTTATGGTACCATTCCAATTTCATTTGGGTGTGAAGGCTTTATAGAATAGTTTACATACTTGTCGCAGGTATTGTCTTGTGGCAGGCACCTCGTGTGATTTCAAGCAAAACTACAGGTGAAAATTTGCACGCCATTGTTAGTGACTATGGAATCAATACATGGAGAGTAGAATCATAGAGAGAGAACAACATTGAATTCGTGCCCGAATTTAAGAGAAGATGCATACAGTTGATTGGATAGCACTGGGGCCACAATCGGCACTTAGTGAAATAGGAAGAACTACTAAAATTGAGGCGCGATTTGACTCGCAAATGGTTCTTCATGTAAAGTCAAAGATGGCGAACTCGACCGGTACAGAACACGCAGACCAGTAGAAATGAATGCCGATAAATTCATTTTAACTACATCTGCCATGAGATAAAGAAAGTTGAGAATTAAAGAACCATAGCACAAAATATAGATAGGAATCTGGGATAAAAACAGCAGACATTAGAAAAAAGGTTTTGGATAAAAAAATGAGTTTAGACTCGTTTCTAAAATTCTGATTGCCTTGTTAATGGAAAAAGTTAGTTCAATGGTGGAACCTTATTTCATTTCCGTAATTTGTCCACTAGCTTAAAAACACAGACGCCTGGCTTTAACATTAGCACATCCTACAGAATTATCACGCGGCCTTGCCGATGCAATTGCATGTGTGACAAACAAGCAAATCCACAATTCGCCCTGCCTATAGTTGCTGCCTTCGGTTTGATCATGACTGGGACATTGCGCCTGCCAATAGCGATTGCCTTGATGATATGAACATGACAAACATGAAGCTATAGAGCGTAGCGAAAGTAAAAGCTAATTAACGATGAAGATGGCAATACTATCCAATTTGTTTGGTGGATGCGTGAAATACTAAAAAGGAGGAAGTGTTGACATTATCCTTGACTTGATTGAGAGGCAATGGATTCTCCACTTAGGAAAGACACACGAATGCCTGATGCATTCATAATCGCACATCTGCATCCATCTTCGGAGAACTAGAGTTTGACATGTAAATAAACTCAAATGGTAGCAACATGGTTCGGGAACACTTTGAATCCTTTGTGCAAGAAGTAGAGCGTGGCTTGATGGTGAAATGAAAGAGCGATTCTTTCATTCCTGACTGATAGTATGATGAGGCAAACATCGGATTTGTGGAAAGCACTACCTCATGTATTGTGGTCGGTGGCAGGATATGCAAGGGCAAACAATGCTTGGTGACAAATTACATTTGTAACTGGCGTTTTTATACAATATATTTTAGGTGTTATGGAAGGAGTGCACGGAGTCTAGTCTTGATCCGAATAGAGGTGAAGTAACCACTGGCTAAATTGAGCTCACACCACAAACCTGTTGACCTACTACGTGAACAGCTGGAGCTGGTTCTAGTGAAAGCGTATTGGTATTATGGAATGAAAAAGAGATTAGGCGTCACGGCTAGCGAGTGGTTAAGGCGGTGGACTAGAAATTCATTCATGCATCACCAGACAGGTCAAAGTGCTGCTCGCGACGTCCAGTCGTCGATTTAGCGACATATTCGGCTGCCAAAATTCGCCACCGCCTCGCGGTGCGCGCCTCTTAGTTTTAGGGCGGATCCTCACTTCCACTCTTAACGGAGCCATCGAGCAGCGAAACGACGCGTCGACTATGGAAAGTAGAGTGCAGTAACGCAGAAAGACGCATTTTTACAACTCCACAACAAAGACTTGTAGAAGTCTCTATGCAAGCCAAAGTGATTCACTACGCAAGTGGAACTAGCTGAAATCGAGAGTAAAAAGGCAGCCTTTGCATTGTCGCACAGGATCTACTGGAAACGTGTGCTACCTTTTAGACCCTGTAATGGAGCATTGTCTACTCTATCTAGATGCTGACCTCGTTCTCATTTGAGGTATGTGAGAGCGCAACGTCATCCTGGAACTGGTGTTGGACCATCCACTAGACCCAGGGTTCACCCTTAACCCCAAGAAAGCCTTTCCAAGCAGCGTTTGGTCAACTTCATGCGATAGCCAGCCAAATATCTCAAGACTATACAAAGTGCAACGTAGTCACAACTGATAAACAAATGAACACGGCAATGCATTTAAAGAGCTGAGGCAAATATCTTGCATTACACCGATTCTGACACTACCGAATTTCGATGCAAGCGTTCCACGGCTCGCGCCGAATTCGAACACGCGCAATGCAGCCTTGAGTAGTGTGTTCTCACAAAATGAAAGAGGAAATGAACGCATCACTGCTTACGAGAATACCAGATTCGGATAAAAAAGTGAGACAAAAGTTCAGCAAAACCTCAGCTGTTTGATGTCTCTGCAATGATTTGACACCCAAGACTACCTGACAACGGGGAAGTATAAGGTGATAACGGATTTGTCAAGCCCTCATCAAATTTAAACTAATGCGACAGACCGTTCAGTTGCATGCTGGCGTATACATTTGCGGTGAAGCGATTGTACAGTACAGAACTGAAAAGGAGATACGCATAGTGATGTGGATGTTATGCCTCACAGAACAGTCATGGCAGAACTGGGCAACGTTGTACAGTGCATCATTGGTATGAGCGAACCAACTACAAGCGTAATTAAAGAATTGAGCAGGGTATCCATCGTGATGAAATTCTGGTGTACGAGAGTTTCCCAACATCCTCTTACAACCTCCCGGTGGGAGAAATGAACTCATCAAGCATGGCAATCAGGCATATTTGGCAAGAATAGCCCAAAACTCCCTTCGGATATTGCATTTTGTAGCACAAGTAAACCTGGGGAAAACAAAAACATATAAAGCATAGAATCATCAGTACAAACATGAGCATCTGAGTCATGTGGGTGTAAGAGAGAATCCAAAGAAACTGAATTTCTTCTTTTAATCCAGCTGCACCTGGTTCATGCTGAATCCGCGTCAATTGCGGCAGTTGTCTGTGGTCAAGCGATGCGTGAGTTTGAATTGATACGAACAGTGTGCATTTTGCTTCTTCATCGCCTTCTTCCGAAGAGGGACGCCTTCCTTTCGTGCTAAACATAATTTGTAATGAGCTAAAGAGATCTGAGTTGTTCATTTCTTAAAAGGGTTTATTATCTCTTTTGTCAAACATTGCCCACTACTTTTGACAAGCCATCATATGACTGTCTACTGTCAACTGAAGGGGACAAGCATTACATGAAGCCATGGGGTGGCAATAAGCGAAATGTGATGTGTGAGTGAAGAGAATGCACAGCTTCACGCGTACGCTTCATCGAGAAGGTGTCCAAGATGGCGACAGCACAGTTTTGATGGCCTGAGGAAATAGGCTTATTTTGTGGCCTCAAATACATTCCAAATCCAGGATGAAGGGTTCCAATTCGTCGAAAAATAAACAGTAAATGGAAGAAATCGTCTAATCCAACACAGATTGGCCTGCAACGAAGGGCTTGTTTTGGAGTGGAAGTACAATCTGTAGAGAACCAGGTGTCGTGGCATGGCAAAGCGTAGTTAGTGAGTGGCGTAAGTGGGCAGAAAACGTGGTAATGCATGATCAGTAAGGCTAACGATAGAGAGCATACTTTGGAGGATTGCATTGGTTGATATGAGGACAGCGCACGGCAAACTTGCACTCGCTTAACGATAGATCCAATTCACAGAGGACACTCGATTGCTACCCACCATCCCATAGTCCATCAAGCAATGCGAATGCACTCTGGGGTATGTCAGCGAAGCAGTCATTGTGCTGCAGTCAATGGCAAGATAGCGAGTGGAAGAAAGAAATTGAACGAGTGGAGGCAAAGTGTCGGTTAACGAACACGGCAGTCACCTCGTCTACTGTAATTTCATCTTTGATCGCATCGAAGTTGCTCAACTCTTGCACCATCGACCTCCTGCCTTTAATTTAGCTATTTCAACTCTGAATGCTAGTCCTAATCGCTTTGACTATCAGAGAGTGGCAGCGCATGCAGAATCACTTACTGATGGTGACGTGTGATGGAGCTCATAGTTTCTACCACGCTGGATTTCCGAGACTGGTGCAGATGGGAGCAAGTCGGTCTAGGATTTAGCTACTTCATAATGAGAGTGCCTCAGTCTCTAACCCAATGCACTGCCTATCACGTCATCACATTATTTGCCTCCTCATACAATGTCACTTTCTCTCTTGATCCTGTAAAGCACTACTTCACCAGTGAGCAATTTTTCAGCAAATGCACTGGTGGGACGTTGACTCTGCGATCAGTGCAAATGCCTCCCGACTGCATCATCCTCTCAAATAGCTTATGCTTATGCTAGGTGACTTGTCTCCCAATGGTTCTAAATTGCACTGGTGCTATGCTGCTGCGCAAAATGAAGGCAGGGTAGCAGACACAAATGCAGTAGAATGTGCTTCTCCTCCACAGTCCGTCCTCCTACCCCACCACCATACTGCTCTGACCGCTGTCTATTGACAAGATTCGAGT
The DNA here is from genome assembly GCA_036345935.2 of Taenia hydatigena. Classification (NCBI taxonomy): domain Eukaryota; kingdom Metazoa; phylum Platyhelminthes; class Cestoda; order Cyclophyllidea; family Taeniidae; genus Taenia; species Taenia hydatigena. The sequence goes on from JADWOT020000010.1 coordinate 10,123,973, forward strand.
AGTATAATGCACTCGAAAGAAATGTGTATTGCATGGATTGACATGGAAAGATGTGCAGATGAAGGGTGCCAAGTAAAAGTGAATGCAGTGTTTGATGCTGTCAAGGCATGTCTTTTAAAGTGCAAATTTTGCGTTGATGGGCCTCACTTTCGTGTAACATGCCGACTTACAAGTTTATTAAAATGTGGTTGGGTCATGTGCTCCTCGAAATATTCGACGCGGAAACGGGCAGCTTTGTATTGCCAAGTAGGGCCTGCAAAATGCATCCGATGCATTTTGGACTCTGGAATGCAGCTACTACCTACCGATCTCTAAGGCGAATGGCATTAATTGGTGCTTCATTAAAATAATGCACAGGGTACCGGTTGTGGCACGATTCTGGTTAACGAGAGCTTTCCAATATCCTCTCACAACCTTTCAGTGGGAGGAATGACTTCACCAAGCCTGGCGGACAGACACGAATGGCAGAAACAGTCCAGATCTTCCTCCGGTGGGGAGAAGGTATTAGCTTTTGCAGCACAATTAAACGTAGGGAAACAAGGCGCCTGTTGACCTTAGGCTCGTTATTATAAACATAAGCAACCGAGCCATGTGAATGTAAGGATGAAGCCAAAGATGCTGAAGGCCGTCGTTCAACCCAGCCGCACACGATTCTTGCTGAATCTGCTCCAATTGCAGCAATAGTCTGTAGTCACGCGATGCGTGAGAGTAAAGTGATGCAAGCAGTGTCCATATTGCTTCCATTTCTCCTTACTTCGAGAAGGAGACACCTTTCTCCTGTGCCTAACATGATTTATAATGAGCTAAAGAGATCGCAGTAGTTAACTTCTAGAGGAAGAGCATGATCCATTCTGCCCAACACCATCCACCCTATTTGATATGCCATCATGAGTGCCTACTGTCAAGTGAAGAGGATCAGCATTACCAGGAGCCATGGGGTCGTCATAAGGGGAATAGGATGTGTGAGTAAAGAGATCACACAGCTCCACGCTTGCACTTCATTAGCAGCCGTTCGAGATGGCGGCGACTCAGGTTCAGTGGCTTAAGAACGCAATAAGTTGACTTAAAGACACAGGTTTAATTTCTGACCTCAGCTGCATTCCCAATGCAGACACAAGGACTCCAACTTGTCGACTGCAAAGCGGTATATGGAAGAGGTCATCCAATCCAACACAGATTGGTTTGCATAAAGTGTAGAGAACCAAGTGTCTGCACATGCGACGCGTAGTTAATGATTGGCATGAGCGGGCAAGGTGCATGGTGATGCCTGAGCTTTAGAGGCCAACAGAGGTTGATACGAAGGCTGTACAGGCCTACCTTATATTCACTTAACCTATGCAACACTTCTCACTGGATCCTCGAGCTTCAGTCAAATTAATTCAGCATCTAATGCCATTCCTACTCGTTTTGGCGACCGACCAGTTATAGCGCATACGAAATCACTCAATGGAGGCGACGTGTGATGCAGTCGAAAGTTCCTACCACGTTGAATCCCCAAAACTAGTGCAAGTGGGAACAAGACGACCTAAGATATAGCAACTTTGCATTAAGTGTACTTAAGTCTCTTACGCAACGCACTGCCTTCTCATGCAATGTTACTTCCCCTCACAATTCTGTAAAGCACTACTTCACCATAGAGAAATTTATCATCAACTCAACCAGTTGGATGTTTACCCTATGATCAGAGCGGGTGCTGAATGGTACCAAAGTCATATTGCTGTGCAAACCAAAGGCATGGTATTAGACGCATTTGCAGTAGAATGTGCTTCGCCTCCACAGTCCGTCTTCCTGCCGCACCACCATGCTTCTCTAATTGCCGTCTATTGACAAGACACGAGTAGTATAACGCACTCGAATGAAATGTGTGTGTCTCATGGATTGACATCGAAAGATGTGCAGATGAAGAGTACCAAGTATAAGTGAATGCAGTGTTTGATGTTGTCGAGGCATGTTTTTAAAATGCAAATTTTGCTTTGATGCACCTCACCTTCGTGCAAAATGCAGTCGTACAAGTTTATTAACGTAGCGACAGCGAAAACTCAAAAACACCCTCATGCAGCTGGGTCATGTGGTCGTGGAATTAGTCCACATAACTTAAGCCCTCCTTACCGATTTAGACTTCCCAAGTTCTTTTCTTTGCTAAAAAAACACAGGAATGGGTGCTGCACTGAATTACCATTTTGCTGGCAAGTGACCGTGAAGGTGAAGAAGTTTGTGCCCCACGACACTTGCGATGCTTTTATGTTGGTCCTTCACAGCGGTCTTTTTGCATTGCCTAATCACGTGTTTCAATGTGGAGGGAGGGTGTGACACTGGTTGCTTGCTTCTGACTTGGTCTGAACTGGAGTGAGCTGTTGCGCTTTTGCTGCGATTGGTGCAATTAATCACCCACGCCGAATTCGCCATCCTCAACATTAGCCATTCAGCTGCACAATCACAACTGCATCATCAAATACCTAAGTTGGCATTGCTCAAATAATGCGCTACGAGATGGGCTGCTTGCTTCCACTGCATTTAAATACACATGACAACACACATTTATAATGGCGTAAGAAGTTGTTCACGGTGATAAAGGCTTCGCCGTTCATACGGTACATCGAAATCGCAGATCGTTTGGTTCATTTAGCCAAAAGGGACATTACGGCGTGCATATGTGCGATGAGGACATATCGCACATATCGACGTATGTCTACTACATCGTCATTTGCAAAAAAATCGGTGAAATGATTTTGTTTATCATGCTTCAAGCTACGAGTGCACACGTGGGAGAGACCAGGTGCTGGTGTTGGCAAATTCTTCTTAAACATTTCAATGCTTAATATTTACACTGTCCTACATCTCCATTCGATTTGTGTAGATCTTTATATGATGAACACTATTGTATCAGAAGAATAAGTCATTTCACATTCAGACATGGGCAGCTTTTGCTGACGTACAGCAATATGAGCAGAAACTGTCATCTCCCTACGTGCCTTCCCTTCGAGACACTTCAAGTCAACGAAGCGTGATAGGAGCAACTAGAGAAGAAGAGGTCTCTACCGTAAAGCAGGATATGAATAAGAAAGGCTACACAAAGGCATGTTAATTTGAGCTCCACCTGATGCAAAAGAAATTCAATGATTACGATTTCCCTTTTGTGGGGCTATTTTACACCTCTCAGCATTTCCGTTGCTCCTAATGTAAAAAAGTATGTTAATCTAATTTTCTAGACTTTAACCTAAAACAATGTACGAATCATAATAGCAGCACGTCAATTTGGGAGCCTCCAGTGACCGAATTCTTGCCTACATATGGTTGCCCTAATGGTGTGGGAGGTTGGTTAGCCAAATGCAGCTATTCCAGTCTGAAAGTGAAAGCGTGTTATGCACAAGTCAATTCTGAAGTCCAACAGGGCAGACACTTTTGACTCTATGACAACTCACCCTCAGTGAGTAAAATTTGCATGTGCTACAACCGACTGATCGCCAAAACGTGTAGGAGTAGAATTGGAAGATCAAACTTAGCAGCCGCTACTTTAGTTTGGCTCAAAATCGTGACCTGAAAAAGCAACAATGTAGGGTGAGTTCTCACATAGTCGGCAATGGTGGTGATGATGCCAATAAAGAGCATCAGGACAGGATGGAGCGACACCGTAGAATTCATCATGCATACGCAATTGAACTATTTGGTAGCATGACTCTTGTTACACCTATATTAGTACCAATATGACCATCGCAGCTATCCAATCAGATGTTCAGAAGCACGTAGGAATGGCTTTTGAACGTCCGCTTGTCTCTTTTGACATGCGGCTCATTCTCTTTGTAAAGAGTGTGTGCTAATTAGACTGACGGTTGGTCCCTTCGCCTGGTTTTCATTCCACCCAAACAAAATAATTCTTGCTGCATAGACGATCACACCTGTTGGCCGAATCACAATACAGGTGGACTCGATGAAACACTTGGTCCTTGGCTGCTTCTTGCAGCGTCGATGTCGGCCATTTGCAACGCAGCCATTTGGAACGCCTCATACAGATTCACGAGCCATCCACCCTGATGGTTCAGACGACACACTCTCCACCATTTATGAAGTGGGAGTCTCGCTGCCGTTCTGCTAGACCTTCACAATGTAATTTTGTCGAGTTTGTGAAGACTGGCTATGAGAGGCTCAAAGCACTCATCCGTAGAGGCAAGATCTTGTGTTTCTTGCGATTTTATGTCCAAGATGAAGAGCAGTGGAGGGCGAGTCACCTGTCTAACAACGAGGTTGGTAATGCGGAAAATGAGGCGTCTTAGTCCAGGTGGAAGACTGCACCCAAACGGAAATTGCATTGCAGAATCGATCCTGTATACCACACCGTCGAATGTGCGGAGATAAGACGCCTCGAAGGACCTATGATACCGGTCATTTCTCCCTTCTATGTATTCTTCATTGATACGTCTCAAAGTTAGTCAAGGAAGTGACAATTTCAATAAAATCAGGTCCAGCGGGATCGTTGAGTTGCAATAGTCGTCCACACTTGTAAGCCGCATAATAAAGAGAGGGCCAAATGGGATGAAGGGAATCTAAATCCGTTACGCTGCATCCAAGCATTAGAAATCGATTGGTCCTGCCACAATCAGATAGGACATGGTTTATGTACTGCGGAGTGTATTGGCAACATTCTTGATAGTATCGTAGAACAGTGAATAGAACCCTTCCTTCTGATTGTGCATTCACCTCTGGGTCAGCTTCTCTCTTCACAAGGGCACGAGTTGAATACAGCATGCAACAAAGTTTTGCGGCCACCCACTGCATTTGTGTCACGTAACTGCGCAAAATGCCTTTGATGGTGGGAGACCTGATAACCGACCTCATGTGGGGCATTGCCTCACACACATTGACGATGTCCATGGCAGCAAAGTATTTGCAAATCTCGATTCGTACCAGCTGAGGAAACCTCTGTCCAGGTAATGTAAATGCAGCCGGTGTTTTGTTGTGCGCAATTTTGTTCGTGAACTTCACTGCCTTGTGAGGTAGCGTTCGCTAAAATTACCATTCGATATGCCGTAATATAGCTTGAGCACTTCTCCATTAAGAAAGTAGCACTGGTGACTGTAGCGGTCGCGTCGTGGCCAGGGCTTCGTTGACAAGTTCCTCAAGTCACCGGCCAGATCCAAGCAGAGAAGTGCAGACGCTTTCGAGGTAGCAAGGTGGTCCCTTAATTAGGTAGGAGTCTGGACTCGGGTTCATCCAGTGCTTTGCCACCACTTTATGCTGAAGCCAATTTCATTTTCTAAAAGTAAGAGTCGCAGTCGTATGGTATTGAAAAATGCTTAACATAATTTGTATTGCTATCCACAAGATTGAAACGCAGTTTCATTGCGGCGCCATCAATAAGTCTAGAAAAGGAATCAGCTGTAGGCTCAAGGCTTTCAAAAGTAAATTTAGCATTTTATTTCTCTAAGAGTTAAAACGTCCCAGGGGAATATTTGTGGCCCAGACCTGCCTTCATAGAAATAACCAGCGGGCGTGATAGACCGGAAAATGGAGATTGGACTGCTACTGGACAAGGTAAATCACCGATCCTGATAATTTCAAATTCGCTATTTACCAATCAATCAACTCCGTGTCTGCCCATCAATTTCTCAAACCACACTAACACTGGCACATTGACAGCACTTGTTGAATGCATTTTCATGCCTTCTAATCTTACCTCACACTAACAATCCTGCATATTTAATACAATGCGATTATGAATTTTGCTTTTAGAAGATGGAATTGGCTTCAGCACAAAGCGGTGGCAAAGCACTAGATGAAACCGAGTCCAGACTCCTACCTAATTAAGGGACCACCTTGTTACCTCGAAAGCGTCTGCACTTCTCTGCTTGGATCTAGTCAGTGACTCGTGGATTCTTACAAATATTTTTGACATGTCTCACACGGCAGTATTTGAAATCGAAACAAATGATCGTAGTTATCTGTGCAGTAGTGGGCTCTCGTCTAGCGTGTGTGATGAATTGATTTGTAAGTGGATAAATTCGACGCTTAAGGATTTTTATCTGAGATCCTTGGCTAAAAGAAGAGGTACAATCGTAATAGCAAAACGATATGCAAGGATCAATTCTGCTGAGCCCATCGATGCGGGTGCACCTTTAAACCAGTTGGAAATTAAAGCACAGCTATCCCTTCTCATCGTTAATTCATGTCAGGCTCTTAGTAGCCCTGTAGTGAGCATCTCAATGCCACACTATGCAGAGAGATGGACACCCCGAATGGAAGGACAGGGCCTGCCGATCATTAAGATGCTGGATGGAAAGGGTAGTGCAAAGTGAGGAAAATTCAGCATCCGATCAAATGTCAGTGGATTTCACGTGAGCTGTAACAGGGTCAACACTGACTACTAATTGAGTAGTTTTCGATTTAAGTTCAGGTCACCGTGAGCAATGCAGCAGGCTCGTGGATTAAAATCATAAGAGACACTTGTAACTGCACAGTCGCTGTGGCTAAAATCACAAAATTGTGCAATAAAACGCAAATATTTGCAACAATTAATTGGTGTAACACCCTTCACAGTTCTCGCACTACTACCATAAGTGAGGTCCTAATTAACTTCATGAGCACGAGCCCTTTCTGCCTTCCGTTAGCAGACTTTCTGGACTGGCGTCAACCCCACTCTCGGACCACAGAAGATAGTTAACTAGCTCACTGCCTTCTCATAAGGCTTTTATGCAGCAGGTGGTAAAGCCTTATTCCCTTCTTCATTATGTCTACTAGCTTGGAAATACGACGAGGTGGCTTATGTAAGGACCAATTCTGCAAGAACATCGGGTCGTCGTGTAAATGTGACGATGCCTGTGAGATACAAACAACTTCACGATTCGTCTTGCATATAGTTCCTCTCTTGGCTTTAATCACGGCTGCAGCATTGAGTCTGCCAACGTGATGCACACCGCGGCGCGGCTTAGGTGAAAAGCAGTTGCAAATTTAAGAGATGGATGGCAATACTGCTTGATTTGTTCGATGTCCGTGTAAAATGGGAAAAGAGAGCAGAAGTCAGTGCTATTTTGTGGTCAGTTGTGAGGCACGCTGCATTTAGCGTGACACGTTCATATTTAGGAGGAAAGCAATGTTTAACTTGCAAAGAATCCCAAATGACAGCAGCAGTGTTACGAAACATTCGGATTGTTTTGGATATGAAGCTATGCACGCTGCTACAGTATCATGCTACATTTCTTTTTGAGCTAGTCAACAATTCAGACAAAAAACAAAAAGCAGTCAGAATATTTAGAGGCGTTCCCTTAAAAAAATAGCTGAGTTTACTTCCTAGCCACCTGTGCTGATTATCAACGCCATTGCTAACAATGCAAGGCGGTTTCATTACCGCAGCATAGGAAGGAGGGTATTAAGGCGGCCTACGACTTCATAAGTGATTATTTTTACTAATAGCAACAGGCTTGAAGTAGAAGCCCACTGTAGTGATATCAAAAGCATACTTTATGGCTGTTCAAATAGACTGAAAGACTTATAGGTGATCATCTGTCTTCCATATTCTGGTCATAATCAGTTCGGCGAAGAGTCAATGTGGGGCAGTTGCTATCTATACTACAGATGGATTTCCCGTCTTTGCAACTGCTACTATTCCATAGAAGTAGAGTAGCGAAATTGAGGCGACCACTGAGTTCTCACAGAACTCAACGGCAGCTCTGATACCCACACAATTCATGAAGAATGGAGAGGTGAGCTTGCTTAAAACCATTCGCTGTGGATCAGATGATTGCGTAGCTGGTTTGTAGAAATTCTGTAGAAAGAAATCAGTTAGTGGTGCCAGCAAGTGCGGCACGAAACCCGCGTTAGCATGGTTGTTTGATTAATGCTGGCAGATCAGCGGATATCGAAACGAGCATGTCAATGAAATCTTAAAATGTAACCCATGTGCTTTCATACCACATTCCCGTGCAATCGTGCATACAACATGCTGGCAGAACGTCAGACAACTTATTTATCGTCCTTGATTGTTAGCATGATGCGAAGCTGGGCAGCGAGAACAAATGAGTTGTGGAGGTTGTACAACGGGCATTGAAACACGCATCAAGAGTTCGAAGGCTCTATATTATCCATCCAAGAATTTCTGGGCTTCCAAATCGGCAATCCGTGCACTTGAGTTGTTGTTAATTTAGTACACGCAGAATGCAGGGAGTGGACGGCCCCACCGAATTGCTCAAAGCGAACTCGACTTGAACTTCGAGCTGCTCAACCAGTAGTCGGTGTTAACCCTGTTGCAACTCACATGAACTCCACTGACACTAGATCAGAAGCTGAATTTCCTTCTCTTCTGACCAGTCCTTCCATGCAGCACCCAACTGAGCGTCAATCCCTGTTTCACCGTTTAGGGTGGTCATTTCTCCATCATGTACCAACGCAATGCTCACAAGGGGCCAAGCAGGCGTATAGCTTGAATTGGTGTTTGAATGACAGGGCTTTACCTTCATTCCTGATTGCTTAGAAGATGCATTCATATGTACTGACACAGCAGGAGTGTGTGTTGGATGTCTTAAGTTTAGGACGATATTTCCGTTGCAACGTGACATCTCCTTTAGCCTTCATCATGCAGAAATGGCTACAACTACATTTTTCATCAGCATTTTGCCACTGGTATATTTACCCTTTTAACAGTGCCGCAACGATTCATTGTTTATGGCTTACGGATTTGTTTATACTTGACAAGCGAAACAGCAATAGCGACCTTGTCCACCCATTCTTAGTCCTTTTCCATCACTTCCTCATAAAAAGTCTAACAGCACTTACATGCCTAGAGCAAGTCAAGTGCTGCCCAGATTGAATTGGGTAAGGAAAGTGGCAGATTTAGTTTATGCTGCATGCACCATTTGTTCGCCAATCTTATATCAGTTCCTATAACATCGGTGCAGTGATTATTGAGATCGAGCCTTTGTGGTTGACTAAATCCAGATTTCATTGCACATTAGTGGTAATTAGGAATGGGCAAAATAGACATATTTTTACAACTGCAGATAGCCTACTTAAATGCTTCTAAAAAACGCAGAGATATATGACATCAAAGCAGGTGCTGTCCCCAGACTAATTCAGTATTTCGATGGCAGGTTTTCCTTACTTGTCACGATGGTCGCTCCACACTAGACATTACAAAACGGCTCAACTAATTTATAACCCCATGCTTATGCTAACGGAATGCACGCACCACGCGTTGTCACAATTTGGCATTTTAAGTCGCACTTTATCATGCATTGTTCCTACCTATCAAAATGGGCTGAGAAGTTAAAGTGTGTTGCAGCCACTTGAGTTGTCAGAAAGTAAGAATAAAGATGAATACGGGAAAAAAACCACAACCCCCACGGTGCCATGGCACAGACACTAAGGGAAGATTAACCTACCCTTTAACGTATGGCCAAAGGAAATTTAAATGGAAGAGTAAGTGCCACTGAATGGTAAAGTGCGAAACGTTACAGTCTTGATGGAATAGAATTGTTAGCAAAAGGTCATTAAGCGTTTGACTGGATTATACTTGGCAGATTGTGTAGTCGGTAGCCTAGCCAGGCTAAACACTTCCCTCACGGCAATGGCTAACTCCAATTAGGCGCACATTCATGCGTTTTACTCAAGCGAACTCTGCTAATAGCGAATAAATTACAAGTCGGAGCTAGGAACCATTTAGTAAACCTACGAGGTGCACGATGGACAGACTTCCTCCGCACCTACGAATCGAGATTTGCAAATATCTCGATGCCATGGACATCGTCAATGTGTGTAACGCAATGCCCGACATGAGGTCGATTCTCAGGTCTCCCACCATCAAAGGCATTTTGCGCGGTTACGTTCGGTGAATGCAGTGGATAGACGCAAAACTATGTTGTATGCTGTATTCAACTCGTGCCTTTGTAAAGAGAGGAGCTGATCCAGAGGTGAATGCGCAATCAGAAGGAATGGTTCTAGTCAGTGCCCTACGATACTATCAAGGGTATTGCCAAATCACTCCGCAGTACATAAACCATGTCCTATCGAATTGTGGCAGGACCATTCGATTTTTAATGCTTGGATGCAGCGTAATGGATTTGGGTCTCCTCCATCCTTTTTGGCCCTCCCTCGTTTATGCGACTCATAAGTGCGGACGGCCATTGCTACAGAAATACCCTGATGGACCTGACTCTATTGATGTGGTGGCCCACTTGACTAACTTTGAGATTCATATCAACCCAGAAAGCATAGAAGCAAGTGATGCTTGTGATCTTAGGTCCTTCGAGGCGTCTTACCTCTGTTCATTCGACGTTGTGGTGTACATGATTGATTCTGCATTGCAATGCCACTTTGGGTGCAAGATTCCACTTGGACTAAGGCGCCTCATTTCCCGCATCACTGACCTCGCTGCCAATAGGACGACTCGCCCTCCAATGCTCTTCATCCTCGACACGATTTCGTTGGCGACAAGAGATATGACGGATAGGGGTGATCATTTTGCTTGTCTTATAGCCAACCTTCACAGACTTGACAGAATTACATTGCAAGCGTCTGGCAGATCTGCAGCGAGACTTAGGCCTTATAACTGGTGGAGGGCATGTCGTCTGCACCAACGGGGTGGAAGGTTCGTGAGTCTGTATGAGGTGTTCCAAATGGCTGCGTTGCAAATAGTCAGCATCGACGCTGCAGGAAGAAGTCAAGGACAGAATGTGTAATCGAACATGTCTCCACTGTGATTTAAATAAATGCCTGCCTCTTTACTCAATCCTGCTATTCTACACATTGTCCTGGTGCACATAATTGCATTGTAACTATTTGTTCTCAGTTGGAATTGTTTTTATCGCTGATGGGTTTTTGTTAAACATTAAAATTGGCGCGCTAAGATTGCATTTTTCTACTCGAATCAGCGAAAAGCCGAATATGTGGTGGAATATTAACAAGGCGATGCTACTGATCAGTGGTCGTGCTTCTTTTCGTGCCGAAATGCGAGCAGTTTGGAACAGCCTAACTTTTGGTGGCTTTGAGTGAAATGCGCAGCAGTATCTGTAATCCAACTAAACGTTTCCTTCTCTGCGACTGCCTAGGACATTGATGGTGGATCAGTTTGCAGCCCAGCACAAAGTCCTCTGTGTCACCGATTTTAAAATGTTTGTTAGTTTTGAAGAATGCCTAAGTAGTTGAGCAGCTAATCTGGCTTTGCGTTTCGACCACAAGATTCCACTAAAGTCGAGAAGAGATCTGCAATTTGTGAGTAGTTTTGTAGGAGAATTTCCTTTCCTTGTAAGGTAGCATTTCGTGAGAGTGCGGAATTCATGTTAAGGCATATGGCACATAAGACAAATCACCTTAGCTTACAGTGAATGATCAAAATAAACTACACAAATGCAGTAAATTAAGCCATCAGATTAATGCAGATGCATAGAGTATTTGGATTGGCGATCAGCGAATTAAGCTTGCTGTTGTTCGAGCTCTCGCTTTCACTGGAGAGCACGCGAACTTACCGCATCTCTCACAGCGACTTCGACTTGATTCCTTAGCCACTTAGTCAGCAGTCAAAGGTGGTCTGGTTAGAGCAGGGACAAACTGCGCTGATATGCTCCATTATGTTGAGTTCTACCCTACTCTGGCCATTTACCTTATTAAGTAGCAGTCCGATCCCAAGTTTCTGGTTTATCTTACTCGGTGTCCATTTCTATGATTGCAGGTCTTGGTAAACATCCAATCTTTTGAAGCAGTGAAAGGTGTGCTGATGTTAGTTTTTTGGAAAGCAAAGTACCAGATTCCCTGTTAATGCTTTAGACCTACACCTAAAGCCTGTGCTTAGCTCATTAATAGTGCTGGAATAAAGTAGTGCTTCACTTTTCGCAAGTGTAACACAAACTACGTTAGATGTGCAAAAATCACTGCGGCAACAGAACACCCGTTGGCTAAACCGCTTCACCGCATCAGAGTAGAAGGGCGTGGTTAGGAGGTCCATGAAATGCGTGAAGGGTTTTGTCTCAAGCTACAAGGTGGTGCAACATGCTTGGAGCCAACAAGAAATACGACGATTACTCAAAACATTCTCTGCAGACTTTACCTCGCTTGTCCACTCATTCTTACTACTTTTCCATCATTTGCTCATGAGATACCTGACTGTTGTCCAGATTGAATTGGGTAGAGAAAATGGCAGATTTAGTTTATGTTACATGTACCGTTCCTTCGCCAATCTTCCATCAGATCATATAGCACCAGTGCAGTAATTATTGAGATCAAGCCTTTGTGGTTGACTGAATGCAAATTTTGTTGTACACCAGTGATGATTAGTAATGAGCGAAATGCTTTCACGAATGCAGATAGCCTACTTACATGCTTTTAACAAACACAGGGATAGTTGATATCAAAGGAGGTGCTATCCTCATATTATTCCAATATTTCGATGGCAGGTTTCCTTACCTGCTAAGATGGCTCATTAGGTTTCCATTCCCATGCTTAAGCCAACGGAGGCTAACCCCATCATCTGAATGCACACACCACGCCTTGTCAGGATGACCTTTTGCATTTCCTCACCCCTTTCATTCTAATCAGGAACCTGGCAATTCATTTAACTTGACTAATGCAACTTTGCTTTGCTCACAACTGGACAACCCTGGCATTCCTGTTTTATTAATAAATCGCAAGAAAGGACTGCATTTTTGCTGCTACACGCGATTTAAAACAGCGATGCGTTTTCCGATAAAAATGTATACGCAAGTGCGTGGTGCCTAAAAGCCGACATGCTAAATGTGAAGGAATATTGTCTGAGCAGTTGAGAGCCGGTCCCTAAGCAATTATCGCTTCACAAGCTGTAAATAATTGAGCCTGCTCATTTTACGGGCAGTTACATGGATATATGCGAGGTGGGTGCGTAGGTGCGGAAGTTAAGTAAAGGAGATTGGCGGCTGTTCGAATACACACATGCGATTGACCCGGTAATGTTGCGCTTGTGATGGAAGCGTGGAATTAACACAAGCTAAAATGTAGTGATGTGCCTGCCACCACAAGCCTGTCAGATGAGATGCAGTCCCAGTAGCAGTGCTGTTTTGTCGTAACACACGCCATTAATCCTTGGTATGTTGCCCCTTATCTCCCTTGCTGGTCTCCCTCACTTACTTCCATCCACCTTCCTTAGACCAGTAGCTGTCTCCATCAGCATCACGGACAATAATCTTACTTCCGTGGTTGGCAACCTCTTTGTGAGCACCCTAAGAACCCTTTTAGAATTTGAATACACCTAACACCGGAATTACAGAAAGCAGTTGGCTACCTCTTTGGCTTCGTGGTTCATTGGCCCTCCCAGAATCACATTCAACTAACTGAAAAGGCTGGTTTGTGTGTCGACTCACCTACTAATTAAACATTCTTCAAATCTAGCAAACATTCTTTAAAACCAGCCACACGGAGGACTCTGCTCTGGGTTGCAAATTGATCTGCCACCAATGCCCTAGGCAATCCCAGAGAAGGAATCGTTTGGTTGGATTATATCTGCGGCTGCGCATTTCACTCAAAGCCGCCAAAAGTTGGACTGTCCTAATCCGTTCGCGTTTTGGCATGAAAAGAAGCACAACCGGTGATCAGCAGCACCCTCTTGTTAATACTCGCACACCTAATCACAAATTTGCAGACTCAAGTAGGAGGAAGTTGTCTTAGCACTCCGGACGTCAAATTTTAACAAAACACATAAGCAAAAAAAGGGAATGCAGCCTGGAACAGAGTGTTACAATGCAATCCCATGTACCAAAGCAAAGTGTGGGATAGCGGGATGGCATAAAAGGGCAGGTTTTATCCAAATCCTAATACGGGTGGATTCCGTGACACATTTTTGTCCTTGGCTGCTTCATGCAGCATCGATGTTGGCTATTTGCAACGCAGCCATTTGGAACGCCTCATACAGATTCACGAACCATCCATCCTGTTGGTGCAGACGACACACCCTCCACCAATTATGAGGTGGAAGTCTCGCTGCAGTTCTGCCGTACCTCCGCAATGCGATTCTGTCAAGTCTGTGAAGACTGGTTATGAGATGCTCAAAACACTCACCCGAAGAGGCAAGATTTTGTGTCTCTTGCGATTTTATGTCCAAGATGAAGAGCAGTAAAGGGCGAGTCAACTGTTTAACAGTGAGGTTGGTGATGCGGAAAATGAGGCGTTTCAATCCAGTTGGAAGACTGCACCCAACTTGACATTGACGTGCAGAATCGATCATGTACACCACACTGTCGAATGCGCGGAGATAAGACGCCTTGAAGGACCTATGATAGCGGTCATTTCTCCCTTCTATGTATTCTTCATTGATATGAACCTCAAGGTTAGTCAAGAAAGCGACCATTTCAATAAGATCAGGTCCAACGGGGTAGTTCAGTTGCAGTGGTCTTCCACACCTATAAGCAGCATAATGGAGAGAAGGCCAAAGGGGATGAAGGGGACCCAAATCCCTTACGCTGCATCCAAGCATTAGAAATCTAATGATCCTGCCACAATCAGATAGGACATGGTCTATGTACTGCGGAGTGAATCGGCAACATTCTTGGTAGCATCGTAGAGCACTGATTAGAACCATTCCTTCTGATTGTGTATTCACATCTGGGTCAGATTCTCTCTTCGCAAAGGCACGAGTGGAATACAGCATACAACCAATTTTTGCATCCATCCACTCCATTTGTGTCACGTAACTGCGCAAAATGCCTTTGATGATGAGAGACCTGAGAACCGACCTCATGTAGGGCATTACTTCACACACATTGACGATGTCCATGGCAGCAAGGTATTTGCAAATCTTGATTCGTACATGTTGAGGAATCCTCTCCATCGTGCACCTCACAGATTCGGTAAGTGAATTTTAACTCCGACTTGTGATTTATTCGCTATTAGCAGAGTTTGCTTGAGTAAAATGCATGAATGCGCGCCTGATTCGAGTTAACCATTGCCGTGAGGCAAGTATTTGGTCTGACTAGGCCACCGACTGCGCAATCTGCCAGGTTTGCTCCAGCCAAATGCTTCATGCACTTTCGCCATCCATTATATTCCATCAGGGCTGCAACGTTTCCCACTCTTCTATTCAATGGCACTTACTATTCTATTTGGATTTCCTTTTACCACATTTTAGAGTTTAGGCTAATCGTCGGTTACAGACTGTGCGACGGCAATGTAGAGGTCTTAGTTTGTTGCCCCGTTTTCATTTTAATCTTACTCTTGACAACTCAATTGGCTGCAACACACTTTAACTTCTCTGCCCATTTTGATGTGTAGGAACAATGCATGATGAAGTGCAACTTAAAATGCCAAATTCTGACAACGCGTGGCGTGTGCATTCAGATGATGGGATTAGCCTCCGTTGGCAAAAGCGTGGGGATGGAAATCTGGTGAGCCAATTCGCACAGATCTAGTGCCACTAAAAATCCAATTAAATCATGCAGAAGGCTTGCTTAACTGAGTGAGCGTTGGTACAAAATCCTTGTCCCATTTTTGAAAAAAAACGTTGAGGAATAGGTCGCCACTGCGTGCGAAACCCACATCGTGATGTATGTGATGAATTTCTGCAGTGAAGTGTCATAGTAGGCACCGCATATTATACATGTTAAGGAGCCTCATGAACCTTCTCACTCACAGCACCTTCGATGCGACACGTCGCCCTCCATCGCCACTCGCCAGACAGAGACGGTGGCGGACGCGTGTAAAGATTTTGGAGGTCCTGAGGTGCATGTTGACCCATGCAATTGTTGGAGATTGCGGCGTCTCCAACGAAAGGGTGGGCCTTGCTCCAATTCCTTACGAACAGCGCAGCCCTCGACTTCAATTCTTAGATGGCACCGCAATGCTATTGGCACCGAGCATCCTTCATCATCCACTGCTGCAGCACATTCACAGTTTGTTTTTCCAATGTCTGAAGTTACCGGTTCTTGGACGTTGATTGAACGGAACACATTCGGAAGGCTAAAGGAGATGTCACGTTGCAAAGAAACTATCGGCCTAAACTTTAGACATCTAACACACACTCCAGCTGTATCAGTGGATATGAATGCATCCTCCAAACAATCAGGAATGGAAGTAAAGCTCTGTCATTCAAGCACAAATTCAAGCTGTACTCCTGCCTGGCCCGTTGTGGGCATCGCGTTGGTACATGATGGAGAAATGACCACCCTAAACGGTGGAACAGGGATTGACACTCAGTTGGGTGCTGGATGGAACTAGTAGTCAGAGGAGAAGGAAATTCAGCGTCTGATCTAGTGTCAGTGGAGTTCATGTGAGCTGCAACAGGGTTAACACCAACTACTGGTTAAGCAGCTCGAAGTTCAAGTCGAGTTCACTGTGAGCGATTCGGTGGGGCGATCCGCTCCCTGCATTCTGCTTGTGCTTAATTAACAACAACTCAAACACACAGATTGTTAATTTGGAAGCCCAGAAATTCTTGGGTGGGCAATGTAGAGCCTTCGAACTCTTAACGCGTGTTTCGATACCCGTTGTACAGGCGTCACAACTCATTTGTCCTCGCTACTCACCCTCGCATCATGCTAACAATCAAGGATGATAACTAAGTTGTCTGATGTTCTCTCAGCATGTTGTGTGCACGAGTACACGGAAATGTGGTATGATAGCCCATGAGTTATATGTGATGGGTAAACATAGGTACAAATAAAGTAAAAAGATAAGATTTAAAGTCTTCGTTAGTTCTACGCAGGCTGTTTAGCGTTGTGGAGAGTTGAGTTGGCTACTTGAGGACGAACTTTCACCATTGTTCATGGTGACCTGAACTGAAATCATGATCCGTCTACTCAGCCGCCAATGGTGTTCACTATGCATCTCAGATGAACTCCGTCTGCATTTAATAGAATGCTGAGTGCCACATTCCTCGGACATTTGGACTAACTGCTTGATAGCATCAGCTCACATTTTATGGTAACCACTTGCATGCGGGGTAGTTCCGTGAGCAGATGCTCCTAAAGAGGCAAAGGGAGGCAAGATACATGTCAGTGATTAGGAACGAGTACAGTGCTATTATGCATAGGCGTTGTAAAGACTTCGCTAGCCAAAGACTCGAGGTGGAGGAGCACACATCTCTGTGACAATGCGGCTATAAGGTTAGAACCGGATCTAATAGGCCTTTTCTCCCAGTGAGTACCTCTGTTCCACATATTAACTCGAAGTTGCATTTGAAAACAAATGTGGTTCATCGGGAAGCAAAATACAGCATAGTTTTGCCTACCTCCTGTAGCTATTTGCCCCATAGCAATGAATAGCAACGGTCACAATGAATAAAGAATTCTTTTTAGGTTTTAAGCATGTCCATTCTAGGGTTTCATTGACATGCTCGTCTCGGTATCCGCTGATCTGCCAGCATTATTCAAACAACCATGCTAACGCGGGTTTCGTGCCACATTTGCTGACACCACTAACTCATCTCTTTCCACAGACTTGCTACAAACCAGCGACGCGATCAGTTGATTTACGGCGAATGTTTTTAAGCAAGCTCACCATTCCACTCATCACGCATTGTGTGGGCACCAGAGCTGCCATTGAGTTCTGTGAGAACTCAGTGGCTTCCTCAATTTTGCTACTCTACTTCCATGGAATGGTAGCGATTCCGCAAACAGCAAATCCTTTTGTAATATAGGTAGCGACTGCACCACATTTACTTTTGCGGAACCGATTACGATTAGATTATGGGAGAAAAATGGTCACCTAAATGTCTTTCAGTCTTCTTGAGCAGCCATAAAGTATGCTTTTGATATCAGTACAGTGGGCTTCTACTTCAAGCCTGTTGCAATTTGTAAACATAATCAAAATGTAGTGTCAAACCAAGGCACATTTATGAAGTCGTAGGCCGCCTTAATATCATCCTTCCCATACTGTGGTAATGATTCCGCCTTGTGTTGTTAGCAACGATGTTGATCATTAGCACATGGGGCCAAGAAGTAAACGCAGCTATTGTATAAAGGAGTTCCTCCAAATATTCTGACAATTTTTTTGTATTTTATCTGAATTGTTGACTAGATCATAAAGTAATGTAGGACAATGCTGTAGCAGCATGCATAGCTTCATGTCCAAAAACAATCCGAATGTTTCGTAATCCTGCTGCTGTCACTTGGGATTCTTCGCAAGTTAAACACTGCTTTCCTCCGTAAATATAAGCGTGCCATGCCGAATGCAGGGTATTTTAGTGTGTCCATGGTAAATGGACAGTCCAATGCCTCACAACCGACCACAAAGCAGCATTAAGTTCTGCTCTCAACTCCCCATTTTAGGCGGACATCGAACAAATCAAGCAGTATTGCCTTCCATCTCCTAAATTTGCAATTGCTTTTAACCCAAGCCACGCCGCAGTGTGCATCACGCTAAAATCACCAGGCGATCGACGCTGGCAAACTCAATGTTGCAGCTGCGATCAAAGCCAGGACAGGAACTATATGCAAGACGAATCGTGAAGTTGCGCGTTTCTCACAGGCATCGTCACAGTTACAAGGCGACCCGATGTTCTTGCAGAATTGGTCCTTACATAGGCCACCTCATCATGTTTCCAAGCTAGTAGACATAATGAAATAGGGAATAAGGTTTTACCACCTGCTGCATAAAACGTTATGAGAAGGTATTGAGCTAGTTAACTATCTTTTGTGATCCGAGAGTGGGGTCAACGCCAGTCCAGAAAGTCTGCTAACGGAAGGCAGAAAAGGCTCGTGCTCATGAAGTTAATTAGGACCTCACTCATGGTAGCAGTGCGAGAACCGTGAAGGGTGTCATACCCGCGGATCGACGCAATTACTGGCGTATTGTTGCACAGTTTTGTGATGTTAGCCACGGCGACTGTGCAGTTACAGGTGTCTTTTACTATTTTAACCCACAATCTTGCTGCATTGCTCACGGTGACCTGACTTCAACCGGGAACTACTCAATTGGTAGTAAGTGTTGACCCTGTTACAGCTCGCGTGAAATCCACTGACATTTGATCGCATGCTGGATTTCCGTCGCTTGGCGCTACTCCTTCCATCCAGCATCTGAATGATCGGCAGGCCCTGTCCTTCCATTTGGAATGTCCATCCCTCTGCATAGTGTGGCATTGAGATGCTCACTATGGGGCTACTGGAAGCATGACATGAATTACTGATGAGAAGGAGTAGCAGTGCTTCCATTTCCAACTTGTTTACAGATGCACCCGCATTGATGAGCACAGCAGAAATGCGCCATGCATAGCGTTTTACTCCTATGAGTTTGCCTCCCCCTTTAGCCAAGGATCTCAAATAAACAACCTTAAGCGTCAAAATTTATCCGCTTCAAAATAACTTCATCACACACCACCACCACTTTGTGCTAAAGCCAATTCCACTTTCTAAAAGTAAAATTCCTAATTGTATTGGATTAAATATGCAAGATTGTTAGTGTGAGCTAAGAGTAGGAGACATGAAAATGCATTCGACAAATGCGCCGTAGTTCAGCTTGCAAAGACTGGTCGCAAGGCACTCAAAATTATCACACGCATTCGCCACCATCTCAGTCTCTTTTGACTTAGCATTCGAGGCAGGTATCGATGAGGGCGACTCGTCACATCGGACGTGATGCAGATGATGATATTCATGAGGCTCCTGAACGAATATAACAGGCGGTGCCTACTATGACGCTGTAATGCAAAAAGCCATCACTTACATTACGAAGTGGAAACGGCGCTAAGGGACAACAGGTTGGACGACAGGCTTCTTCATTGACTGCTCTGTTTCAGTGTACTACACTTGAACACCAAACTCCATGGCCATTATAGCGTGAGTCGCATGTTTATTTGGTGCATCACGTCAATGAGGCTGTGGTGATGTTCAAGCTAATCCTAATTTACTCTTATGGGCAAGCGATAGTGAATCTAATAGCATTAGTGCTGTGTAGGACTGCATCCCCTCATCGCTTAGTTCACTCTGCGATGCGGTAGGCGGGTCGCTGTAAAGTTCCTTTGACTAGGGTGTGCATTTATATCCTCCTTCCAGCAGTTTAAGCTATCAAATCAGAAAAGGGATCAGGATTTTCTGAAATCGCAGGATGCATTGAGGTTTTCTTTACGATCTCGTAGTAGTCTTCTTGGACTATTTGCATATTCAAAGAAAAGTTGAGTTGTTATGACTCAAGCACTGTGGCTGCATACTGCCTCCCTCAAGTATGTCCATGGTGTAACAATGAGAAACATTGGAACAAGAGACTCAATTGTTGACAGAGGTGATTTAGTCACACGCGTCGACTTAGCTCGTCTAGTCAATTATGCACTCTGCGACGAATGCACTGCTGAATGTCTGCAGCAGCACCCACTTTATATCAATGAATAGGAGCATTATACGTAGAGGATGCCAAACCGAGTGTTTAGTGCTTTAGTCGCACGCTGATAGCCATCCGTATGGCCCACTTCAATTTCAAATACGGTCTTCTACCTTAAACAGTCAGCCATTTCTTAGAAGCGAACTGCCCGCTCATCCTCAAAGGGTCTGTTTATATCATCACTATTCCTGTTCATAAACGCAAGTCTTGAGTGCAGATGCATAAACAATCGAAAGCAAAATACCACAACAGTTTATTTTCCTCTTTTCTGCAAGTCTCTAATTAATGGGATCCTTAATTAGTCAGCAAAGAGGAGAATTCGGGAAGTTCAAATATATAGAGGAGCAAAGTTGCATCGAATGTTTCGAGGAGCACATGACCCAACCACACTTTGGTAAGATTGTAAGTCTGCATGTTACACAAAGGTGAGGTGCATCAACGCAAAATTTGCATTTTAAAAGACGTGCCTTGACAGCATCAAACACTGCATTCACTTTTACTTGGTACCCTTCATCTGCACATCTTTCCATGTCAATCCATTTAGCACACATTATTTCATTCGAGCACATTATGCTACTCAAATCTTGTCAATAGACAGCGCTTAGAGCAGCATAATGGTGTGTTTGTTTTTTCTAGGTGTACTCGTGCTATAGAATGCAATATCCGAAGGGAGTTTTGGGCTATTCTTGCCAAATATGCTTGATTGCCATGCTTGATGAGGTGGTTCCTCCCACTGGGAGGTTGGAAGAGGATGTTGGAAACTCTCGTACACCAGAATCATCTCACGACAGATAATCTGCTCAATTCTGTGCTTATGCTTGTGGATGGTTCGCTTAGATTAATGATGCACTGCACAACGTTGCCCAGTTCTGCCATGACTGTTCTGTGAGGCATGACATCCGCATCACTATGCATATCTCCTTTTCAGTACTGTACTGTACAATCGCCCCACTGCAAATGTTTATGCCAGCATACAGCTAAACGGCCTCTGGTTTTGATATGATAAGGGCTTGACAAATCCCTTTTTTCAATAAACTTCCCCATTGCCAGGTAGTCTTGAGTGTCGAATCATTGCAAAGACATCGAATGATTGATGTTGTGCTGCACCTTTCTGCCCCACTTTCTTGTCCAAATCTGGTATTCCCGTAAGCAGTGATGTGTTCATTTACTCTTTCATTTTGTGAGAACATGCTATTTATGGCTGCATTGCATGCGTTCGAACCCGGCGCGAGCCGTAATGCGCTTGCATTGAAATTCGGCAATGTCAGAATCGGCATGATGCATGATATTTGCTTCGGCTCAATAAATGCACCATCATGCTCAATTTACCGCTTTAAATGACCCTCTGTCTGTTTTTTGGTTAATGTAACTCCTTTAGCTATTTGATGATGTCACCAGCGCCTTCCAACGGCAGCGAAACAGCTGCATTGACCTCATTCCTTTTTTCGGCTGTTGAAGGTGCTCTCAGCGAGGTTTGAGATGGTTTTGATGTTACGCAGGAAATCTGTAGTCCAAATGGCTCAAATCCTGTTCTCCAGCTCATTTTTAGTAGCACTGTATACGGTTATGACTGGTTTAATGCTCTGGTTGTAATAGACCTTCCGTCCGTGAGAATTGGCCTAAAATATGCTGAATGTTACAGGACCCATCCAGTCATGAGCGTCTCACTGCACCCAGAGACTGCTTTTTAAGTCCGCCAATACTTGCGCCAACTTTGCACAATCCCTTAACTCAGTTGTTCTTATAATAAAGACCATTCAAATGCCAGTTTTGATCAACTTATTTGTGATCTTTAGCGCACTGAAACCCCCATTACTTACTGAGAAGAAGAATGCACGCGGAAGACTTGAACATAACGTCAATGTGGTGGTCGAAGTGGATTAGGATATCACATCGACTCTAGTTGCAGGAATGCACATACATACACGCACCGATGAGAAGGTCTATTTCGAAAGAGCATTTGGCAAATCAGATGGGGTTGTCAGTAGACAAGAGTTTGCAGTTTGAAAAGGCTGCAATTGGCGTTTAGCGATCGTCTGTAGTGGGCGGAAATTAGGCAGTCGTCTTCTTCCCAACGCTGGCTGAACAGAGCAGACCACTGTGCTGCTGCCTTTTGTCAAGTCGACGCCTAAGCATCGCCCTACGCTAGTGCGGGTGAGCGAAAATAGATGGTGGCGAAGGTGGGCAGGCGAGAATGTAGGTAAAGCGATGATTTGACGACGCGAACAGGATGTGGACCCGCATGGGGAGACTTTAAGTAATTTCTAGTCCATCACCCAAGCACTCAACCTTCGCATCACAAATCTATACACTTTCACAAGGAGCATCTTCAGCTGCTCACGCGCTAAGTCAACAGGTGTTGTGGTCCGAGCTCCGTTTGGCTACACCTTGCACCTCATGTCATCACCAAATTTAGACAGCACAACAACAGTATTGTGTTCATCTACCAATAGAAGAACAAAATGATACATGGTCAAACTGAAACTAAATCCAACGATAATCCAACGCAGCATTTGCAACACAGAAAATGACTTAGGAGGTGCAGTTTCTTATGACCACTAGAAATCAAAATTTACTGACCTTGTTGTTTTACTACTTTAGGCTTCTGTGATGGAAAGCCAGCGTTACGAAAATCCTTACTTCATCGCTGCTCATTTCGCAGTTTAGACATCAAATCAAGTATGAATGAGATGCTTCATCATTGTGAGATTGGATGAAACCTTTCACAGTTGAGAGTTCTGCTACTCAGGAAATAAGCTGCCTCGTATCATCAGGGCATGATCGTCTCCTCCCTTCGTTGTTTGCGCGAAGAGAATTTCCTGAGGGTAATGCAAATGCTTACATGGAACGTGTTTGTCATGAGTGGTGGTGAGCTGCAAATATAAATAAAGATACCGTTATCACATCAGTGAACAACTCCTTACGCCATTGTAAATGCTTCCACTGTCGTGTCGCGGGCATGCTCACCGCATACCTTCACTCGTGTTTGACAGTGCAAATGCAGTGGAAGCACGCAGTCAACTCAGGATTTGAATGATGAGGTTGTAATTATGCAGCAGATTGACCATTTGTGAGAATGAAAACCTCGCGTGGGTGGTCGATTGCAACAATCGCAGTAGCTCACTCGACTTCAAACCAAGTCAGAAGCAATGCAGCCAGTGTTGCACACTTCCTCCAAATGCCGCTATCGCCACATTGGGTGAAGTTACAAGTCTGCATAAATTACACGAAAGTGAGGTGCATCAAGGCAAAACTTGCGCTTCAAAAGACACGCTTTGACAGCATCAAATAATGCATTGCCTTATACTTGGTGCCCTCCATCTACACAGCTTTTGATGTTGACCTATTATTGGTGCGTTATTTGAAATGACTGCCTTATACTACTCAAATGCTACCAACAGGGATCAGCTAGAGCAGCTTTGTTTGCGTGGCAGGAGAATGGAATGCGGAGAAGAAGCTCATTCTACTGCAAATGAGGCTACTACCCTGCCTTTGGTTGGCGCATCAACATGGCAATGGTGCGTTCTGGCACCATTGCAAGGCAAGTCACTTGCAATGACCAGCCTAAGTTGAAGAATATAGTTGCCCAATGGTGCAGAAGATTGGTTAACTAAATACAGCTATTCCAGTCTGCAAGTGAAACTGTTTTATGCACAATCCAGTTCCAAAATCCAGAGTGACAGGGACTCTCGACTCTATGACAAATCACCCTCATTGAATGAATTTGCATGTGCTACAACAGGCTGGTCTCCAAAACGCCTAGGAGTAGCATTAGAAGTTGAAATTATGAAGTTCAAGCCCGATAGGCTGTCGGTGCGGAAGTTGGGCTACTTCGTTGAAGCGATAAGGTAGAGGTTCAGTAGACGAAGTCACTGTCCTTACCCGCAACCGACACTTTGCCCCCATTTGCTCAATTTCTTTGTTCCGCCTTCTACACTCACCAATTCGCCATTGACTGCTCCAAAACAACTGCGCCACTGACATACTCCAGAATGCATTGGCACTGCTTCATAGACTACGCCATGATGGAAAGGAGTCGAGTGTACAACGTTAAATGTCCCATGCGCTAAGCGAATGCAAGTTTACCATGCAGCTAGTGTTGGCTTCTAAAGCATGCTCTCCATTGTTACCCTCACTACTCACGCATCAACATACATCTTGCCCAATCACGCCACTCACTAACTATGCTTTGTTATGCGCAGACACGTGGTTCTCTGGAGTTTGTGCTTCCCCTCTATAGCGTGCTCCTCATTGCAAGCCAATCTGTGTTGGATTGGACGACCTCTTCTATATACTGTTTGGTAGTCGACGCATTTGAGCCATTGTGCCTACATTGGGAATGCAGCTGAGGTCGGAACTGTTTCCTTAAGCCATTGAAGCAGAATCGAGGAAGTTTACATTGATTCCACCCGTCGTCACTAATTTGAACGGCTTCCCAGGTAAAGCACAGATCTGATGCTATTGCTTGGCGTCATGGGAAGGTGAGAGGTGGCAGGACACGTTTGTTTGATGTAGTCTAATAATCCCGCCTCCCTCTATGCAGTCACTGAGAATAGGTCCTAAACCAATCTAACGAATAAGCAAGAATGTGACATTGCACCAAGCCAGCGACAGCTTACGGTCGCAGTTGTGGACCCTGCATCAGGTAACTTATGCAAAGAGGAAACAAAATCCGCATTACCTTCTCATTGTCGCCTTCTTTGGTCCTGATATAACAAGGCGAGCAGCACTTTTTGCATAGTCATTTCTTAGCTTCCTAATCGCTTCTAATGCACCTAAAAAGCGTGTGAAATATCTTCTAGACGTTGGTATTGCTGTCTTTGTGTGCATTGTGACAGTCATGGAACCACAATTGTAGACAATAGGTGTTCGCCAATACTTCTTTTCTCACCAAATTCACTGAAGGTTGTTTACCTGTCCTCATTTCTACAAAAAGAGGAATTAGACAAATTCGATTCAATTTGAACTTATTTGAACCACGCTTCACACCGCCACTTTGCCTATGCTTAATCCAGTCCGACGTTATCACTTCAGTTCTTATGCTAATGGTAGTGTCGTTTAGGTCCACACCTGCATTTCTTGCAATGTAATTCTTCTACTTTTCAGCATTGAGCAAGTAACAAGCACAAAATATACTTGAAATGAGCCATCCAGTGAAGAGAATTGTGACACTTAGACCATCACTGATGTCGCACAAATCCAAGGACATTAAGTTGGACACTTCCTTTAAACCTGCACCACTTCACTATTGCCTGCCACATTAACACCGCATCGTAGACGCAGTGCTTGGTGGGATGTGGAGTGAACTTCGCTGTGCGAAATGCCGCTGCCCTCAACTCTACTTCCAGTATCCTCCACCGTAGGCGCCCACGTAGTAGCATCGCTGTTTATGCACTGCCTCACATCTTATCACATCAAGCTTTACTTACCCTCTTCCCACCAAACACGTTAAGAGATCTGCATACACTTGTGGCTCGAGGGGTTCGCTTCCACTTCACACTACATTCATCTGCCATGATGCTATATTCGGTGCCACAAGAAATACAACCAGAAGAGGTGGGAATAAATGGTGGGTGTGCACCGTGCCATCCTTAAGCGCCACATCCACACGAGCCGTACTGAAGCAAATGTCGTTAATGAGGGCTACCGTAGATTCTAGACTGTCGCTGAGAAGAGGCTGCAACCAGCTTCGGTGAACGAGTGTCAAACAGAACACTGCTGCATATTGTGCTGCTTGGCTATCGTCCAGCTGACTTCTGCGACCGCACAGAGTGCCGCATCAAGGGAAGCGGAGAAGCATGGACGAAGCGAATGACAAGTGTGGTCCAGTGATTGGACAAGGAAGCAATAATCCTTCTTTTGTGCGAAGCAGGTGGCAATAGTAGCACTACTTGTGATGGTTTGAGTTTATTGAGGGCAATTGGCATCGAGGCAGGGATATGGAATAATGGGATAACCTGCATTGGAATGTGAATCATTTCTAAAATCAGCTGACAGTACTTGCAACACATCCTTCAAGCAAGGGTCGCAAAAGATTGCGATAGCCTACACCACCTCTCCTCTTAAACTTAAGCTCACACCGCGAACTTCAGTTATGCGAGATGGGAGGTTGCAAAGTGTCAGATGTCAGAGCACGTTGACATCAATGGAGTGTAATTTGAGTGGTAAGGAACATATTTACTTGACTGCATTGGGTTTAGTTCAGGTGACATTTCCATCAATGTGTTGCATTTTAAAAGACGTGCCTCGACAGCATCAAACACTTCATCGCTTTTACTTGGTACCCTTCATCTACGCATCTTGCGATGTCAAGCCATGAAACACACATTATTTAAAACAAATGCGTTGTACTACTCGTGTCTTGTCAATAGACAGCAGTTGGAGCTGCATGGTGGTGTGGCAGGAGGATGGACTGTGGAGGAGAAGCACATTCTACCGCATTTGTGACTGCCTTTCCTGTCTCTGGTTCACGAAGGAAAGTGACGTTGATGCGATGCTGGATTGAAGTGGTTACAGAATCCGAACAAAGCTTATCGTTGGTAATAGTAAGTGCACAGTCACCGTGACATGTCGGAATGTGAAAGCACCCCAAAATTAGGCCGGTTAGAAGCCATGAATAAGGTCGTTTCATCTTCAAGAAACAAGCCATGTTAGAGAGCACTAATTCATAGTCGGTAATCAAATTCTGCGACTTCATTGTCAGTGATAACACTCAGCAGTCTGCACTTTGATTTGGTCCAAAATCGTGACATGCATGGGCAACAATGAAAAGCGAATTCTCTCATAGTCGGCAATGGTGGTGATGATGTCAATGAGGAGCATCAGGACTGGATGGAGCGACACCGCAGAATTCGTCATGCATACTCAGTTGAAATGCTTGGTAGTCAAACTCTCGTTCCAAGCGCATAGTACCAATGCGACCATCACAGCTGTCCAGTCAGATGCTCAGAAGCACGTAGGAATGACTTTTGAACATCTGCTTGTCTCTTTTGAGCATGCAGCTCATTCTCTTTGTAAAGAGTGTGTTTTAATTAGACTGACAGTTGGTCCCTTTGCCTGAGTTCCATTCCATTCAAACATTCACCACCACCTCCTTCTTCTTCTTCAAACCTACAAATGATCGCAACAGGCAAGGAAGCCCAACTTTAGTGCTTTGACCTACTTTAAGTGCAATTGAAATTAAAACACGTGTCAATAATCTTCATGATTACCTAATGTTTTATTGTGCAGGATGCAGAGCACGGTGGCCATTTGATATGGGTGTACGGGAGGCAATGTCCCTGCCGATCCATTCCGCTTCGTCACCTAGCAGGATGGCTTAGGACGGCAAAACAGCAGATTGAGTGCATGATCTGCTGACACAGTGCAATGAAAATGGACGTGGGCGGAAGCAAACTGTTCACATCGCGATTATGCGCACACAGAAGCGATCATTGCCAAGGCGAAAGCTGTCACTGCTTTGGCAGATTCTATGCAATTAAACCTAGCATATATTGAATCACTGGCGAGGTAATAGTCTGCCACCTCACAAAACAAAACAACTTCCAAGTCCTAATTATAGCCCTTTTACGAGCCATTTGTGCATTGTTTACTGACAACCAAAATAAATCCGGAAGTGAGTCTTCAGGAGAAAAAAGCTTGCAGCCCGTTCACCACTGGAACAACCTATCTGCATGCACATCAGATCGTACGGGTCATGGAGTTTTCTAATGGCTACTACTCTCAAGCATCTATGGTAATATTAATAACCTTGACCTTGACGACAAGTTCTAAAGCCTAACCTGACCTTAGAGCACGAGTGAAATCATTAATCCTTGGTATGTTGCCCCTTATTGTCCTTGCTGATCTCCCTCACTTACTTCCATCCACCTTCCTTAGACCAGTAGTTGTCTACATCAGCATCACGGACAATAATCCTACTTCCGTGGTTGGCAAACTCTTTGTGAGCACCCTAAGATCCTCTTTGAACTTGAATATATCCAACACTAGAACTGCAGAAGGTGGCCTGCAGCACTTGGTATGGTGTAATAGAATAACTCATTTCCCACTTTGTACCGGCAAAGTGTATTTCTGCATGTTCGTTTTATTCTCTTTGCGGTTCAACAGGCTTCAGAGCTGCACGAACATGCAGAAGGCTTGAGTTGGTAAGGCCAGGCAGGATCGTAAGGTGCAGAATTGGACTTCTTCTTCATTAATATTCCCATCTTGCGAAAATAGAGGGGGCAATTTTACTAGAAACCAATTATAAATGCCGATGTAGCTGTTCCATTCTTAAGGTGTGAGTCGATCTGTGAGTTGAGTCATCCAATGGGGCTGAGAAGATGGTGGCTTACACTCCGTTTGATGCGTATCAATATGTGCCTCACTGGCATTGATGCCGCCTACAGGAAGCGCTGAGGCGAGAGCGCGCGAGTCTCTGTCTTCTGAACTATGTGCAAGGTCTGAAGGCGGGTTTTCGCCAGATTTCCTGCCATTTTTCGACCTCTGCAATGCCTTGTAATTTTTCCATAAGGTTTTTGTTATTAATCACACCGATGAATGGCTGAGATTCCACTACAGTGAGTGAAGCTGTTGTTTCTTTCCAGATGAGGTGGACGTGAAGGATAAAGTGTGAATGTACTTCCGCAATCAAGCTGTGACAGCCAATAGGCTTCCGACCTCCACATCCTATGATAAGGTCCCTAAAGGAAACGAAAAGAACAATTTACTTAACGCATAAAGCGGATCAGTAGTCATCCCCTGTCAGCTCAAAGCAACCGCGTTCAAAATTTTGCAACTCTGCAACGCAAAAGTTTTCTGGGTTAGTAGTGAGACACATCGGGCAGGAAGACATCAACCGCACGGCCAATCTTCTGAGGATGATGCGATGCCTTAGACATGCAGGGAGGAGGGTGAGTAAGTTATGTGGCGATGCCCAACGTTGAAGCAAAACGGTCACTTATAGTCACAGGCAGGCCAGTCCATCCAGTCAGTTCGGATGGTCAGTCAGCCAGTCAATATAAAGTGAATCACACAAAAAGCTATCACCAAGGTGCTTAAAATAAGCAAAGGATGTCGAACTATTAGTTTTGACGTCATTGCCACGCAACGTTGCCTCACGTTGTCAGCGGGATCTCTCATTCATGTAAGTATAAACAGTTCGAGTTTTACCGTATCCCATGCACCTCCAAATGATCCCCATTAGCGTAAATGCCTATTTAGTTTTGGTCTTCAACGCAGACAGTCTATTCCACGTGATCCACGATTCACTGGGTGAGTCGACACACGAACCAGCCTTTTAAGTTACTTGAATGTGATTCTTGGAGGGCCAATGAACCACGAAGCCAAAGAGATAGCCAACCACCTTCTGTAGTTCCGGTGTTGGGTATGTTCAAGTTCAAAAAGTGTTCTTAGGGTGCTCACAAAGAGTTTGCAAACCACGGAGGTAAGATTATTTTCCGTGATGCTGATGGAGACAACTACTGGCCTAAGGATGGTGGATGGAAGTAAGTGAGGGAGATCAGCAAGGACAATAAGGGGCAACATACCAAGGATTAATGATTTCACTCGTGCTCTAAGGTCAGGTTAGGCTTTCGAACTTGTCGTCAAGGTCAAGGTTATTAATATTACCATAGATGCTTGAGAGTAGTAGCCACTAGAAAACTCCATGACTAGTACAATCGGGCGTGCATGCAGATAGGGAGTTTCGTTGGTGAACAGGCTGTGAGCTTTTTTTCTCCCGAAGACTCACTCTCTGATTTATTTTGGTTGTCAGTAAACAATGCTGAAAGGCTCATAAAATGGCTATAATTGCAATTCGGAAGTTTTTTTTTCGTCTAAGAGAATCAAAACGTGGTAGAATGCATTGAATGGCATTAACTCATTGGGATGGGTGACCTCGAGAGCGAGAGTGACTGACTGGCGCCGTGCATTGGCGTGTGCATGAACGACGAGGTCTGTGTGTCGGAGCAAAAGAGAACAGCTAGGCAATTGCTTGTTCATCATTCGGCAGGTGTGCAAACCGATTTGGGCTAATATTACGGGACTTATTATCTGTTTTGCATGGTCTGCAACGCTCTGCTGTGCCTTTTGGAGAGGGCAGGTGCTGCTGAGTTTTCCGATGTGGTTAATCGTTTACCAAGAGTGGTCCCATTTTGCGCTTACAATTTTCCGCCTTTCCTTGTGTCAATCCGAAACCCATGGAGATAGAAGCAAATAGGATTGATGTAAGAGCTGACATCATTCTGTCGCAGAAATCAAAAAGGTTTATTGGTTTCGTGCCACCCTGAACGGCTCAAGTACCGCAATCATCAACGCGACGTGAGCGCACTAACTGGTGTCCCATGTCTTTGACGTCGAGGCCCAACAAAGATGCCTACGGATACCACGTTTTTAAATTTTTTGTGATTTTCTGTCAAAGCATGCACTAAGAGTGAACTTTTGGGAATCGGTTGCTGACAAAGTGGTAGGAGTAGTGGTTGGTGAGGGAAATAACAAAACCATGAATTATGGTGCCTGGGCTAGCAGAATTTCCTGTCTACAATTCGGTTTGGGTGGATTAGGCAGCTTTCGGAGTACCAGGGGCACAAGTTCCTTGCTCCCTCATAAATGGGCTTGTTAGTAAAGCTATCGCTACTATCCTAAGATAGTAGATATGCAGAATTGAAGTGGTTGCTGAATTTGAAAAAAGCTGACCGGTGGCGCCAGTAACTGCACAGTCACCGTGGCGTGTTGGAAAGTGAAAGCACCCCAACACCAGGCCGATTAGTGGCTTATAAAAGGTCTTCTATTCTCCGAGAATCATGCCATGTTGGAAAGCAATGATTCCTAGTGCATTTGCGAAATCTGAGACATCACTCGCTACTTCGGTCTGGTTCGAAATCTTGACATGAATGAACAACAATGAAGAGCAAATCACCTCATTGTCGGTAATGGTAGTGATGGTGCCAATGAGGAGCATCAAGACAGGATGAAGCGATACCGTAGAATTCGTCATGGACACGCAGCTGAATTGCTTGGCAGTAGGCCTCATGTTACACCCACATTACAAAGTGCCCAGAAGCATTTATGAATGGCTTTTGAGCACCTGCATGTCTCTTGAGCATGCAGCTGCAAAAGGCCTCTTGCCACGCCTTAATAGTTCACATGGTCTGACGTTTAATATTTACTGACCATTCGGGCTTCATATCCTCCCCAAACTGTTCCCATCTCTACCTTCCAATCACTTCTCGTCTAAAGTGGTTTGACCATCAATGCAGCACCTAACCTCATGCTACCCACGCACCAACACATCAATGGCGCACCAAGGAGAGGAGGAATGTGTCATAGTGCCTTTGAAGTCATTGTCAAACAAAATTCACCAAACCATCTCACAGTCTGCTCGTAAGTTAAAGATCCAATCGACATCTGCTGTTTTCCTTTCTTTAAAACTAGTCTTGTGTGAGGTGATAGATTTGCAGAGAAGAGTTTGAGAAATTTTGGTGCATTCGCATGACTCCAAGTATGTTGCATCACCCTGTAGCTTTGAAAAAATCTTTTATGCTTGTCATGAATCACCTAACTTAACCTCATCCTCCTGCACTGATGCAGTGAAATAGTTTAGCTATGAGGTAGCCTGCGCTCACACTGATTTTCACACACCCAACGAAGTTTATGTTGCACTTCCTAAAAGTGAAGCCTGACTTTTGTGCCAGCGGCATTAGTGAGCCAAGAAAGGCTTTTAGCTGTAGGTTTGAAGCATTAAGAGGCAAATTTAGCATTCCACTTTCCCCAAAATTAACGTTTGTACACTTTTCATTGCTTCATGAAAATAGCCGTGCACCAAGACCTGCCCTCATAGAGATAACCACCGAGTGGTATAAACCAGAAACTAGGAATCGGAATGCTACTAAATAAGGTTAATCGTCTGAGTGTGGTGCAGCTCAGCATCTCATAAGATGTCAGCGCAATTTATTCGAGCTCTAAGCAGACGAGCTTTGACTACTGATTAGGTGGTTAAGGAATCAAGTCGAATTCACGTGAGAAATGCGGTGAGTTCGCTTACGCTCTTTACCATACGGAGGCTCAATTAACGGTAACCGTAATTCGCCAATTGTCAATCCAAATGCCTAACATGCTGCATTCTAAGAAGTTTATTCTGATTTTCCACTGAAAGTTGCAGTGAATTGCATTGCGTGCCATATGTCTTATCATGAAATTCGCTACACGTAACGATTGCTACATCACGAGGTGATGAAATCCTCGTTCAAAATTGTCCACGAAAAAGGACAGGCTGTGAATGCATTGGCTGAGCAATGTGTTGGCATTGCGAATCTCTGCTGCCACAATCAGATAGGACATGGGTTATGTGCCGCGGAGTGAATTGACAATACTCTTGGTAGTATCGTAGAGCACTGACTAGAACCATTCCTTCTGATTGTGCATTCACCTCCAAGTCAGCTTCTCTCTTTACAAAGACACGAGTTGAATACAGCATGCAGCAAAGTTTTGCGTCCACCCACTGCATTTGTCTCACGTAACTGCGCAAGATGCATTTGATGGTGAGAGACCTGAGAACCGACCTCATGTGGGGCATTGCCTCACACACATTGACGATGTCCATGGCATCGAGGTATTTGCAAATCTCCACTCGTACATGTTGAGGACACCTTTCCATCGTGCACCTCACAGATTCGTTAAGTGAATCCTAATTCCGGCTTGTGATAGATTCGCTACTAGCAGAGTTCGCTTGAGTAAAATGCATGAATGAAGCATAATTCGAGTTAGCCATTGCCGTGAGGCGTGTTTGGTCTGGCTAGGTCACCGACGGCACAATCTGCTAAGTTAACTCCAACCAAATGCTTCATGCACTTTCGCCATCACTTATATTCTATCAAGGCTGCAACGTTTCCCACTCTACTATGCAACGGCACTTGCTATTCTATTTGGATTTCCTTTTGCCACATTTTAGAGTGTAGGCTAGTCCTCCGTTACGGACTGTGCGATGGCAATGTAGAGGTGTTAGTTTGTTGCCCCGTTTTCATTTTCCTCTTACTTTCTCACAACTCAAGTGGCTGCAACACACTTAAACATCTCTATCCATTTTGATGGGTGGGAACAATGCATGATGAAGTGCGACTTAAAATGCCAAATTCTGACATCGCGTGGCGTGTGCACTCAGATGATGGGATTAGCCTCCGTTGACATAATCGTGGGGATGGAAATCTGGTGGGCCGTTTCGCACTGTTTATTGTGGAGCAGCCATCGTGGCAGGCAAGCAAAACCTGCCATCGAAATACTGGGATAACCTGAGGGTAGCGCTTGCTTTGCTACCAAATATCTCTGTGTTTGTTAGAATTCATTCACCTCAAAATAAATTCATCACACACTGAAAAAGGGTCGACTGCTGCACAAATATCTATGATCATTTGTCAATGTTTCAAATACGGTCGTGTGAGTCATGCCAAAATAGTTTTAAGGATTTAATCCAAATTAAGCGGTAATTACGCCCTATAAATCTTAGTTATGCACCAGTGCCCCACTTAAGCTCATTTCTCTTGATCTACTCATTTGCCGCTGCATAGACAGACACGTCAGAAACTGTTGAGTACCTGACCTATCAACTTCACAATCCCACCTCTTATAACGCACAGATCTAGTGCCACTAAAATTTTAATTAAATCGTGCAGAAGGTTTGCTTAACTGAGTGAGCGTTGGTGCAAAATCCTTGTCCCATTTCCAAAAAAATACATTGAGGAATAGGTCGCCACTGCGTGCGAAACCCACATCGTGATGTATGTGATGAATTTCTGCAGTGAAGTGTCATAGTAGGCACCGCATATTATACATGTCAAGGAGCCTCATGAACCTTCTCACTCGCAGCACCTTTGATGCGACACGTCGCCCTCCATCGCCACCCGTCTTGAATGCTAGGCCGAATCAGACTGATACGGCGGCGGACACGTGTGATGATTTTGGAGGTCCTGAGGTGCATGTTGGCCCATGCAATTGTTGGAGATTGTGGCGTCTCCAACGATCGGGTAGGTTTATACTCCTAATGCACGAAAAGTGGCAGTGGGCCTTGCTCCAATTCTTCACTAACAGCGCTGGGGGTAGAAAGCAATTCCACAGCATGCAGTCAGGCTACAACGGCGTCGCGTATTCGCGTGTAGAGAATTTCAGTAAGCAGTGCTCGAATGGTACATTTATTTGTTGATTTTCATGATCGTCTTATTTTGAGCTTATATATTTTACCTTACTTACCAATGACTTCTCTCTCCTATTCTTTGGCGTGATATGCTGTACCTGCGCATCCGTCCGCAGTGACTTCCATGCACTCACCACACTTTTTATTGCAATCCTCATAAGTACAACTTAGTATTTATTCCAGTGCCATTATTATGTCTTGAAGCAATTTCACCTGTGGGTTTGAGGCACTAAAGCGTAACTTCAGTGTTTTAACTGTCCAAGAGCTAAAATCTGTGCAATTATCATTCTTAGGGTAATGACCAGTCAAGCATTCGTTTTTTAAATGCACACCATATTCACTTTAAGATCAAATTTGTGCGTCCCCCAACACCTTGCACAGGCTTGCTGCAACGCGGTCACGTCTTCGGCTTGCCCACCGCGAACATATGCACTTTCCGCTGCTTAACTCACCACTGCGCTTTGACTGTCCTGATTCGCTTCAACTAATCATAAATATGCTCTAGCAATTTCACCTTTCCACCATTCATGATCGCATAGGGCGGAATGGATTTGGGTCTTCTTCGGTTATTTTCGCCATCCCTTGTATGTTGAACCAATGATTTCGGACAAAAATGGTGCATAATCAGCCCCACTGGACCCAATCGCATCAAAACAGTCACGTACTTGTCTTACTTTCATATTTATGCCAATATTAAATAACATAAGGGGTAATATGCTCCATATCTTACGTCCATCGAGATTTCTTACCTCTGTTCATTCGACGGTGTGGTGTACATGACCGATTCTGCACTGCATTCTTTCGCTGAACGCAGTCTTCCACTTGAGTTAAGGCGCCTCATATTCCGCATCACCACCCATGCTGCCACTGGGATGACTCGCCCTCGAATGTCGTTTATCCTGGGCACGGGATCAAAGGAGACCGGCGATTTGACGTCTAGGACTGATCATTATGAGCATCTCAGAGCCATCTTCACGAACTCTGCAGAACTACATTGCGAGGTTATGTTAGGTCCACAGTGAGATTCTCACCTTCAAGTTGGTAAAGAACATTTCGTCTGCACCAACGGGATGGAAGGTTCGTGAACCTGTACGAGGCATTCCAAATAGCGCGTTGCAAATCGCCAATATCAGCGTGGAAGGAAGCACCCAAGGTCGAAATGTGACAGCAGATTCACCTGCAATATTAGTTGAGCAAAATCTGTCCATTCATGCCCTTCCCCTATCCCACGCTTTGCTCTGGCACACAGGATTGCATTGTAATAACCTGCTCCATGCTAGACTCCATTTCATTACCCACGTACTTTTTTTGTCGAAATGTCGATTTGATGGCCGAATTTTAGCGAGAGGGTGCTACCGAGCACCGTTTGAGCTTCCTTCTCATACTAGAACAGGATTAGTTTTAGAGAGTCTACCTTTTAGCAGCCATAAGAAAAGCGGCAGATACATTTCAAGTAAACAATTCATTCTCTCGCAGTGTCTTGGACTTTAAAGTTGACTCAATTTTCAATCTGTTTGAGAACCCTATGTATGACTTATTTACAAACAGACTAGCTAGTTTTGAAGAATGTACCTACAGTTAGGCAGATTATCTGACTTTGCATTTGGACCACACGATTACACCAAAGTCGAGCCGTGATTAGCAATGCTAACATTCTGTCCAGGCAATGTAAATGCAACCCATGTTTTTTGTGGGCAATTTCGATCGTGGACTTCACTGCCTCGTGAGGTAGCGTCCGCTAAAATTACCATTCGATATGCCTTGACATAGCTTGAGAACCTCTCCATCAAGAAAGTAGCACTGGTGACTGCAGCTGTCGTGTCTTATCCAGGGCCTCGTTGACAAGTTCCTCAAGTCACTGGCCAGATCCAAGCAGAGAAGTGCAGACCCTATCGAGGCAGCAAGGTGGTCCTTTAATTAGGTGGGAGCCTGGACTCGGTTTCATCTAGTGCCTTGGATGCGCCTATTCCTCATCACACGCCACCACTTTGTGCTGAAGCCAATTCCACTTTATAAAAGTAAGAGTCGCAGTCGTATGGTATTGAATTATGCAAGATTGTTAGTGTGAGCTAAGAGTAGGAGACATGAAAATACATTCAACAAATGCTGTCAATGTGCCAGTGTTAGGGTGGTTTGCGAACTTGATGGGCAAACACGGAGTTGAGTGATTGGCAAATAGTGAATTCGAAATTGTCAGGATCGGCGAAATTCCTGGTAAGCTACGTGGCACACAACGCAATTAACCGCAAATTGCAGTAACTAATCAAAACAACCATTTTAAATGGCATATGATAATTTAATGGCTTTGTGCGAATGCACTGGACATTTGGATTGGCGACAGGTGAATTAAGGCTACTGTTGGCTTAGCTCTCGCATTCACTGCAGAACGCACGAAATTACCGTATTCCTCACAATAACTTCGACTTGATTTTCCCAACCACTTACCAAGTAGTCAAAGCTGGTCTGCTTAGAGCTGGGGTAAACTGCGCTGATATCTTACAAGATGCTGAGCTCCACCACATTCAGACAATTTACCTTATCAAGTAACAGTCCTTTCCCCATTTGCGATCTATTACACCCGATGGTCATTTCTATGAAGGCAGATCAGGGCCACAAATATTCCCCTGGGATATTTCGACTCTTAGAGAGTGAAAAAAGCCATATACACCTTTTAATGCCTTGAACCTACAGCTGAGATCGCCTCTAGACTCATTGGTAGGACTGCAATAAAAACTGCGTTTCATTCTTGGGGATCGCAATACAAAATTTGGTGAGTGTGTGTTAGTTAATGTTGACGGATAGGCAGGTACAACTTCACACGACAAGAAAATGAGACAAAAGTCATTGATAAGTAAGGTAAGAATACAAGCTCGGAATAAGACAATTATGAAATTTGCGGATAAGTATGCGATGCATGCGCTGCTTGCTTAACTCCACTCCACGCCAATGCGCAACGCCGTTGTAGGCAGACTGCTTGCTGTGCAATTACCCGCTACCTTCGACGCTGTTAGTGACCAATTTTGCAGGATGCATTGAGGTTTTCTTTACGATCCACCAGTATTCCTCTTGGACTATTTGCATATTAAAAAAGTTGAGCTGCCATGACTCAAACAATGTGGCTGCGCACTGCCTCCCTCAAGTAGGTCCATGATGTGGCAATGAGAGACATTAAAGCAAGAGACACAATTGTTGACAGAGGTGATTTAGTCCCACGCAACGACTTAGTTCGTCTAGTCGGTTATGCAGTAAGTCTCTAAATAGCCTGCATAAAACAAACGCTAGGTGTTAACTAGCGTTTTCGCAGGCAGCCACGGAGAACAACGTGCCCGTTCATGAAGCTTGTTGTGACACGAAGATGCGTGCGTCTAACAAATTCACTTGACCTCAGTCTAGAGATCGCAGAGTTTATCTGCTACGACATTAGCTTTAATCTACACGCGTTTCAACAAACAAAGATGCTTATTTCTGCGCCTTGTCATCCAAAGCATCGGGACTTACCTCAGAACGAGGCATAGATCATTGAGTGGTTTGCAATGCGTGGCGACTTGATTAAGCCACTTCTTCGTGATTACGGAAGGACAAATGCAGACAGAGCACCCTTCGCCCCACTCCCACTCCCATTGCCACAAGATCACTGCGGATGATGTAGGGTGAAAATGATATCAACTTAATAAATTTTGTGTTCACATTTTGGATAGTGAGATCGCTGGTTAAGGCAACCGACAGCTGTTGGCATGCTTGCCGCTGCAACCAAAATTAGGGAGTAGATCAGCGGAATAGTGTCGACCCTCACTGCTACTGTAAGCATGCTGAAATTAATTCGAAGTTTATTGTTATCTGTTTGGTTATTTTCCCACTTTCAATATTCGCGCCAATTTGCTTTCCAAAGTGAATAAATTGACATTGAAAACAGCTTATCCACGATTAATGGCTGAAAGGAAAAAACACACTGTGGGGTAAAGTGTGATTGCAGAATGTAACGAGACAATCGTCTTACTCGTTGTATAGGTAATGTAAGCTTCTCCTGTGTCGGTCGATATGAATGCACCTTTAAACGAATCAGGAATAAAAGTGCTGCTTCCTCTTCCATTACTAACCATAACCACACTTCATTTCCTGAGGAGTAAGCACCTCGATGCCATGCGATAGAGCACTGCACATCTTAAACGGTGAAACAGGGACCGTCGATCAGTTATGTGGTGGCTGCAACGAGTCGTCAGAAGAGAGAGGAAAATTCAGCATCCGATCAAATGTCAGTGGAGTTCACGTGAGCTGTGACAGGATCAGCATCGACAACTTGTACAGCACTTCCGAACTCAAGTCCAGGTCACCGTAGTGATTGCGGTAGGCTTTTCCACGTCCTGCAACCTGCGATGACACAAATAACAAAGCAAACCCACTGATCGCCAAGTTCAAAGCGAAAAACACTTGATATGAGGTTGCAGCGCATTTGCGATCTCATTATTAGTTGTCGGAATGTTTTTATGCAGCCACCATAGCACATATTCGTTGTCGTCCTACGTCTTTCTACTTTGTTTGGCCACTTGCATTAGCAATCAACGAACTATTGTTAGCGTTGGTTTGGCTCCTGCGTGCATCGGATCAGAATCACCGCATCCATCACGGTGATTTCGACTTGATTTCTCAACTTCTTAATCAGTAGTTAATGCTGGCCTGCTTAGCATGCGCATAAATGGCGCTGACATCATAAAAGAGAAGGCAGTTACGTTTCTTGCTCCAAAATCCAATTATAATTGCCATTCCGTTTTAATTTCCTTTTGCCTCTTTTTAGTGGGTAGTTAATTTACTGTTACCTGTTGTGCGATGACAATGTGGGCGTTTCGGTTGATTTACTTCCCTGCTAATTTTGATGAGCATGAAAAATGGAAAATAAGGTGCAAATGCAACTATTTTCCTTGTAGTTCGACTATGCGGAGACCCAGATGCAAAAGTCCGGCAGCGCGTTGCGTGCAAATTCAAATGTCGATGTCACCATCCACTAAGCAAAAAGCTAACGAATTTGCTGCACCGAGATTCGGCGTCACTATAGCTTAGAGTAGACACATTTCGTCCAAAGTCTTTATGTGTTTTGGCGATTTCAAACAAAACCTTCATTTATGGACCTGCGTGCACTACTAAAGCGACCGGATGGGCACAAAGGAATCTTATTCAGTCACAACAATGCGTTTGCCTGCAGTCATGGCAAACCTGAAATTAATGGGCACTACACAGTTTAATAACCCAGAGCTACTCAAGCAGGTTAGTCGTTGGAAATGAGGAACCCTTTTATCTTTTGAGGACCAAGAATGTGCAGCTTCTCATTGCAACAGACTCAGGCACACCCAACGCAGCAGATGAACTCAAGTCCATACTCCCGTTGACAGGAGAGGCCACAATACTATTTTAGTAGGGTTTGTAAAGAGAGATAAACGCGCAACCCGGTCGAAGCATAGGTAATGGCATGAGAAATTTGGTAACTGTGAGACCGTGTCGAATGAGATGGTGCGCTCGCTCTTATCAATCTCTTCCATAGTAGAGGAGTAGTCCGCATTCTGCCACTATCAAATGTAGGAACAACTACAGCCCTATAAGTAGCAAAATGGCACTAAATGCTTGCTCCGTCGACAATGGAAGAAGGCGAAGTGAGACCACACTACATTATCAAGTTTTCTTCCTTGAGGTACATTGGTCTCCTTGCACATTAATATTGCACAAAATAGCAAGACATACAGCAAAGCGCTTGCAGCGTTTTACAAGGAATCGCTTGAAATGTTATCGTACGAACTTGTATACGCAAAATGCAAGTTTCCTAACCATGAAATTAATCTTCTGCTCAAACGAATTTGCTGTAATAAAACGCAAAATTATAAACGAGATTAACAATGATGAGACTTATTACCAAGAAAGCAAGCACCAAAAAATATATGTGTAGCAAATGCTGTAGATACTTCGCCATTTGGAGCACCTCAGTGTGCAAATATCTGAGCAAAGTCCATCCACTCTTTACGGCCGTAATGCCCAAGCCGCAGAGGCTGATCTCCGGGCCATGCCAGCTGCCTGATTTTAGTGTCATGGCAAAGCTATTCCTTCTCGGTCATGAAGTAGAAATTTGGTGAACATAAGGGATATATAATGAGGAGGATGATGGTGATGAGAGTGTGGTTGCGGATGGCTGCGATCTACTTGTTTTGGCAAAGTGCCAATGTGTGGCAGCTGCTCCAATAGCAATGCGACTGACTTACGCGATGGTTCCACTCATCAAAAGCGCATCCACTATCAGGATGAGGTCCTACGTTTCGCTTTCACTTATCTCATAGAATGTCATCATATGATCAGCCATATTATTTGTCCTGTACGTTAAAATATCCTCTCACTTATCTGTTTCGAGTTCATTGTCAGATCCCTGATAACCTGGAATGATTTTACCACTAATGCAACACCGCCCTTGACTCAACAGAGGTGACGAATTGATCCACCAATGGGTTGAAAGTTGCCAAAGTGCCTTCGCTGAACGCAATCCCATGGAACACTTCACCAGCCACACTTAGGTCAACAAGTGCCTTAACGTTTACTCTTCGCCTTTTTTAAAAGTGACCATAGGTAAGACATTACGTCTGCACAGATAACGTTGCACTGTCATCGTGCCCTAGATCAATATCCTTTATTCCCGTCATGGGTTAGTACGCCAGATGAAGCGATGAGACTGTTTAGTCAGAAGACAAACAGCAGCAATTCTACTGTCCACCACTTTTCTAGGAGCCACGCCTGTTTGATTTCTTCTCCGCCAACAGGTACGACACGGCAATGCCTTTATACATGCAAGTGAATTGGTAATCATCCAGAAATCCAACTTTATTGTGTTTCCTCGCATGAACTGTACCTCATGCAGTTTTACATTTACTGATAACGGAATTTATTCTTCGGAGTTGTTTGCCGTAATCGTTCGTTTGGGGGCACCACAATGAGCATAGCAACTATCCTCGCTCTCCCAATCACCTAGGAATATTCCTGAATGCTCAAGTTGTTAGTAAGCCTTGAGTAAATCTTTTCACCAACATTGTCATATTAGTTCAACTTCCATTGTAGACCCTTATTAATGGTCTTCATTGTAATACTAAGGTGTAGCTCTCACTGCAGACCCGCCATACCATCGCAATACAATTCTGCCAAGCCAGTATAGAGTAGCCATGAGAAGCTCAAAACGATCACCTTGTGCGTCAAAACCTCTGTCTCTTGCGATTCTGAGCCCAAGATTAATTGCATTGGAAACCGAGTGTCCCTAATTTCAGCAAGATTGCTGATGCGGAATATGAGGCGAATAATTCCAAGTATGAGACTTCGCCCAACGTGGCATTGCAGTGCGGAATCGATCATGCGCACCACATCGTCGAACTCACAGAGCATATTCCCTTCCATGTTCTCTTCAGTAACACAAATATGAATGTGAGGCAAGCAAGTGACTGTTTCAATACAACCACGTAAATCGTGCTGCTCGCAGGTATATTATGTGGATCCCGAATTTGACTTGGGATGCATTCGCTACTAGCAGGGTTCGCATGAGTAAAACCCATGGCGTTTGCTTAATTTGAGTGAATCGTTGTTTTAAGGCAAGCGTTTAGTATGGCCTTGCTACTGACTGCAAAATCTGCCAGGCTCACTTCAGCCAATTGCTCAGTGTACTTTTGCCAACAAACGAATTTACCCGGCACCGTAACGCGTCTCGCTCTACTATTAAATGGCAGTTATTATTCCATGTGGATTTCCTTTTATCGCACTTTAAGCAGTAGGTTAATCATCCTTACAAGCTGCACGATGGCAATGCAGAGGTATTCGATTGATTTCTCACTTTCATCTTAATTCTTACTTTCTAACAATTTAACTAGCTTAAACGCATTTTGAAATGCTCTGCCAATGTTGATGGGTAGCAACACCGTTCCCATAATTAGCAATATCTTACCTCGCCCTTCTCTTTGTGTCAGTTAAAGTGGCTTTTCCTCAACACCTGTCTGTAGATAAATAACCACCGTAATTGACGAGGCAAGGACAAGGACTAGCATCACCAGCATTGCATCAACTAAACCAGCATAGGAAGCAGGGATTCACAGTGGCTTCAAACATTCTGTGATGCGTTGTCAGAATTCCGCACTTATGTCATTACCTTGTCAAAGCTCATGGCAGTCATTTTAAAGCGTTCTTCGTGGCCCATTGTTCTCACCCGTCAAAATTAACAGAACAGCCAAAAGGATATTGCAGCAATTTTATTGTCGGGAGGGAAGAGTTAAGTTAAAAGTGAGAAACCAAAACAACATCTCCATTGACTCGTTGGCGAGAAGCCCAATCTAGACACTTTGGACTGACTGTTTTCATGGCTACAAAAATCGGCCACAAGGTGTGCAGACTGATCACAGCAGTAGCTATTTTGGTTCGGTCCCAACAATTTATCTGTAGTTTAGTAGAAGAATCTTCACAAAGTGCAGTGCCCGCGTTTAACCATGAGCTTGACCACTGCAGTGCAATTATTGCGATCACGACATTTAAATTTACAGGCAGCATGATGCCAGTCTTCCACAAATGTGGACAGAGCTTATCAGGAGCTAACAATGAAACTTAAGATGTGCTTCATTATTTGCTGCTACTATGCACGACGCTGGAGAAAGCAAAACGCGCCTCAGCATCCGACCGCCTTTTTTTGTCTAACTTTCCACTCTTTCAACCGAGAATATTATCTCCTCTCCAGTGAGCACTTTGGTTTGGCTCGTGATTGACACTATTTCTGCCTGAGTGCAAAATAAAGCACCAATAAATGCATGCATCCCTTAGCGTGGTACTCTTTGCCATTTTCTCCTCCCATCATCAAATTTCGTCATGTTCAAATTTAGAGACACCAACGATGCTAACTTTAATCTCGATTGTGAGGAAGTAGAATGCTTCCTCGCCAGTGAATCAAAACATGCTGTTTAATTGCATAGAAGCTGCCAATGCAGTGACAGCTTTCGCCCTGGCAATGATTGTTTCTGTGTGCACATAATCGCTTCGCATCATGACGCACCACCCACTGGTGATGTGTGCAGTCAAAGTTAATGGAAATCTGCTTCTGCTCACGTACATTTTTATTGCACTGTGTCAGCAGATCATGTACGCAATCATTCTATCACACGGCCATCAATTTACTATCCTGCTGGCAACACTACTTCCAATTTACTACGATTATACAGGCGAACTGAGGCGTCCTGCGAATGACGATGCGAAATGGGATCGGCAGGGACGGTGCCACTGGTACACCCATATCAAATGGCTACCGATTTCTGCATCCTGCACAATGCAACATTAGATCAACACGAAGATTATTGACACGCGAATCCATTCCAAATGCACCAAATTTCGTCAAAACATTCAAGTTGGACTTCCTTGCCTGTTGAAATAATTTATAGATTTGAAGAAGAAGGAAGTAGTGAACGTGGGGCCATCAGGTGTAATCGTCTATACAACAAGAATTATTTTGTTTGGATGGAATGCAACCCAGGCGAAGGGACCAACAGTCAGTCTAATTAAGACACACTCTTTACAAAGAGAATGAGCTGCATGCTCAAAAGAGACAAGCAGATGTTCAAAAGCCATTCCTACGTGCTTCTGAGCATCTGATTGGATAGCTGCGGTGGTCACGTTGGTATTAATGTGGGTGTAACAAGAGTCATACCACCAAACAATTCAACTGCGTTTGCGTGACGAATTCTACGGTGTCGCTCTATCCTGTCCTGGTGCTTCTTATTGGCATCATCACCACCAATACCGACTATGAGTGAATTCGCCCTTCATTGTTGCTTATTCAGATCACGATTTTGGACCAAATCGAAGTGCCGACTGCTGAGTGCGATCACCGTCAATGAAGTCGCAGAATTTGATTACCGACTGAATTAGTGCTCTCTAACATGGCTTGTTTCTCGAAGATGAAATGACCTTATTCATGGCTTCTAACCAGCCTGATGTTGGGGTGCTTTCACATTCCAACATGCCACGGTGACTGTGCACTTACTAGCAC
This sequence comes from Taenia hydatigena, assembly GCA_036345935.2. Classification (NCBI taxonomy): domain Eukaryota; kingdom Metazoa; phylum Platyhelminthes; class Cestoda; order Cyclophyllidea; family Taeniidae; genus Taenia; species Taenia hydatigena. The sequence goes on from JADWOT020000010.1 coordinate 10,168,429, forward strand.
CAACGTTAGGCTTTGTTCGAATTCAGTAACCACTTCAATCCAGCATCGCGTCAACGTCATTTCCCTTCGCCAACCAAAGACAGGATAGCATTCACAAATGCGGTAGAATGTGCTTCTCCTCCACAGTCCATTTTCCTGTCACACCAAAATGCGGCTCTAACTTCCGAACCGACAGCACACCAGGCTTGAACTTCATTATTTCAACTTCTAATGCTACTCCTACACATTTTGGCGACCAGCCGGTTGTAGCATATGCGAATCCACTTACTGAGGGTGATTTGTCATCGAGTCAAAAGTTTTTGCCACGCTGGATTTCAGAACCGGCTTGTGTCTAACACAGTTTCACTTTCAGACTGGAATAGATGTATTTAGTTAACTAACCTCCTGCACCATTGGGGCAACTATATTCTTCAACGTAGGCTAGTCATTGCAACCAGATCCACACTCGTTAGATGTCTAATGACTTGCCTTGCAATGGTGCCAGAACGCTCCATTACCATGTTGATGTGCCAACGAAATGCAGGGTAGTAGCCTCATTTGCAGTAAAATGTGCTTCTTCTCCGCATTCCATTCTCCTGCTACACAAACAAAGCTGCTCTAGCTGATCCCTGTTGGCAGCATTTGAGTAGTATAAGGCAGTCATTTCAAATAACGCACTTATAATCGGTCAACATCAAAAGGTGTGTAGATGGAGGGCACCAAGTGTAAGTGAATGCATTATTTGATGTTGTCAAGGCGTGTCTTTTGAAGTGCAAGTTTTGCACCAATGCGCCTCACTTCCGTGTAACTTATGCAGACTTGTAACTTTACCAAAGGTAGCGATAGCGGATTTTGAAGGAAATGTGTAACACTGGCTGCTCTGCTTCTGTCATGGTGTGAATTCGAGTGAGCTACTGCGATTGCTGCAATTGACCACCCACGCCGAGTTTGCCATCCTCATGATTGGTCAAGCTGCTGCATAATTACAACATCATCATTCAAATCCTGAGTTGGCTGCACGCTTTCACTGCATTTTCACTGTCAAACACGATTGAAGGTTTGTGGTAAGCAAGCTCGCGAAACGACAATGGAAGCATTTATAATGGCGTAAGAAACTGTTCACTGAGGTGACAACGGTTTCTCCATTCATATTTGCAGCCCACTACCACTCACGACAAATCCTTTCCATGTAAGCATTTCTATTGCTCTCAAGACATTCTCTTCGCGCAAACAATGAAGGGAGGAGGCGACCATACCTTGATGATTGGAGGCAGCTTATTTCCTGAGTGGCAGCACTCACAGCAGTGAAAGGTCCTCTCTAATCTCATCATGATGAGGCATTTTATTCATACTCAATTCATGTCCAAGCTGCGAAATGAGCAGCTATGATGTATGGATTTTCGTGACGCTGGCTACCAATCACAGAAGTCTTAGAGCATTAAAACAATAAAGTCAGTGCATTTTAATTTCTGATGGTCATAAAGAACTGCGTCTTCTAAGTCATTTTCAGTGTTGCAAATGCTGCGTAGGATTTAGTTTCAGCTTGACCATGCATCATTTTGTTCTTCTGTTGACAGACGAACAGTAATCTTAACTGACGTTTCGAATGTAAAAATAATATTCCTAGATGTTATAAATTTGGTGATCGCATGAGGTGCAAGGCGTAGCCAAACGGATTTCGGACCACAACACCAGTTGACTTAGCGTGTGAGCAACTGAAGATGTCCCTTGTGAAATTGTACAGATAAAGTGTAATGGAAGGGCAGATTTGTGATGCGAAGGCCGAGTGCTTAGACGATGGACTAGAAATTACTTGGGGTCTACCCGTGCAGGTTCACATCTTGCTCGCGACGTCAAATCATCGCTTTACCCACATTCTCGCCTGCCTATCTTCGCCACCATCTATTATCGCTCGCCCGCACTAGCGTAGGGCAATGCTTAGGCGTCAACTTGACAATAGGCAACAGCACAGTAGTCTGCTGTGTTCGGCCAGCGTTAGGCAGAAGACAACTTCTTAATTCTTGCCCACTACAGACGATCGCTGAACCCCAATTGCAGCCTTTACAATCTACAATCCAATCTGGTTTGTCAAATACTCTTCCGAAATAGACTTTTTCATCGGTGTGTGCATGTGCATTTCTGCAACTAAAGTCGATGTGATACCCTAATTTGGTATGATCACCACCTTGGCATTGTGCTCAAGTCATCCGCATGCATTCTTTTTCTCAGCAAGTGATGGGGATCTCCGTGCCCTATTGCTCACAAATAAGTTAATAACAAACTGGCAATTGAAGGGTCTTTTTCATATGAACAACTGATTTAAGGGATTGCACAAAGTTGGCGCAAGTGTTGGTGGACTTAACGAAGAAGTCTGCAGATGCAGTGAAACGTTCATGACTGGATGGATCCCGTAACATTCTGCATATTTTTAAGCAAAAGCAGACGAGCAGAAGGTCTATTACAGCCATAGCATTAAGCAAGTTATAACAGTAAACAGCGCTACTAGAACTGAGCTGGAGGACAGGCTCCGAGTGGTTTGGAATACAGATTTCCTGCGTACCATCAAAGCCGTCTCAAATCTTGCTGAAGGCACCTATAGCAGCCAAAATGGAATTGAGGTCAATGCAGCTGTTTCGTGCAGATGGAAGGCGTTGGTGACATTGCAACGCCATTCTAGAGGCCAAAATCACACCTATGGACAACTTGGACGGCACCAGCAACGTAGGTAAAGGACTTCGTGAAGTGCTAATTAAGTGCGCATGTACAGTTCCATGCCGCGGCATTGTGAAGCATACATTGGTGATGGCGAGACTGGACCCATCTGCAAGGTGATATCAAAAGCCATAAAAATCACCATAAGTCTCTAATTGCGTGGGCATAGAAGAACAACGGAAGCCTGCATCTATGCGTCGACTATGAAAAGTAGAGCGCAGTAACGCAGAAGGACGCATTTTTACAACTCCACAACGACTTGTAGAAGTCCCTATACAAGCCAAAGTGATTCATCACGCAAGTAGAATTAGCTGAAACCGAGAGTAAAAAGGCAGTCTTTGCATTGTCACACGGTACCTACGGAAAACATGCGCTGCCTTTTAGACCCTGTGTTGCAGCATTGTCTGATCTATCCAGATGTTGATCACGTTCTCATTTGAGGTATATGAGAGCACAACTTTTTCCTGAAACTAGTGTTGGATCACCCACCCTTAACCCCAAGAAAGCCTTTCCAAACAGCGTTTGGCCAACTCCATGCGATAGTCAGACAAATATCTGAAGAATATGTAAAGTACAGCGTGGTGGCAACTGATCAACAAATAACTGTGGGAGTTATATTAACCAAAGATAAATAGACAGAAAGTCATTCGAAGCAGAAAAATTTGGCATGATGGTGCATTTAAAGAGCTGAAGCAAATATCATGCATCACACCGATTCTGACATTACCGAATTTCGATGCAAGCGCCCCACGGCTTGCGCCGCATCCGAACGCTTGCAATGCAGCCGTGAAAAGTGTATTCGAACAAAACAAAAGAGGGAATGAACACATCATCGCTTACGAAAATACCAGATTCGTTCAAGAAAGTGGGACAGAAAAGTGCAGCACAACATCAGCTATTCGATGTCTTCGCAATGATATGACACCCAAGACTATCTGAAAATGGAGATGTATATGAAGAGAACGGATTTGCCAAGCCCTTACCTAATCAAAACCAAAGCGACAGAGACCTTTCATTTGCATGCTGGCATAAACATTTGCAATAAAGCATAGTGATGTGGATGTTATACCTCACGGAACAGTCATGGCAGAACTGGGCAACGTTGTACAGTGCATCATTGGTACAAACGAACCAACCACAAGCATAATCAAAGAATTGAGCAGGTTATATGTCGTGATAAGATTCCGGTGTACAAGAGTTTCCAACGCCCTCTTACAACGTTCCAGTGGGAGAAATCACCTTATTAAGCATGGCAATCAGGCATATTTGGCAAGAATAGCCCAAAACTCCCTTCGGATATTGCATTTCATAGCACAAGTATACATAGGGAAAACAAATGCATTCAAAACAGAGACTCATTAAGACAAACATGAGCAGCTAAGCCATGTGGGTGTAAGGGAGAATCCAAAGAAGCTAAGTAGCTTCTTTTAATCCAGTTGCACACGGTTCGTGCTGAATCCGCGTCAATTGCAGCAGTAGTCTGTGGTCAAGCGATACGTGAGGATGGATTGATACGAGCAGTGTGCATGTTGCTTCTACATCTCCTTCTTCCTAACAGTAGATGCCTTTCTTTTGTGCTAAACATGATTTGTAATGATCTAAAGAGATCCGGGTTATTAATTTCTTGAAAGAGTGCATGATTATTTCTGTCCTACTACTTTTGGCAAGCCATCATATGACTGTTTACTGCCAACTGAAGGGGATAAGCAATACATGAAGCCATGGAGTCGCGATAAGCTTTACGGCTGTGCCTCATTGAAGAGGGTGTTTAGGATGGCGACAGCACATTTTCGATGGCCTGAGGAAACAGGCTTATTTTGTGGCCTCAACTACATTTCAAATCCAGGCTTAAGGTCTCTAATTCGTTGACAACTAAACAGTATATGGAAGAGACCGTCCTATCCAACCCAGATTGGCCTGCAACGAAGGACTTGCTATAGAGTGGTGGTACAATCTGTAGAGACCCAATTGTCGACACATGGGAAAGCGTAGTCAGTGAGTGGCATGATTGGGCAAAGTTGTGTGGCGATGCATGATCAGTAAGGCTAACCATAGAGAGCATACTTTAAAGGTTTGCATTGGTTGATAGGAGGACAGCGCACGGCAAGCTTGCAGTCGCTTAACGGGTGGGCCAATTCACAGAGGGCACTCAATTGCTACCCACCATCCCATAGTCCATCAAGCAATGCGAATGCAATCTGGACTATGTCGACGAAGAAGTTATTGTGAAGTAGTGAGTGGAAGAAAGAAATTGAGCGAGTAAAGGCAAAGTGTCTGTTTACAGAGAGGGCACTTACCTCGTGTACTGTTATTTCACCTCTGATTGCGACGAAGTTGTCCAACTCTCGCACTGACGACCCCTAGCCTTCAATTTAGCCAAATCAACTCTGATTGCTAGTCCTAATCGCTTTGGCCACCAGACAGTGGTAGCGCATGCGGAATCACTTACTGAAGGTGACGCATGATGAAGTCCATAGGTTTCACCACGCTGGATTTTTGAGACTGGTGCAGGTGGGATTAGGTCGGTCTAGGCTTTAGCTACTTCATAATGGGACTGCCTTAGTTTCTTACTCAATGCACTGCCTATCCCATCATCGCATTATTTGTCTCTGCATACAATGTCACTTTCCCTCTTGATCCTGTAAAGTACCACTTCACCAATGAGCAATTTATCAGCAAATGCACCGGTGGGGTGTTGACTCTGCAATCAGTGCAAATGCCTCCCAACTGCATCATCCCCTCCAATAGCTTATGCTCGAAACTGATGCTCGTCCCTGATGCTAAGTGACTTGCCTCCCAATGGTTCTAAATTGCACTGATGCTATGCTGTTGCGCATAGTGAAGGCAGGATAGCAGCCACAAATGCAGTAAAATGTGCCTCTCCAACTGCCATCGATTGACAAGATTTGAGTAGTATAATGCACACGGATGAAATGATGTGTGTGACATGGATTGACATGGAAAGATGTGCAGATGAAGGGTACCAAGTAAAAGTGACTGCAGTGCTTGATGCTGTCAAGGCACTTCTTTCAAAAGGCAAATTTCGCTTTGATGCAGCTCACCTTCGTGTAACATGCAGACTTACAAGTTTACCAACGTGGGCGACAGCGAAAACTCAAAACCATCCTCGTGCAGCTGGGTCATATGGTGGTGGAAATAGTCCACGTAACTTAAGCCCTTCTTTTTGATCCAGACGTCTCAAGTTCTTTCCTTTGCTAAAAAACACAGAAATGGATGCTGCGATGCACTGCCAGTCCATTGGCGAGTGACCGTGAGGGTGAAGAAGTCGGTGTCTCACGACACTTGCAATGATTATATGATAGTCTTTCAAAGCGGTCTTTCTACATTGCCTAACCACGCAAATCAATGTGGAGGAAGTGTGTGACACGGGCTGCTTGCTTCTGACTTGGTCTGAACTGGAGTGAGCTGTTGCGATTATGCTGCAATTGGTAAAACTAATCACCCACGCTGAATTTGCCATCCTCACCATTGGTCAATCTGCTGCACAATCACAACCTCATCATAGAAAACCTGAGTTCGCATTACTAATGACCACATTGTGTTTTGTTAACGTCGAATCACGACTAATGCGCTACGAGATGGGCAGCTTGCTTCCACAACATTTCGACTGACGACCATGATTGAAGGTTTGTGGTAAGCAAGCTCACGGCACGACAACTCAAACATTTATAATGGCGTAAGAAGTTGTTCGCGTAGGTGACAACGGTTTCTCCATTCATACAGGTACATCAAAATCGCTGATTAGTTCATTTTGCCCAAAAAGAATACTACGACATGCATATGTGCGATGAGGACAGGGTAAGGCACGCAATCCATACAAAGTATGTCCACTACATCGTCATTTGCGAAAAACCGGTGAAATGATTTTTGTCCATTATGCTTCAAGCTACAAGTACACACGTGGGCGAGACCAGGTGCTGGTGCTGGCAAAGTCTGCTTGGACATTTCAATGCCCAGCATTTACACTGTCCTACTTCTCCATTCGGTTCGTGCAGATCTTTATATGAGGCACACTATGGTAATAAAAGTACAAGTCACCCCACATTCAGGCATGGACGGCTTTTGCTGACGCACAGCGTCATGAGCAAAAACTGTGAATCGGATGAATAAGTGGAACTGACGTCTCCTTGCGTACCTTTTATTTACAGGAATTTAAAGTCAACAAAGCGTGATAAGAGCCACTACGGAATACGAATGAGAAAGGCCGCACAAAGTCATGATAATTTGGGCCCTGCCTGACACAAAAGAATTTCAATTATTACAAGTTTTCTTTTGCGTGTCGAAGCTTCCCTTTCGGAGCTACTTAACACCTCTCAGCATCTCTGTTATTCCTAATGTAACAAAATTGCATTGGTCTACTTTTTAGATTTTAACCTGAAGCAGTGTGATTTATAATGACAGCACGTCAATTTGAGAGCCTTCGGTGATCGGAATCTTGCCTACAATGTTGCCGCTCGTTTCATTTCAATAGCACGGATAAGCGGAAGGTAGCCAACAACAGGTGCCGATCTCTGTGCATTACTGCAGAGTGGATAAGCTAACCGATATTATAATATCCTGTCGCATATATCTCACATCTGCTACGCGATTGGTCCGTCGATGCTTCTCATCCATTCGCTTTTCAATCCGCATCGCTAGATTTATGGCAAATCTCTCCAGTCAAACAGAAGCAGACTCTGAATTGATTCGTCTATATAATGGTGATACAGCAGGAGAAAGGAAGCAAGAAATCGACCTCTCGGCCTAAAGCCCTGTAAGCCAAGAAAACAAAGTCTACTTGAAGTTCGTAGTGGATCGGTTTTCTTAAATTCCTCCCAGCTCTAATGCCCAACTATAGAGCTCTATTGCCAACAAGCAAAAAACGATTAATGCACTCCGAGAATTTGCACTTTGATGGGAGACCAGTGTATGCACAAGCTCGAAATGGCTTATTTCAAGGCAGTGCAAAGCCCTTCTATCCATTCACTTAAACTTAAGTCAAAATTGGCTGTGCCGTTGTAGTTAAATCAACTTGAAATGAACGGAGTAATTTGGGCTGCCAGTGATTTCCACCCTGATTAGTCATGAGTGGAAGCAGGCATCCTACCCATTGTAAGCGCAGCTTTTCTTGGTGAAAACAAGGTCTACGATGGTGGTGAGCTGCAGTGTGGGTGCATGCTGATTTGATGCATGTAAGCACGATGCGGATGGCAGAAGGTGCCTCCAGTCAGAGCCCTCAGTATGCGATGGCTCCACTGCACACGTCCATGTGCAAAGTTTGTGCGTTCGTGATAGAAGACTAGAGACAATCTTGTCTTTGCACATTTTAACATCAATCGTTCCAAAGCTGTTTAATACAAGCATCAAGCTAACAAATCTGTGTTCTTTATTTTTTGCAGCAGCAAAAGCACAGATATGTGTCATTTGACTTATCAAATATTTCCTCCGGATGCAAGTACAAGGTGACACTTCTATTAATTCGCGACACTGCGTGATGGTCCGTTAGTGACTAGCACACTTTATTAAAGTTAATCACTTGGGTCACAGCTTCTAATTACTAGAAGCTCTTTCAATCAACTATGCGCTATCGTGTCTTTGTGCAAGCCATGCATCAGTTTATAAATGGAACCTGTCATGCAAAGTGCCTGTGCACAACACCAAGTAGAGAACCTTCTGAATTAGCCAAGCCTGATGAGCTAATCCCGGTGAGAGTAGAAGGCGCCCTTGTTCCACACTCCGACGTACCTCACTTTACCAACCATCACATTACTAGACGGCAGTAAACGACTAACAGAACGACTGACCTCATCACGCACCGATCGACCAATTAATCTTCACACCCACCTACATCCCACCCACCCATCGACCGACCGACCGACTGACTAAGCAACTAGCCAACCCACCAACAAATAAACAAGCACAGCTGACATACTAGATACGATTTGTCTACCTTGACGTCACCTCATCAGGCTGACAGCCGACCAATCAAGGTTGTCCGTTGTGGGTAAACACAACACATCAACATCACGCTTGACATAACATCCACCCTTGTTGCATGCTAAACAAACTTCAAACTGGAATTACGACTGCCTTTTCCTTTTCCTTCGTTCCTTATTTGCGAATTAACCACCCTCTCTTTCTCCTCTTCATGAGAGTTACTTCCTCGCCAATTATGGATGGCATATATCGACTGAACTGCAGCATTTTACACGTTAGCTGACATGAATGCATCCCAAGTGCATCCAAACATCTAACTTCCCTCACTTGCACACAAACACTCTACTCATGCAAAAGGCGAGCATTAAACACCACAAAGCAGAGAACCGATTAATTGTCACAAATATTTTCTTCACTTCCCAATATTAGCTACTACTACTAAAAAGTGGTGGGACCATTTCAAACTGAAAGTATCAGAAAGTATGCACCAATACCGTATGGTACGGCTCGACGTATGTAGGAGAGAGGAATTCGGACACGGTTCAGTAGAAGAGGCAAATCACTTGCTCGTACTGAGTCAACTGTGAGGGTGTTGTTACACAATGCAGCCCGACAAGGACATTGGATGAACAAACTGCGAATGTGCTGCAGCAGTGGACGATAGAGGATGCTTGGCGCCAAGAGCATTACGGTACCATCTGGGAATTGAAGTCGAGCGCTGCAACAGCGAGTGATGATGGCGCGACTAAAGATTTGAAAGAGCATTGGTACAGGCGTCTGAGGCACTCTAACTCACCCCGTAGTCGGCAGTCGACTGTATGGGACTACTGCCTCACTAGGTCGCGAGTGAAGCCTTCAGCCATTGTTAATTAAAACAACGACCAAAGTAAATGTGCAAGTACGGATTTTTAATGTAGTTTGAAATTACATTTAAAATGTAGCAAAATACAAGGACCCAGTAATTATACACGGAAAGGCGTGTTTGTTGCGCAGAAAATTAAGATGATGCGATAAAACTTTTTGCAATGATTTTAAATGTGTGATCGCGTTCTGTGTGAATATCTCTAAAGCATAGGTTTTGGTGAATTAGACGTCAAGTTGCTTAAGGCTAAGCCTTGCGGTTGAATGGCTAGAAGCAACTTGGTGAATAGGCCTCCCATCAAATGTGGTAACGAGCATGCTTTGACGAAATGGCCAACAACAATCAAGCTATTGGAACACGTTGTGAGGGAGCCTTTGAGGACACTTGTGCCAGATTGAAGCGCCTCAAATTCCGAAATTCTCTATTTGTCGCATTTATAGAATTTTCACAATGGAAAATGTCGGCGTGGAAGGTAAGGACAGACGATGACACACCAAATCCCAGCATGGTGGTGGTGGTGGTAGGTGCTGTAATTTCTGGGTTCCAATAAATCAGCTAAGTAGCTTTGGGTCGGATCAACTTATTTGACAATTGCAGTGTGTTGCTGCGAGAGCCGCGTTGGTGAGTTTGCTGTCGGCGACTCGGCAGGGCAGTAATTCCCTACCACATCTTTTATCAAAGCAAGCTCCAGTGGCTAGACTATCTACTCTATAGCTTTATTCTAGTAAGACATACAGCCCTCGCCATTCTTAGCATCAGCGTACAGTGAGATTTTGCCTCAAACATTCTTCCTCTATGTAATCCACCTTCTGAGCGATGCGGCTTAACCGCAACATATTTGTCGTCCAAATGGAGACGTTTGTCGTGCATTCCGAAACAGAACGACATCACTGGTGTCTTATAAGTCTTTGATAATTTATAAGCCCTCCGCTTCATACCACACTGCCTTAGGTGTCTTAGTCTAGCCAATTTTGTCCATCAACATTGTGCATTTGAAACGATTAGAACGCCACATTGAATACCTCGATGCGATACTGGAGGCCCTAGGTGTACGCGACGAAAATGTTGCATAAAATCACACCTATCACAGTCCTCTTCCCAAAAACCTACACTTTGTGTTTATTGGCCTGAGTTGCTGGTAACTGTGGCAAAATGAATTATTCGAGGGTTAGAGCGCTAGAGTTAGCGCTGCATCCTCCTCTCCATCTGAAATTAACGCTTTCGCCGCAGTGTTGCTATCAGTGGACCAATGAGCCTTCCCGACTAAGGTCAGAGAGTGAGTGAGACAACCTAAGAACGAATCGCCGTTGTACAAGCGAAAGGCCGATACGTCATACACCTTACCTGGTGAATGAGTCCCAAATGTATTGCTGGTGATGCCCCATACAACAGAGGCTGAAGTTAATAGCGAGAGTCGTAGTTATCTGCACGGGAATCGGCTCTCCCCATCTGTCTGCTAAAACGCTCCTTTGAGGAAAATTCCTTGCATACGTTAGCATTTATTTAGCAGCGCTACCAAATGCATTTGCATGTTAGGTGAAGAAAGTAAATTGCGATGACTGAGTTCTCACTTGGCTCCAAACACTTGGAGTCAGAATATTTTATCTCTGCATGGAAAAGTCTTTTTGTATATAAGTGATTTACCGTTCTTCTCAGTCTATAACATTTTTCCTTCTTCACCTCAAGGATAGCTTTACCAGACCTCGTACGTGAACCCATTGTAGACCGCGCTTAATTCATCCATAATAGCACTGAGGCTAACTCACTGGCTGACCATCTAGCTTCTGGACAGAAGTGAAATGCAACATTTCGCAAAAGGGTGGTCAGTGAGAGAACTGCATCATTCGCCCACCTCAATTCACCAGTTCTTCTAGGGTCTCGAAGCAGTGGCCTAGACAAGTCAACACGCATGGCGAATCATTCGGTGACCCTGTCTCGCGTTGAGGTTGGTTTGTCCACGTTGGAGAATGAGGAAGCAGAAGTGAGCGTCTTAATCGAGCGAAATATGTGGAGGTAAACGTAAATGCTTGATCTAACAAACTCATTTTCACCTGCGAGCCACGTAAAACCCGAAGTTGAACCGGAGTAACTCTAAGCAGTTGAAGGTGATTCGAAGCGAATGGGCTACACGTGCTGGGCATTGTATTACTTCTCTTAGTCTCCTATCTCGTACTTATAAGATGCCTTGCAGACACAGACCATCAGAGCGAAGTATTGCACTGTTCGATTACCTTGACACACCGCAAGACCGACTTCATGCTGCACACTGCCTCACATAAATTGACGATGTCTGTGCAACTGAGGTGATTGCAAATCTCGATTCGCAGATGTGGAAGAAGCCTCTCCATCGTACACACTGCAGATTCGCTTAATGAATCCGAACGCCAACTTGCGATGTTTTCGCTGTTAGCAGAGATCGCTTGAATAAGGCGCATAAATGAGCGCCTATTTAGAATCAACTCTCTCTGTAGTGTAAGCGGTTAGTCTGACTTTGCTACTGACTGCACAATCTGCCGCGTTTATTCCACCCAAATGCTTCTTGCAATTTTGCGAGCAATTAGGTTGGCCCATGCTGTAACTTTTCCCACCCTAACATTTAATTGCAACCTATATTCCACTTGAATTCCTTGTTGTCTCCTTTTGAAAACGGTGCTCGCATTAATGTGGCAGACTGTGGAACAACAAGGCAGGCGTTTTGTTTCATTTTCTCATTTCCATTTATCGCACGCAACGTAAGTCCCTTTTTGCAGTTTTAGTTCAATGCTCCAAGCATTCCAGTGGGCCTTGTCGCGACTCCTCACTTCCAACGCCAAAGGTAGCAGCCAAGTCCACAGCAAGCAGTCTGATGACAGCGGTGCCAAGCACCGACGAGAAGGGGAGCTTGGGTAAATAGCACATGCATGGTATGCTTATCTGTGAATTCCATAAACCTCATGTTTTAATCTTTCGTTTTTACCCTGCTGAGCAATGCTTGCTCTCTTCTATTTCTTTTAGCAATGGGCTGTATCAGCAATGTGTTCCTTGGATATATGATAGAAACAAAAGAGTGAATGCAGTGTCCAATGCCACTTGTAAACACACGATATTACAGAGCCCAACGATTGTGGCATCCGTCTCGGAAGAGCGTTTGAAAGTGTTTACAATCGGACCCCACAAATATTGCTGACTGCGTAAGTTGCGCTTCTTCCTTTGCTGTAAAACAGGAAAAGCATGTGACTGCATGGCATTTGGTGGTGTCAAGCCAACTAAATGGCAAGGTCATGGTGTCAGCTTCATAAATCCACTTGTTTAGTTACAGGTGATTGTGGAGTCAATGATATTCACATCGTCAAATGCTACTTTGTGGCAATATCAGTAGGTGGTGTGCCGAGCACTGTTGAGGCAAATCTACTCAGTGTCTGCTGTACTAATTTTGTGGGCGATGAGTAGGGAGGAGAGAGTGAGGAAAGTATATGTAGAGATTGCACATTGTTTATGCACCCACAATTTGCATCGATAGAGGTGCCAAAGTTTCCATCTCAAGCATCAAGCTCTATTTCGCATTTGTTGCTCTTCAAAGGGAAAGCATATCGTATTCAAAGTTTCTAAGTGGAGCGCATAAGATAAAGGACGGTTGTTAGCTGGGGTCCCCAAATGCAGCAACGGAGAACAAGGTGGTCATTCATGAAGCGTGTTGTGACACGCAGATGAGTGCACGTGACCCACTCACTTGACCTCAGTCTTAAGACCTCAGAGTCGATCTGGTCTGACATTCACCTTAATCTCCACTCCTTTCAATAAACAAAGACGCTTATTTCTGCGCCTTGTTGTCCACCGCAGACTGACTTACTTCAGTGCGAGGCATGCATCATTGCGTGGTTCGCCATGCGTGTCGACTTGTTTAGGACACTTCTTCGTGACGGTGGCATGACAAATGCAGCCATAGCACCGCCTGCACCGCTTCCATTAATTGCCACACAACCGATGCAGCTGATGTTGGATGCAAACGTTGTAATTGAAGCGATTCGCATTTCATTGCACTTATATGACAACCAAAAATAGAAGAAACAACTTTCGGCGTGCTTGCCTTAATTGGGTGTGGCAGATGAGGCCGTTGTTGTCGAATGCATCAAAATTCGAAAGCGGGATTTTTGGACCCAATAACAGATCATTGCGCATCAGTTGTGCGCATAAAGCCCAAACTAGCATTGCATTAATGGGATCAGATCTTGTGAGACATTAATGCTTACGAAGAAGTCTTTTGTAGCAGTGACATTCTAATTTCCCCGTAGTTAACTAAGCCATCCCGAACTCGGTGTCATTATGTGCTGCCGCCTTGGGTGCCTCAGACGATATGGGTTGCGGACCTGCACTTCAACGTTCCAACTCCACCATGCTTTAGCGATGATTCCTCTGCCTTACTGCCTTCTTCGGGTGTTGTTGCGCAGGACTTTGGAGGATAGTCAGGGCGTCGAACCTGATGCATACCCTATAAACTGTGTGCAGCATATTAATTTTGACTACTTGAGATGCTATACCTCGATTCCATCCTGAAGATGTGATGAAACTTAGTATCGAACGAGACCATGCCATCTGCTTTCGTGCATAAGGACAGTAAGACCACTAGCATGATTGGAAGGTCATGTTGAGCCATCGAGGCACAGCGTCCGAAGAATGAAATGCTCGAGTTCATTGCATCAGGATGTAGCATCCCCAAAGTACCGCATCTAAGCCTGAGAGCCATTCGTGAACTCAGTGACTAGCCGTGTAAAATTACTCCCTCCCGTATGCAAAGCCTCACAACATAGCAGCACAAGAAGGATAATTTTGATTAAAGATCAACTAATCAAATCTAAAACGATATTTAGGTAGTGTTTGCCTACATTCCCCACAGTCCTGGTGGACAGTAATCCATGAGGATGGAAAGGAAACTGAAATCCACGTAGGCAGCTGTACTCAAAGCAACTGCACATAATGAATGAATTAATTACGGGAGGATATTAGCTAAGAATAACCCTCATTGACCCTTTTATGCGTCCCTTTAACCATTCATCCACTTCGGTCATCACTCACCGCCTGACGCAGCCTTTGATCTCAGGGACGGAAATCAGAACTCCACTGTTGCAAAAGGCCTCTTACCACACCTCAATCTTTCGCATAATCTAACGTTTTAATGTGTTGTCACCATTTGGGCTAATATATCCTTCTTAGCCTCTTTCCAACTCTACCATTTAATCACTTCTCGTCTAAAATGGGTTGACCGCTATTGCAGCACCTAAAATCATGCTACCACACTCATCAGCACATCTGTGGTGCACCGATGGGAGGAGGAATGTGTCAAAGTGCCTTTAAAGTCATCGCCATACAAAATTTGCGGATCCATCTCACAGTCTTCTCGTAGGTCAAAGAGCCAATTGACATCTACTGTTTTCCTTTCCTTAAAACTAGTCATTAGTGTGGTGATAGGTCCGCAGAGAAGAATTTGCGTAATCGTCGTATATCATCTTGGCTCCGAGAATGCATGTTACCGACTTCTCAGCCACGTCCTTCTACTCTGATGCAGCGGAATGGTTTAGTCAAGAGGTATTCTGTTTACGCAGTGATTGTTGCACATCTAACACAGTTTGTGTTGCACTGGCGACAAGTGAAGCACTACTTTATTGCAGGGCCATTAATGAGCCAAGCAAAGGCATTAGGTGTGGGTTTGGCACGTCAACAGGCAAATCTGGTGCTTTACTTTCCCCAAAATTAGCGTCAGCACACCTATCAGTGCTTTAGAAGACTGGGTGTTTAACAAGACCTGTCATCATAGAAATGGACACCGAGTAAGATAAATTAGAAATTTGGGATTGGACTGCTGCTAAATAAGGTAAATCGTCTGAGTAGGATAGAACTCAACATCTTGCAGCGCGTCAGCGCAGTTTGTCCCTGCTCTAACCAGACCACCTTTGACTACTGACTAAGTGGCTAAGTAAACAAGTCGAAGTCACTGTGCTCTCAGGTGGAAGCGAGAGCTCAAACAACAGCAAGCTTAATTCGACGATCGCCAATCCAAATGCTCTATGCATTCGCATTAAATTAGAAGCCAAAATTGCTGCATTTTGAAGAGAGCTGATTTTGATTATTTACTGCAGACTGCTGTGAATTGCCTTATATGCCATATGCCTTACTGTGGATTTTGCGCTCTCAACAAACGCTAACTTACGAGGTTATGAAATTCGTGTCCAAAATTACTCACAAATTGCAAATCCCTGCTCGCCTTTTGTGGAATCTTGTTGTCGAAACGCAAAGCCAGATTAGCTGCCCAACTACTTAGACATTCTTCAAAACTAACAATCACTTTTAAAATCGGCCACACAGAGGACTTTGTGCTGGGTTGCAAACTGATCCACCATCAATGTCCTGGCAATCGCAGAGAAGGAATCGTTTGGTTAGATTATAGCTGCTCTTGCGCATTTCACTCAAGGCCGCCAAAAGTTAGGCAGTCCTAAACTGTTCGCATTTTGGCATGAGAAGATGCACAACCGGTGATCAGCAGCACCGCCTCCTTTATATGCGCCCACCCAATCACAATTTTGCAGACTCAAGTGCTAGGAATGCAATCTTGGCGAGCTTAATGTCAACGTTCAACAAAAAACACATAGGCAATGAAAAAAATTCTAACCGGGAAGAAAGAGTTGCAATGCAATCTTGTGTACCAAAGCAAGGTGCGGAATAGCGGGATTGCGTAAGGAGACAGGCATTTACTCGATTCACTGTGGAGACAAATTCGATTGCACACTTTCTTCTTGACTTCTGCCTGCAGCGTCCATATTGACTATTTGCAACGCAGCCATTTGGAACACCTCATACAGCCACACGAACCTTCCACCCCGTTGGTGCAGACGACATGCCCTCCACCAATTATAAGGTGTAAACCTCTCTGCAGATCCGCCAGACGCTTGCAATGTAATTCTGTCAAGTTTGTGAAGGTTGGCTATGAGACATGCAAAATGATCACCCCTATCCGTCATATCTCTTGTCGCCAACGAAATCGTGTCGAGGATGAAGAGCATTGGAGGGCGAGTCGTCCTATTGGCAGCGAGGTCACTGATGCGGAAAATGAGGCGCCTTAGTCCAAGTGGAATCTTGCACCCAAAGTGGCATTGCAATGCAGAATCAATCACGTACACAACACCGTCGAATGAACAGAGGTAAGAAGTCTCGAAGGACCTAAGATCACAAACATCTCTTGCTTCTATGCTTTCTGGGTTGATATGAATCTCAAAGTTAGTCAAGTGGGCCACTACATCAATGGAATCAGGTCCATCAGGGTAGTTCTGCAGCAATGGTCGTCCACACTTACAAGTCGCATAAACGAGGGAGGGCCAAAATGGCTGAAGGAGACCCACATCCATTACGCTGCATCCAAGCAATAAAAATCGAATGATCCTGCCACAATTGGATAGGACATGGTATATGTGCCGCGGAGTGAAATGGCAAAATTCATGGTAGTATCGTAGAGCGCTGATTAGAACCATTCCCTCTGATTGCGCATTCACCTCTGGGTCAGCTTCTCTCCTTACAAAGCATGAGTGGAATACAGCATGCAACAACGATAGCGAAAGCCCGTCCTCAAGTAGACACCTTTACTCGCCACAATGCTAATAAGACTGCATAGAAGTAACGAAGGCCTTAAAGTTATTCCTTTCCCTCCATTTGTATCTATGCTCACACATAACATGTAACCCATGCGCTCTCATACCACATTTCCGTGTACTCGTGCATACAACATGATGACAGAACATCAGACAACTTATTTATCGTCCCTGATTGTTAGCTTGATGCGAGGGTGGGCAGCGAGGACAAATGAGTTGTGATGCCTGTACAACGGACATTAAAACGCGCATAAAGAATTCGAAGGCTCTACATTACCCATCCAAGAATTTCTGGGCTTCCAACTCGGCAAATCGTGCGTTTGAGTTGTTGTTGATTGAGTACTGCCCCACCAAATCGCTCTCAGTGAACTCGACTTGAACTTCGAGCTGCTCAACCAGTAGTCGGTGGTAACCCTGTTGCCGCTCACATGAACTCCACTGACACTAGATCTGAGGCTGAATTTCCTTCTCCTCTGACCACTAGTTCCATCCAGCACCCAACTGAGTATCAATCCCTGTTCCACCGTTTAGGGTGGTCATTTCTCCATCATGTACCAACGCAATGCTCACAACGGGCCAAGCAGGAGTATAGCTTGAATTGGTGCTTGAATGACAGAGCTTCACTGTCATTCCTGATTGTCTAGAAAATGCATTCATGTCTACTGATACAGCAGGAGTGTGTATCGGATGTCTTAAGTTTAGGACGATAGTTCCGTTGCAATGTGACATCTCCCTTAGCCTTCCGAGTGTGTTTCGTTCAATCAACGCCCAAGAACCGGTAACTTCATCATGCATAAATGGCGACAACTACATTTTTAATTAAGATTTTTTCGCTCGTGTATCCATTCTTTCCACAGTGCCGCAACGTTTCATCGTTTGTGTCATGCGAATTTGTTTATACTTGACAAGTGATCCAGCAATAGCGAACTTGTCTACCCATTCTTAGACCTTTTCTATCATTTCCTCACAGGACGTCTAACAGCACTTACATACCTAGAGCAAGTTAAGTGTTGCCCAGATTGAATTGGGTAGGGAAAATGGCAGATTTAGTTTATGTTACATGCACCGTTCGTTGGCCAATCTGCCATCAGTTCATATAGCACCAGTGCAGTAATTATTGGGATTAAGCCTTTGTGGTTGACTAAATGCAATTTTTGTTGCACACCAGTGATGATTAGTAATGAGCGAAATGCTTTCACGAATGCAGATAGCCTACATACATGCTTTTAACAAACACGGAGACAGTTGATATCAAAGGAAGTGCTATCCTCATATTATCCCAATATTTCGATAGCAGGAATCCTTACCTGCCACAATGGCTGCTCCACACTATACAGTGCGAAACGGCTCACCAGATTACCATCCCCACGCTTATGTCAACGGAGGCTAACCCCATCATCTGAATGCACACCCCATACGTTGTCAGAATTTGGCATTTTAAGTCGCACTTCATCATACATTGGACCTACCCGTCAAAATGGACAGAGAAGTTGAAAGTGTGTTGCAGCCACTTGATTTGTCAGAAAATATGAGTAAAGAAGAAAACAGGAAAACAAACCAAAACCTCTACATTGCCACCGCTCAGTCTGAAACGGAGGATTGGTCCACCCTTTAAAATGTGGCAAGTGGAAACCCAAATGGAATAGTAGTTGATATTAAATAGTAGAGTGGGAAACGTTACAGCCTTGATGGAATATAGTTGTTGGCAAAGAGGCATGAAGCATTTGGCTGAAGTAAACTTGGCAGATTGTGCAGTCGGTGGCCTCGCCAGGCTAAACACTTGCCTCACGGCAATGGCTAACTCGATTCAGGCGCACATTCATGCGTTTCACTCAAGCGAACCCTACTAATAGCGAATAAATTACAAGCCGGAATTGGGATTCACTTACTGAATCTGTGAGGCGCACGATGGAAAGGCTTCCTCAACATGTACGAGTCGAGATTTGCAAATACCTCGATGCCATGGACATCGTCGATGTGTGTGAGGCAATGCCCTACATGAGGTCGGTTCTCAGGTCTCTCACCATCAAAGGCATTTTGCGCAGTTACGTGAGACAAATGCAGTGGGTGGACGCAAAACTTTGTTGCATGCTGTATTCAACCCGTGCCTTTGTAAGGAGAGAAGCTGACCCAGAGGTGAATGCGCAATCAGAGGGAATGGTTCTAATCAGCGCTCTACGATACTACCATGAATTTTGCCATTTCACTCCGCGGCACATATACCATGTCCTATCCAATTGTGGCAGGATCATTCGATTTTTATTGCTTGGATGCAGCGTAATGGATGTGGGTCTCCTTCAGCCATTTTGGCCCTCCCTCGTTTATGCGACTTGTAAGTGTGGACGACCATTGCTGCAGAACTACCCTGATGGACCTGATTCCATTGATGTAGTGGCCCACTTGACTAACTTTGAGATTCATATCAACCCAGAAAGCATAGAAGCAAGAGATGTTTGTGATCTTAGGTCCTTCGAGACTTCTTACCTCTGTTCATTCGACGGTGTTGTGTACGTGATTGATTCTGCATTGCAATGCCACTTTGGGTGCAAGATTCCACTTGGACTAAGGCGCCTCATTTTCCGCATCAGTGACCTCGCTGCCAATAGGACGACTCGCCCTCCAATGCTCTTCATCCTCGACACGATTTCGTTGGCGACAAGAGATATGACGGATAGGGGTGATCATTTTGCATGTCTCATAGCCAACCTTCACAAACTTGACAGAATTACATTGCAAGCGTCTGGCGGATCTGCAGAGAGGTTTACACCTTATAATTGGTGGAGGGCATGTCGTCTGCACCAACGGGGTGGAAGGTTCGTGTGGCTGTATGAGGTGTTCCAAATGGCTGCGTTGCAAATAGTCAATATGGACGCTGCAGGCAGAAGTCAAGAAGAAAGTGTGCAATCGAATTTGTCTCCACAGTGAATCGAGTAAATGCCTGTCTCCTTACGCAATCCCGCTATTCCGCACCTTGCTTTGGTACACAAGATTGCATTGCAACTCTTTCTTCCCGGTTAGAATTTTTTTCATTGCCTATGTGTTTTTTGTTGAACGTTGACATTAAGCTCGCCAAGATTGCATTCCTAGCACTTGAGTCTGCAAAATTGTGATTGGGTGGGCGCATATAAAGGAGGCGGTGCTGCTGATCACCGGTTGTGCATCTTCTCATGCCAAAATGCGAACAGTTTAGGACTGCCTAACTTTTGGCGGCCTTGAGTGAAATGCGCAAGAGCAGCTATAATCTAACCAAACGATTCCTTCTCTGCGATTGCCAGGACATTGATGGTGGATCAGTTTGCAACCCAGCACAAAGTCCTCTGTGTGGCCGATTTTAAAAGTGATTGTTAGTTTTGAAGAATGTCTAAGTAGTTGGGCAGCTAATCTGGCTTTGCGTTTCGACAACAAGATTCCACAAAAGGCGAGCAGGGATTTGCAATTTGTGAGTAATTTTGGACACGAATTTCATAACCTCGTAAGTTAGCGTTTGTTGAGAGCGCAAAATCCACAGTAAGGCATATGGCATATAAGGCAATTCACAGCAGTCTGCAGTAAATAATCAAAATCAGCTCTCTTCAAAATGCAGCAATTTTGGCTTCTAATTTAATGCGAATGCATAGAGCATTTGGATTGGCGATCGTCGAATTAAGCTTGCTGTTGTTTGAGCTCTCGCTTCCACCTGAGAGCACAGTGACTTCGACTTGTTTACTTAGCCACTTAGTCAGTAGTCAAAGGTGGTCTGGTTAGAGCAGGGACAAACTGCGCTGACGCGCTGCAAGATGTTGAGTTCTATCCTACTCAGACGATTTACCTTATTTAGCAGCAGTCCAATCCCAAATTTCTAATTTGTCTTACTCGGTGTCCATTTCTATGATGACAGGTCTTGTTAAACACCCAGTCTTCTAAAGTACTGATAGGTGTGCTGACGCTAATTTTGGGGAAAGTAAAGCACCAGATTTGCCTGTTGACGTGCCAAACCCACACCTAATGCCTTTGCTTGGCTCATTAATGGCCCTGCAATAAAGTAGTGCTTCACTTGTCGCCAGTGCAACACAAACTGTGTTAGATGTGCAACAATCACTGCGTAAACAGAATACCTCTTGACTAAACCATTCCGCTGCATCAGAGTAGAAGGACGTGGCTGAGAAGTCGGTAACATGCATTCTCGGAGCCAAGATGATATACGACGATTACGCAAATTCTTCTCTGCGGACCTATCACCACACTAATGACTAGTTTTAAGGAAAGGAAAACAGTAGATGTCAATTGGCTCTTTGACCTACGAGAAGACTGTGAGATGGATCCGCAAATTTTGTATGGCGATGACTTTAAAGGCACTTTGACACATTCCTCCTCCCATCGGTGCACCACAGATGTGCTGATGAGTGTGGTAGCATGATTTTAGGTGCTGCAATAGCGGTCAACCCATTTTAGACGAGAACTGATTAAATGGTAGAGTTGGAAAGAGGCTAAGAAGGATATATTAGCCCAAATGGTGACAACACATTAAAACGTTAGATTATGCGAAAGATTGAGGTGTGGTAAGAGGCCTTTTGCAACAGTGGAGTTCTGATTTCCGTCTCTGAGATCAAAGGCTGCGTCAAGCGGCGAGTGATGACCGAAGTGGATGAATGCTTAAAGGGACGCATAAAAGGGTCGATGAGGGTTATTCTTAGCTAATTTCCTCCCGTAATTAATTCATTCATTATGTGCAGTTGCTTTGAGTACAGCTGCCTACATGGATTTCAGGCCAGCGCTTTCAACCCGTCAAATATACTCTGCTTTAGCAATGAATCAGTTTCCTTTCCATCCTCATGGAATACTGTCCATCAGGACTGTGGGGAATGTAGGCAAACACTACCTAAATGTCGTTTTAGATTTGATTAGTTAGTCTTTAATCAAAATTATCCTTCTTGTGCTGCTATGTTGTGAGGCTTTGCATGCGAGAGGGAGTAATTTCACACGGCTAGTCACTGAGTTCACGAATGACTCTCAGGCTTAGATGCGGTACTTTGGGGATGCTACATCCTGATGCAATGAACTCGAGCATTTCATTCTTCGGACGCTGTGCCTCGATGGCTCAACATGACCTTCCAATCATGCTAGTGGTCTTACTGTCCTTATGCACGAAAGCAGATGGCATGGTCTCGTTCGATACTAAGTTTCATCACATCTTCAGGATGGAATCGAGGTATAGCATCTCAAGTAGTCAAAATTAATATGCTGCACACAGTTTATAGGGTATGCATCAGGTTCGACGCCCTGACTATCCTCCAAAGTCCTGCGCAACAACACCCGAAGAAGGCAGTAAGGCAGAGGAATCATCGCTAAAGCATGGTGGAGTTGGAACGTTGAAGTGCAGGTCCGCAACCCATATCGTCTGAGGCACCCAAGGCGGCAGCACATAATGACACCGAGTTCGGGATGGCTTAGTTAACTACGGGGAAATTAGAATGTCACTGCTACAAAAGACTTCTTCGTAAGCATTAATGTCTCACAAGATCTGATCCCATTAATGCAATGCTAGTTTGGGCTTTATGCGCACAACTGATGCGCAATGATCTGTTATTGGGTCCAAAAATCCCGCTTTCGAATTTTGATGCATTCGACAACAACGGCCTCATCTGCCACACCCAATTAAGGCAAGCACGCCGAAAGTTGTTTCTTCTATTTTTGGTTGTCATATAAGTGCAATGAAATGCGAATCGCTTCAATTACAACGTTTGCATCCAACATCAGCTGCATCGGTTGTGTGGCAATTAATGGAAGCGGTGCAGGCGGTGCTATGGCTGCATTTGTCATGCCACCGTCACGAAGAAGTGTCCTAAACAAGTCGACACGCATGGCGAACCACGCAATGATGCATGCCTCGCACTGAAGTAAGTCAGTCTGCGGTGGACAACAAGGCGCAGAAATAAGCGTCTTTGTTTATTGAAAGGAGTGGAGATTAAGGTGAATGTCAGACCAGATCGACTCTGAGGTCTTAAGACTGAGGTCAAGTGAGTGGGTCACGTGCACTCATCTGCGTGTCACAACACGCTTCATGAATGACCACCTTGTTCTCCGTTGCTGCATTTGGGGACCCCAGCTAACAACCGTCCTTTATCTTATGCGCTCCACTTAGAAACTTTGAATACGATATGCTTTCCCTTTGAAGAGCAACAAATGCGAAATAGAGCTTGATGCTTGAGATGGAAACTTTGGCACCTCTATCGATGCAAATTGTGGGTGCATAAACAATGTGCAATCTCTACATATACTTTCCTCACTCTCTCCTCCCTACTCATCGCCCACAAAATTAGCACAGCAGACACTGAGTAGATTTGCTTCAACAGTGCTCGTCACACCACCTACTGATATTGCCACAAAGTAGCATTTGACAATGTGAATGTCATTGACTCCACAATCACGTGTAAATAAACAAGTGGATTTATGAAGCTGACACCATGACCTTGCCATTTAGTTGGCTTGACACCACCAAATGCCATGCAGTCACATGCTTTTCCTGTTTTACAGCAAAGGAAGAAGCGCAACTTACGCAGTCAGCAATATTTGTGGGGTCCGATTGTAAACACTTTCAAACGCTCTTCCGAGACGGATGCCACAATCGTTGGGCTCTGTAATATCGTGTGTTTACAAGTGGCATTGGACACTGCATTCACTCTTTTGTTTCTATCATATATCCAAGGAACACATTGCTGATACAGCCCATTGCTAAAAGAAATAGAAGAGAGCAAGCATTGCTCAGCAGGGTAAAAACGAAAGATTAAAACATGAGGTTCATGGAATTCACAGATAAGCATACCATGCATGTGCTATTTACCCAAGCTCCCCTTCTCGTCGGTGCTTGGCACCGCTGTCATCAGACTGCTTGCTGTGGACTTGGCTGCTACCTTCGCCGTTGGAAGTGAGGAGTCGCGGCAAGCCCCACTGGAATGCTTGGAGCATTGAACTAAAGCTGCAAAAAGGGACTTACGTTGCGTGCGATAAATGGAAATGAGAAAATGAAACAAAACGCCTGCCTTGTTGTTCCACAGTCTGCCACATTAATGCGAGCCCCGTTTTCAAAAGGAGACAACAAGGCATTCAAGTGGAATATAGGTTGCAATTAAATGTTAGGGTGGGAAAAGTTACAGCATGGGCCAAATTAATTGCTTGCAAATGCACAAGAAGCATTTGGGTGGAATAAGCGCGGCAGATTGTGCAGTCAGTAGCAAAGCCAGACTAAACGCTTACACTACAGTGAGAGTTGATTCCAAATAGGCGCTCACTTATGCGCCTTATTCAAGCGATCTCCGCTAACAGCGAAAACATCGCAAGTTGGCGTTCGGATTCGTTGAGCAAATCTCCAGTGCATACGATGGAGAGGCTTCTTCCACATCTGCGAATCGAGATTTGCTAACACCTCAATGGCACAGACATCGTCAATTTATGTGAGGCAGTGTGCAGCATGAAGTCGGTCATGCGGTGTGTCAAGGTAATCGAACGGCGCAATACTTTGCTCTGATGGTCTGTATCTGCACGGCATCTTATAAGTAGGAGATAGGAGACTAAGAGAATCAATACAATGCCCAGCGCGTGTAGCCCATTCGCTTCGAATCACCTTCAACTGCTTAGAGTTACTCCGGTACAACTTCGATTTTCACGAGCCTCGCAGTTGAAAACGAGTTTGTTAGATCAAGCATTTACGTTTATCTCCACATATTTCGCTCGATTAAGACGCTCACTTCTGCTTCTTCGTTCTCTTACGTGGACAAACCAACCTCAATTCGAGACAGGGTCACCGAATGACTCGCCATGCGTGTTGACTTGTCTAGGCCACTGCTTCCAGACCCTAGAAGAACAAATGGATTGAAGCGGGTGTATGATGCAGTTCTCTCACTGACCACCCTTTTGCAAAATGCTGCATTTCACTTCTGCCCAGAAGCTAGATGACCAGCCAGCTTGGTTTGATAAAAGATGTAACAACAAATAACTGCAATTGCAAAATTAGTTGATTTGACCCAAAGCTACTTAGATGATTTATCGAAACCCAGAACTTACAGCATCTCATTCATCGTAATCTTTATTGACCAATGGATCGTCAAATCGTAGCTGCACCTGAAGCGACTGGCAACTATTGCTACCATTCATGAAGTCGCAATAATTAGCAGTGGGAAATGCGATTTCATTCATTCAGAAATGGGCACACAGAAAGACTTGATTTGCGTCGGGTCTTTTGGGAAGGAGATCACCCACCACCACCACCATGTTGGGATTTGGTGTGTCATCGTCTGCCCATACCTTCCACGCCGACATATTACAATGTGAAAATATGATAAATGCGACAAACGGAGAATTTCGAAATTGGAGGCGCTTCAATCTGGCACAAGTGTCCTCAAAGGCTCCCTCACAACGTGTTCCAATAGCTTGATTGTTGTTGGTCAATCCGTCAATGTATGCTCGGTACCACATTTGATGGGAGGCCTATTCACCAAGTTGCTTCTAGCCATTCAACCGCAAGGCTTATCCTTAAGCAACTTGACGTCTAATTCACCAAAACCTATGCTTTAGAGATATTCACACAGAACGAGATCACACATTTGAAATCATTGCAACAAGTTTCATCACATCATCTTGATTTTCTGTGTGATAAACACGCCTTTCCTTATATAATTATTAAGTTCGTGTAGCATGCCACATTTTTAGATGTAATTTGCAACTACATTGAAGAATCCGTATTCGCACATTTACTTGGTCGTTGTATTAATTGGCACTGGCTGGAGGCTTCACTCGTGACCTAGTGAGGTAGTAGTCTCATATAGTCGACTGCTGGCTACAGGATGAGTCAGAGTGCCTCAGTCGCCTGTACCAATTCCCTTTTCAACCTTTAGTCACACCGTCATCACTCGCTGTTGCAGCGCTCGACTTCAATTCCCAGATGGCATCGCAATGCTGGTGGTGCCGAGCGTCCTCCATCATCCACTGCTGCAGCACATTCGCAGTTTGTTCTTCCAAGATCCTTATCGGGCTGTATTGTACAACAACACCCTCACAGTTGACTTAGTACGAGCAAGCGACTTGCCTCTTCTACTGGACCGTGTCCGATTTTCTCCCTTCTGCATACGTCGAGCCGTACCATGCGGTATTGGTGCATACTTTCTGGTACTTTCGGCTCGAAATGGTCTTATCACTTTGTAGTAGTAGTAGTTAGTGTTGGGAAGTGAAGACTATTTGTGACAATTAATTAGTTCTCTGCTTTGTGGTGTTTACTGCTCGCCTTTTGCATGAGTCGAGTGTGTGTATGCAAGTGAGGGAAGTTAGATGGTTGGATGCACTTGGGTTGCATTCATGTCAGCTAACGTGTAAAATGCTGCAGTTCAGTCGATCTATTCCATCAATAATTGACCAGGAAATAACTCTCATGAAGAGGAGGAAGAGGGGGTGGTTAATTCGCAAATAAGGAACGAAGGAAAAGGAAAAGACAGTCGTAATTTCAGTTTGAATTTTGTTTAGCATGCAACAATGGTGGATGTTATGTCAAGCGTGATGTTGATGTGTTGTGTTTACCCACGACGGACAATCTTGATTAGTCAGCTGTCAGCCTGATGAGGTGAGGTCAAGGTAGACAAATTGTATCTGGTCTATCAGCTGTGCTTGTTTATTTGTTGGTGGGTCGGCTAGTAGCTTAGTCAGTCGGTCGGTCAGTCGGTCGGTCGGCCGGTTGGTCGATGGGTGGGATGGGGGCGGGTGTGAGGACCAATTGGTCGATCGGTGCGTGATGAGGTCAGTCGGTCTGTTAGTCGCTTAATGCCGTCGGGTGATGTGATGGTTGGTAAAGTGAGGTACGTCGGAGTGTCGGACAAGGGTGCCTTCTACTCTTACCGAGATTACCTCATCAGGCTTGGCTAATCCAGAAGGTTCTGTACTTGGAGTTGTGCACAGGCATTTCGCCATGACAGGTTCCACTTATAAACTGATGCATGGCTTGCATAAAGACACGATGGCACATACTTGAGTGAAAGAGCTTCTAGTCGTTAGAGGCTGTGACCCAAATGATTAACTTCACTAAAGAGTGCTAGTCACTAACGGACTATCATTCAGTGTAGGGACTTGATTGAGGGGTCACCTCGTATTCGCATCCGGGTGTAGTTTTTGATAGGTTAACTGAGGCAGATCTGTGCTTTTGCTGCTGCAACAAATCAAGATTACAAATTCATTAGCGTGATGTTAAAATGTGCTTCCTTTCGCCTGATGTATCATCATCGTGTAGGCGAATCAGTTGAGAGTCTGCTTCTGATTGGCTGGAGAGATGTGCCATAAATTTAGGGATGTGGATTGAAAAGCGAATGGATGAGAAGCATCGACCAGCCAATAGCGTAGCAGATGTGAGATACTATGCGACAGGACATTACAATATTGGTTAGCTTATCCACTCTGCAGTAATGCACAGAGGTCGGTACCTGTTGTTGGCTACTTCCCGCTTATCCGTGCCATTAAAATAAAACGAGCGGCAGCATTGTAGGCAAGGATTCGATCAACGAAGGCTCCCAAATTGACGTGATGTTATTATAAATCACACAGTGCTTCAAGTTAAAATCTAAAAAGTAGGCCAATACAACTTTTTTACATTAGGAAAAACAGAGATGCTGAGAGGTGTTAAATAGCTCCGAAAGGCAAACTTCGACCCGCAAAAGGGAATTTGTAATCATTGAAATTCCTTCGTGTCAGGCGGGGCTCAAATTGGCATGACTTTGTGCAACCTTTCTCAGTCGTGTCCTGTTTTACGGTAGAGATCTCTTCTTCTGTGGTGGCCCTTATCACGCTTCGTTAACTTCAAATTCCTGTAAATAAAAGGTACGCTGGGAGATGTCACTTCCATTTACTTATCCGATTCACAGTTTCTGCTCATGTCGCTGTGCCTCAGCAAAAGCTGCCCATGCCAGGATGTGGGGTAACTTGTTCTTCTGATACAATAGTGCTTTTCATATAAGGATCTACACAAACCAAATAGAGAAGCAGGACAGTGTGAATGCTAGGCATTGAAATGTCCAAGAAGACTTTGCCAGCACCAGCACCTGGTCTCGCCCACGTGTGTACTCGTAGCTTGAACCATGATGGACAAAAATCATTTCACCGGTTGTTTTGCAGATGACGATGTAGTGGACATATTTTGTATGGATTGTGTGCCCCATGCTGTCCTCACCGCAAGTATACGCGTTGTAGTGTCCTTTTTGGCTAAATGAACCAAACAATCAATGAATTAGGTGTGCCCGTATGAATGGAGAAACCATCGTCACCTCAGTGAACAGCTTTTTACGCCATTTTAAATGTTTCCGTTGTCGTGCTGTGAGCTTGCTTACCACAAGCCTTCAATCATGGTTGACAGTTGAAATGTTGCGGAAGCAAGCAGCTCATCTCGCAGAGAATTAATCGTGGTTCGGCGTGAACAACACACAATGCAGTCAGAGCGAAGCTAACAAAGGGTTTAATTGATGGGTTGTAAGTTAGGCAGCAAAATGGCTAATGGCGAGGTTTGCAAATTCGGCGTGGGTAATTAATTGCAACAATCGCAGTATAGTTGCAACAGCTCACTCCGATTCAGACCAAGGCAGAAGCAAGCAGCCATTGTTGCACAATTCCTCCACATTGATCCGCGTGAATGGGCAACGAAAAAGACCACCCTGAAGAACCATCATTTAAGCATTCCAAGTGACGTGAGACACCTACCTTCTCACCCTCATCGTTACTCGCTAACAAAGTAGTGATTCATTGCAGCATCCATTTCTGTGTTTTTTAGCAAAGGAAAGAACTTGAGAAGTCTGAATCGATAAGGATGGCTTAAGTTACGTGGACTATTTCCACGAGCGCATGACCCTACTGCACGAGGAAGATTTTGAGTTTCCCCTGTCGCCACGTTGGCAATCTTGCCAGTCTGCATGCTGCACGAAAGTGAGGTCCATCAACGCAAAAATTGCAATATAAACGACGTGCCTTGACAGCATTAAACTCTGCAGTCACTTTTACTTGTTATCCTCCATCAGTACATTTTGTGGATGTTAATCTATGAAATACACCTCGTTTAATATGATTGCGTTACGCTACTCGTGTCTTGTCAGTAGACGGCAGTTAGAGCAACATGGTGGTGTGGCAGGAGGACGGACTGTGGAGGAGAAGCACATTCTACTGCAAATGTGTCTGCTACCACGCCTTTGGTTCGCGTAGCAACATGACATTGATGCAGTTGTTTTTTGCCTAACGCTGGCAGAACAGAGCAGACCACTGTGCTGTTGCCTATTGTCAAGTCGCCGCCTAAGGACCGCCCTACATTAATGCGGGAGAGAGATAAGAGACGGTGGGTAAACGATGACTTGACGTCTCGAACAGGACGCAGACCTGCATGGGGAGACCCCAAGTAATTTCCGGTCCATCATCTAAGCACTCGATCTTCGCATCACAAATCTGCTATTCCGCTGCACAATATCTATACACTCTCACTAGGAGCATCTTCAGCTGCTCACACGCTAGGTCAACTGGTGCTTTGGTCGGAGCTCCGTTTGCTACACCAAATTTTGACAGCATAACAGGAGAAATTCATGCAGTTACTTGGGTTCCTGCAGTATTAAGTCCATACCCATTATATTCTTCCTATAACACCTAAAAATATTTTTTTTAATTTCAAAACGCAAGTTAAAATTTGGACTCATCAGCCAATAGAAGAACAAAATTATGCATGGTCAAACTGAAACTAAATCCAACAATAATCTCGCTTGGTGGGAACACGATCTCGATAGAAGTGACAATTCTTGTGATCAGGTGATTGGATGGACGAGAGGAAGGCGAGAGCCACGTCTCTCTAGGTAGTTGCCAATATCGACGCTGCTCAAAGTGATCGATGGAGAGACGTATCCACCGAAGGTTACTTGGAAAAAGCAGTGGCACAGATAAGCCAACGTTCCCACTATCAATGCTGCCTTGAGGACACGGAGCAGCATGCGGAGTGAATGGCCATCTCTCCCCTTTGACTGTCGAAAATCTGTAAAATGAGCCAAACAGTGATGAGGCATGAGGGCGTGAGATCACCTCTGTTTGTGTCAAATCGAAATGAACGCAGGGAAAGGTGAATGCAAAGGTCCTGTATGCGGCAAAGGTAATGCATTATCAAAAATAAAAAAAATCACTACTCGAGGTTACTAGAATAGGTAAGTCAGCAAGGTCGTCAAATCGTACTGTATGCAGTCAGGACTTTTGTGGACCACGGCCACGTGTCAGTAGTCAGAAGGCGAGTGGGCAAGTCCAACAATCCCGATGTGATCGCAGTGCTCGGTACGATTTCACTAATGCCTAGCATCCTTATCCACTCCCAATGCATTAGGGACAAATGTCAAAAACTTTTCGATAAGAAATAATTTAACATGGTAAAACTACATGGATAGGTGAGAAATCGAACTGATTTGTATCAAAGTTGATGTTTTCGTGTAGATAAGGTAGACTTTTACCAACTTACCCAGCTGCCTACTCAAAGGCAAATAAAACGGTCCTTATCATTGATCCCCTTGGGAAGAGCCACTGCTCTGTGAGATGCTCTTTGCTTATGAAGCAATTAATAGACACAGGTGGCTTCGCTGACGACGGGCAGCTATCGCAATGCCATCGACAATAGTAAAGGCCCTTCAATTGGCTGACAATCCACGAGCCACTAAGTTACAACGGAGGCAAGATCCCAATTCCTGCCTTCGAATCAACTTCAGCTGTCGATGTTGACACACAATAGCCGTCTTCATGAGCACTCTCAACTAGGAACATGAAGTTGGCCATCCTAATACTTAGCTGTAATAGTAGCGGAGAAATAAGACGGAGGAAAAAGAATATTTTACTTAAAAATATGAGCAAACGTTCTTATTAGGCTAAGGTGTGAAAGGACAAGGAGAGAAGAGAGTTACCAGAATAAATAGCCATCCCTGATTCTACAAAAGCCTTGATGGAAGACTTTGAGCAAAGGTGTGGGGACATTTAACGCACCTGGATGACAAATATTATGGACTAGCCTTAACTAAGGCAATGCGAGTGCTTTTGCCGGGCGTGTGTGCATGGGAAAAAAACTAATCCTCCGACAATTGCATGCACGCCTTTAAAGGTGAAGCAGGCGCTGCAATACGTCGAGCGTGGGATACAGACGAAAAAGAAGAAACGCATCGGTAATTATAAGTAGCATCCAAAGATTGAATTCACTCCTGCAGAAAAGTTTTACAACTGCGAAACTCAAAGATTTTCTGGGCTAGCAGTGAGACACATCGTTCAGGAGGGCAGCAAATGTAATTAGTCTTGAAAATAGTTAGCACGTATAACAGTTCCGAAGTAGTCTACAAGCAGGTACAAAGACACATGCACTAATTTACATTCATGGGCACTAAACACGGCCAGTCTTCTGAGGATGAGGGGATACATCAGGCGTGTAGGGTGGACAGCAAGTGAATTGCTTTGCGGTACACAACGTTGAAGCAAAACGTCATTTTCAATCACTGACTGTCCAGGCCATCCAGTCAGTTCAGATAGTCAGTTTGTCAGTTAATCAATGAATTTTGAAGCACACGAAAAGTCAACACTAAGGTGCTTAAAACAAGCAGAGAAGGATGAGTTGACAGTCCTTTAATGCCATTGTCATGCACTGATGCGCTGCATAGGCTGCATGACTTCTAATTCATCCAAGTATAAGCAATTTGAGTTGTACCACATCCCCTTCACCTCCAAATGATCCTCTTTAGCATAGATACCTACTCATTTTGATCATCAAAGCAGTTAGTCTACTCAGCGTGAAACGTGGATCACTGGGTGATTCAACATAAGAACCAACTGTAATTCACTTGAAAGGGATCCTAAGAGGGAGGGATAATGAACCACGAAGACAGGAAGATATCCGATTGCCTGTTTTTTAAGGTGAGTTAACTCAAGTTTACAAAGGGATCTTAACGGGCTCACTAAGGGTTTGCCAAACACGGAAGTAGAATTTGTGCCCATGAAATTATTCGGGTCAACTACTGGTTTAAGGAATGAAGGACGTTGAAAGTAAGTGAGGGAGAGGAGTGAGGATGCTAAAGAGCACCATACCGAGGACTGATGGGTTTATACGTGATCAGGTAAGCAATCTACTCTCACCTGGCATATAATGCTCTGTGGTCAAGTCAGGCTTTAGACCTTGTCGTTGGGAACTCATGCTGCTATGCAACAAAATCTAAGACAGGTTTGACTACACATGGAGCACTTTCCACAGCTCGTTGATGATGGATAGTGGAGGATGAAGTCAAGCCTGCCAGGGCATTTGCTTCAAGACGAATGTAGAAGCAGAGGAGGACTAAATTGGTGCTTACTACAGTCTCTTTTGGTACGAGTGGGATATTGAAGCTACGCCCCGAAATCATCATCCAAATGCAGGGCGTGTAAGGATGGTTTAGTTTTTTCTAAACGAGCAAGATCAACTCGGCTACTCAGTCGAATGAGGTGCCCGCAAAGAAGTGGATAAAATAAGGACAGCATTGAGCCTACAGATGGTCGTTTACAAAAGGTGCTTCGATTCCGCGTATAAATGCTTCTGCCTTTACTGGTGCCAATCCGGAACCCATGGAGATAGAAGCAACTAAGATCGATATGAGTCAGCATCATTTTGCCACGAAAATCAAGGAGGTCCAGCAGTTTCATGCCGCTCCGAACAGCTCAAGTATCGCAATAAGCAATGCAACGTGAGCACACCAAATACCGTCTCATGTTGTTGACGCCCAGACCTAACAAAGACGCCCACGGATGCTACATTTGAAAATCCTGCAAGGATTTCTGTCAAGGCGTTCAGTAAGAGTGTAGTAGTGGTTCATAAGGAGAAATAACAAACCATTAATTATGACATCAGAGCTGGCAGAATTACTTGTATACAATTTGGTTTGGGTGGAGTAGTTAGCTTCCGAAGTACTAGTGGCACAAATTCCTTGCTGCCTCATAAACGGGTTTGTTAGCAAAGGAATCGCTACTATCTCAAGGAAGCAGAGATGCGGAATCGAAGTGGTTACAAAATCCAAGCAAAGCTTAACAGTGACGCTAGTAACTGCACAGTCGCCGTGACATGTTGGAAAGTTAAAACACCCCAACACCTAGCCGGTCAGAAGCCATGAAGAAAGTCTTTTCACCTCCGAAAACCAAGCCATGTTGGAGAGCACAAATTCACAGTCGGTATGCAAATTCTGCGACTTCATTGTCGGCGATCACACTTAGCAGTCGCCACTTCGATTTGGTTCAAAATCGTGACCTGAATAAGCAACGATGAAGGGTGACACACATCATAGTCGGTAATGGTGGTGATGATGCCAATGAGAAGCATCAGAACAGGATGGAGCGACACCGTTGAATTCGTCATGCACACGCAGTTGAAATGCTTGGTAGTACCAATATGACCATCACAGCTATCCAATCAGATGTTTAGAAGCACGTAGGAACGGCTTTTGAAAATCCGCTTGTCTCTTTTGAGCATGCAGCTCATTCTCTTGGTAAAGAGTGTGTGCTAATTAGACTGACGGTCGGTCCCTTTGCCTGGGTTTCATTCCATCCAAACAAAATAATTCCAGTTGTATTGACGATCACACCTGCTGGCCCTATGTTCACCACCTCCTTCTTCTCCAACTCTACAAATGTTTTCAACAGGCATGGAAGCCCAACTTGAATGCTTTGACGGACTTTGGTGCAATTGGATTTGAAACGCGTGTCAATAATCTCCATGTTGACCTAATGTACTACTGTGCAGGATTCAGAGCACGGTGGCCATTTGATGTGGGTGTACCGGTGGCACTGTCCCTGCCGATCCTATTTTATATCGTCACCGCGCAGGACGGCTTAGTGCGCCCGCATAATCGGAGTTAATTGGAAGCAGTGTTGCCTGCAGGACAGTAACTTGATGGCCGTATGATAGAAGGATTGCGTACATGATCTGCTGACACAGTGCAATGAAAACGGGCACAAGTAGAGGCAAATTTCTATTAATTTTGCCT
Source organism: Taenia hydatigena (assembly GCA_036345935.2). Lineage (NCBI taxonomy): Eukaryota > Metazoa > Platyhelminthes > Cestoda > Cyclophyllidea > Taeniidae > Taenia > Taenia hydatigena. The sequence goes on from JADWOT020000010.1 coordinate 10,202,541, forward strand.
ACAATCATCGCCAGTAATGTGTGGTATGGCATGATATGAGACGATCATGTGCAGCCAAGGCATCGTTTGCACCACTTCCACTAGTAGCCACCAAACCGATGCAGCTGAAGCCGGATGCAAATGCTGCGGTTTAAATAATTTGCATTTCATTGCACTTAAATGGCGAACAGAAACAAACAAAACAATTTTAGGTTCGCATGCCCTAATCTGGAGCGGCAGTTAAGACCGTCGTTGCGAATGCATCCATTTTCTGCAGAAAGCTTAGTTGAACCCAATAAGAGACCACTGTGCATTAATGGTAAGTAGGAAGCCAAAACTACCATTGCGTTTGTGAAGCCAGATTTTGTGAATAACTAGGCTGCATGAAGAGGCCTTTTGTAGCAGTGGCATTCTGATTTCCCCGTAATTAACTGAGCCATCCCGAATTCAGTGTTACTACGTGCCTTCGAGTTGGGTGCCTCGGGCGACATGGATTCTGGACCTGCGCTTTGACATTCCAACTCCTTTATGCTTTAACAATGAATCCTCTGCATTACAACCTTCTTCGGGTGCTGTCGTCCTGGAATTTAAAGGATAGTCGGGGCGTTAACCCGGATCTGCGCGCTAAAATCGTGCACACAGTATCTAGAATCTGACCACTAGAATTGCTGTGCTTCGATTCCTCCCTGAAGATGCGATAAAACTTAGCATCGTAAGCGATCATGCCATCTGCTATCAGACCCAAGCACATTAAGTCTACTAGCATGATTAGAAGGGCATGTAGAGACACGAAAACACTGTTTCATTGAATGAAATGCTCGAGTTCATTGCATCCGGATGTAGCATTTCCAAAGTGTCGCATCTAAGCGTGAGGGCAATTCGTAAACTCAGTGACTAGCCGTGCAAAATACACTCCCTTTCGCATACAAAGCCTCATAACATAGCAGCACAAGCGGGAACAATTTTGACTGAAGACTAACTAATCAAATCTGAAACACTATTTGGGTAGTGATTGCTCCCACTTCTCCTCAGTCCTGCTGAACAGTATTTTATGAAGAGGGAATAAAGGGGGTTCACTGCTAAAGCAGAGTATATTTGACAGGTTTAAACCGCTGGCATGAAGGCTATATAGTCAGCTGTGCTTAAAGCAACTGCACATAACGCATGAATTAATTGGCTCTTAATAATCCGCATCTACCCTTTTATGCGTCCATTTAACCACTCATCCATTTCAGTCATTACTTAGAGATTGACGCAGCATTTGACCTCAGATACGGAAATTAGAACTCTACTGCTGCGAAAGGTCTCTTGATACACGCTAATGCTTCACAAAATCCGGCTTTTAAAATGTGATGGTCGTTTGATCCTAATACCTTCCTCTAATCGGTTCCTAACACCATCTCCCAATCACTTTTCGTCTAAAGTGGTTTGACCATCAATGCAGCACCTAGCCCCACACTATTCACGCACTAACACAGCGGTGCTGCACCAATGGGAGGAGAAATGTGTCCAAGTGCCTTTGAAGTCATTGTCAAACTCAAATCACTGATCCACCTCACAACCCCTCGTAAGTCATAGAGCCAATTGACATCTGATGTGTTCCTTTCTTTAAAACTAGTCATGTGCGAGGTGATAGGTTTGCAGAGAAGGATTTGAGTAATCTTGGTGTTTTCGCATGACCCCAAGTATGCTGCACCATCCTGTAGCTTATAACAAAATCTTTTGTGCTTGCCATGAATCACCCAAATTAACCTCATCCTCCAACACCGATGCAGTGAAATGATTTAGCTATGAGGTAGCCTGCGCCCACACTGATTTTCACACACCCAAGAAGTTTGTGTTGCACTTCTGAAAAGTGAAGCATAACTTTAGTGCCAGCGGCATTAGTGAGCTACGAAGGGCATTTAGCTGTAGATTTGAAGCATTAAGAGGCAAATTCAGCATTTCACTTCCCCAAAAATTAACGTTTGCACACTTTTCATTGCTTCATGAAAATAGCCGTGGACCAAGACCTGCCCTCATAGAGATGACCACCGGGTGAGATAAACCAGAAACTAGGGATCGGAATGCTACTAAATAGGGTTAATCGTCTGAGTGTGGTGGAGCTCAGCATCTCATAAGATGTCAGGGCAGTTTATTCGAGCTCTAAGCAGACGAGCTTTGACTACTGATTAGGTGGTTAAGGATTCAAGTCGAATTTACGTGAGAAATGCGGTGAGTTCGCTTACCCTCTTTACTACACAAAAGCTCAATTAACGGTTACCTTAATTTGCCGATTGCCAAACAAAATGCCTCAGTCATTTGAATTAAACCAATAGCTGAACTTCAAAGACTAACAAAAACACATAAGTAATGAAAGAGAATGTAGCCTGGAACAGAGAGTTACAATGCAATCACATGTGCCAAAGTAAAGCGTTGAATATATGGATGGCATAAAGGACAGATTTTTGCCGGGATCGTAATACAGGCGGGTTCGATGACACATTTTGTCCTTGGATGCTTCTTGCAGCGTCGATGTTGGCTGTTTGCAACGCAGCCATTTGAAACGCCTCATACAGATTTACGAACCATCCATCCTGTTGGTGTAGACGGCATACCCTCCACCAATTATAAGGTGGAAGTCTCGCTGCAGTTCTGCCACACCTTCGCAATGCGATTCTGTCGAGTCTGTGAGGACTGGCCATGAGACGCTCAAAACACTCACCCGTAGAGGCAAGATCTTGTGTCTCTTGCAAATTTATGTCCATGACGAAGAGCATTGGAGGGCGAGTCCCCCGTCTAACAGCGAGGTTGGTGATGCGGAAAATGAGGCGTTTTAATCCAGATGGAAGACTGCACCCAACCGGACATTGCAGTGCAGAATCGATCATGTACACCACACCGTCCAATGCACGGAGATAAGACGCTTCGGAATCCAGCGAAATCCAGACGGTGGACGAACCTGCTCCATCGCTCACGGTGGCTTGAACTCGAGTCCCAGTGAATCTACTCCGCCATCACTGTTGGTCTCATTGCAAATTGGATAAATTTCACTGATATTTGATCGGATGCCCGGCTGGACATTCCATGGACATTTGGACCAACTGCTTGACACTCTCTCTTCACTGTTCATGGTGACCACTTGCGTAAGAGGTGGTTTCGTTAGCATATACTCTTGAAGAGGCAAAGAAGGGCAAAATATGCATTGAAAATTAAAAGAGAGAGCGGTGTTGTTATTCATAGGCGTTTTCGTGCATTGGAGAGGATCAGGAATATGCTCCGTGTCTTAGGTCCTTCGAGACTTCTCACCTCTGTGCATTCGATGGTGTGGTGCACATGATCGATTCCGCATAGCAATGCCACATTGGGTGAAGTCTCATATTTGGATTGAGATGCCTCACATTCCGCATCACCAACCTTGTTGACATTAGATTGACTCGATTTCCAATGCATTAAACCTGGGCTCGGAATCGCAAGAGACAGAGGATTTGACGCGTAGGGTGATCATTTTGAGCATCTAATAGCTGCCCTACATTAGCTCAGGAGAATTATGCTGCGAAGGTATGGCGGGTGTGCAGCAAAATCATCGCCTTATTATTGCAGTGAACACCAAAGAGAAGAAAGTTGAACCAATTTGACAGTGCTGGTGAGAAGACTTACTCAAGGCTGACTGGCAATTTGAGTATTCAGGAATATTTTCAGGGGATTCGGGAGCGAGGATAATTGCTATGCTCATTGCGGTGCTCCCATACGATCGATTACGGCAAACAACTTCCGAGGATAAATTTTGTTATTAGTAGAAGTAAAACTGCTAATCGACACAATAAAGTCAGTTTTCTGGATGATTACCTATTCACTTGCATGTATTAAGGCATTGCCGTGTCGTACCTGTTGGTGGAGAAGAAATCAGACAATCGTAGCTCCTAGAAAAGTGGTGGATAGTAGAATCGCTGCAAATTGACTTCTTGCCACACCGTCTCATCGCTAGGTTAAGTGTACTAACTCATGCTAAGAATGAAAGATATTGGCCTGGGGCACGATGACTGTGCGACGTCTTCTGTGCAGACATATTTTCGTACTAATGACCACTTTTCAAAAAGGTAAAGAGTAAATGCTAATGGCCTCGTTGATCTACGTGTGGACAGTAAAGTGACTCAGAGATTTGCGTGTAACAACAGCATTAAGGGCTAGACAAATCCGTTCACTTCATAAAATTCTCCGTTGTCAGGTAGTCTTGAGCGTCAAATCATTGCAAAGACATCGAATGGCTGATGTTGTGCTGCACTTTTCTGTCCCACTTTCTTGAACGAATCTGGTATTTTCGTAAGCGATGATGTGTTCATTCCCTCTTTTGTTTTGTTCGAATACACTTTTCACGGCTGCATTGCAGGCGTTCGGATGCGGCGCAAGCCGTGGGGCGCTTGCATCGAAATTCGGTAATGTCAGAATCGGTGTGATGCATGATATTTGCTTCAGCTCTTTAAATGCACCATCATGCCAAATTTTTCTGCTTCGAATGACTTTCTGTCTATTTATCTTTGGTTAATATAACTCCCACAGTTATTTGTTGATCAGTTGCCACCACGCTGTACTTTACATATTCTTCAGATATTTGTCTGACTATCGCATGGAGTTGGCCAAACGCTGTTTGGAAAGGCTTTCTTGGGGTTAAGGGTGGGTGATCCAACACTAGTTTCAGGAGAAGTTGTGCTCTCATATACCTCAAATGAGAACGTGATCAACATCTGGATAGATCAGACAATGCTGCAATACAGGGTCTAAAAGGCAGCGCATGTTTTCCGTAGGTACCGTGTGACAATGCAAAGACTGCCTTTTTACTCTCGGTTTCAGCTAATTCTACTTGCGTGATGAATCACTTTGGCTTGTATAGGGACTTCTACAAGTCGTTGTGGAGTTGTAAAAATGCGTCCTTCTGCGTTACTGCGCTCTACTTTTCATAGTCGACGCATAGATGCAGGCTTCCGTTGTTCTTCTATGCCCACGCAATTAGAGACTTATGGTGATTTTTATGGTTTTTGATATCACCTTGCAGATGGGTCCAGTCTCGCCATCACCAATGTATGCTTCACAATGCCGCGGCATGGAACTGTACATGCGCACTTAATTAGCACTTCACGAAGTCCTTTACCTACGTTGCTGGTGCCGTCCAAGTTGTCCATAGGTGTGATTTTGGCCTCTAGAATGGCGTTACAATGTCACCAACGCCTTCCATCTGCACGAAACAGCTGCATTGACCTCAATTCCATTTTGGCTGCTATAGATGCCTTCAGCAAGGTTTGAGACGGCTTTGATGGTACGCAGGAAATCTGTATTCCAAACCGCTCATAGCCTGTCCTCCAGCTCAGTTCTAGTAGCACTGTTTACTGTTATAACTTGCTTAATGCTATGGCTGTAATAGACCTTCTGCTCGTCTGCTTTTGCTTAAAAATATGCAGAATGTTACAGGATCCATCCAGTCATGAACGTCTCACTGCATCTGCAGACTTCTTCGTTAAGTCCACCAACACTTGCGCCAACTTTGTGCAATCCCTTAAATCAGTTGTTCATATGAAAAAGACCCTTCAATTGCCAGTTTGTTATTAACTTATTTGTGAGCAATAGGGCACGGAGATCCCCATTACTTACTGAGAAAAAGAATGCATGCGGATGACTTGAGCACAATGCCAAGGTGGTGATCATACCAAATTAGGGTGTCACATCGACTTTAGTTGCAGAAATGCACATGCACACACCGATGAAAAAGTCTATTTCGAAAGAGTATTTGACAAACCAGATTGGATTGTAGATTGTAAAGGCTGCAATTGGGGTTCAGCGATCGTCTGTAGTGGGCGAGAATTAAGAAGTTGTCTTCTGCCTAACGCTGGCCGAACACAGCAGACTACTGTGCTGTTGCCTATTGTCAAGTTGACGCCTAAGCATTGCCCTACGCTAATGCGGGCGAGTGATAATAGATGGTGGCAAAGATGGGCAGGCGAGAATGTGGGTAAAGCGATGATTTGACGTCGCGAGCAAGATGTGAACCTGCACGGGTAGACCCCAAGTAATTTCTAGTCCATCGTTTAAGCACTCGGCCTTCGCATCACAAATCTGCCCTTCCATTACACTTTATCTGTACAATTTCACAAGGGACATCTTCAGTTGCTCACACGCTAAGTCAACTGGTGTTGTGGTCCGAACTCCGTTTGGCTACGCCTTGCACCTCATGCGATCACCAAATTTATAACATCTAGGAATATTATTTTTACATTCAAAACGTCAGTTAAGATTACTGTTCGTCTGTCAACAGAAGAACAAAATGATGCATGGTCAAGCTGAAACTAAATCCAACGATAATCCTACGCAGCATTTGCAACACTGAAAATGACTTAGAAGACGCAGTTCTTTATGACCATCAGAAATTAAAATGTACTGACTTTATTGTTTTAATGCTCTAAGACTTCTGTGATTGGTAGCCAGCGTCACGAAAATCCATACATCATAGCTGCTCATTTCGCAGCTTGGACATGAATTGAGTATGAATAAAATGCCTCATCATGATGAGATTAGAGAGGACCTTTCACTGCTGTGAGTGCTGCCACTCAGGAAATAAGCTGCCTCCAATCATCAAGGTATGGTCGCCTCCTCACTTCATTGTTTGCGCGAAGAGAATGTCTTGAGAGCAATAGAAATGCTTACATGGAAAGGATTTGTCGTGAGTGGTAGTGGGCTGCAAATATGAATGGAGAAACCGTTGTCACCTCAGTGAACAGTTTCTTACGCCATTATAAATGCTTCCATTGTCGTTTCGCGAGCTTGCTTACCACAAACCTTCAATCGTGTTTGACTGTGAAAATGCAGTGAAAGCATGCAGCCAACTCAGGATTTGAATGATGATGTTGTAATTATGCAGCAGCTTGACCAATCATGAGGATGGCAAACTCGGCGTGGGTGGTCGATTGCAACAATCGCAGTAGCTCACTCGAATTCACACCATGACAGAAGCAGAGCAGCCAGTGTTACACATTTCCTTCAAAATCCGCTATCGCTACCTTTGGTAAAGTTACAAGTCTGCATAAGTTACACGAAAGTGAGGCGCATTGGTGCAAAGCTTGCACTTCAAAAGACACGCCTTGACAACATCAAATAATGCATTCACTTACACTTGGTATCCCCCATCTACACACCTTTCGATGTTGACCCATTATAAGCGCATTATTTTAAATGCTTGCTTTGTACTACTCAAATACTGTCAATAGGGATCAGTTAGAGCAGCTTTGTATGTGTAGCAGGAGGATGGAATGCGGAGAAGAAGCTCATTCTACTGCAAATGAGGCTACTACCCTGCATTTCGTTGGCACATCAACATGGCAATGGAGCGTTCTGGCACCATTGCAAGGCAAGTCATTCGACATCTAACGAGTGTGGATCTGGTTGCAATGACTAGCCTACGTTGAAGAATATAGTTGCCCCAATGGTGCAGGAGGTTAGTTAACTAAATACATCTATTCCAGTCTGAAAGTGAAACTGTGTTAGACACAAGCCGGTTCTGAAATCCAGCGTGGCAAAAACTTTTGACTCGATGACAAATCACCCTCAGTAAGTGGATTCGCATATGCTACAACCGGCTGGTCGCCAAAATGTGTAGGAGTAGCATTAGAAGTTGAAATAATGAAGTTCAAGCCTAGTGTGCTGTCAGTTCGGAAGTTGGAGCCGCATTTTGGTGCGACAGGAAAATGGACTGTGGAGGAGAAGCACATTCTACCGCATTTGTGAATGCTATGCTGTCTTTGGTTGGCGAAGGGAAATGACGTTGACGCGATGCTGGATTGAAGTGGTTACTGAATTCGAACAAAGCATAACGTTGGTGCTAGTAAGTGCACAGTCACCGTGACATGTTGGAATGTGAAAGCACCCCAACATCAGGCTGGTTGGAAGCCATGAATAAGGTCTTTTCATCTTCGAGAAACAAGCCATGTTAGAGAGCACTAATTCACAGTCGGTAATCAAATTCTGCGACTTCATTGACGGTGATCACACTCAGCAGTCGGTCTAAAATCGTGATCTGAATAAGCAACAATGAAAGGCGAATTCACTAATAGTCGCAAACGCAGTTGAATTGTTTGGTGGTATGACTCTTGTTACACCCACATTAATACCAACGTGACCACCGCAGCTATCCAATCAGATGCTCAGAAGCACGTAGGAATGGCTTTTGAACATCTGCTTGTCTCTTTTGAGCATGCAGCTCATTCTCTTTGTAAAGAGTGTGTCTTAATTAGACTGACGGTTGGTCCCTTCGCCTGGGTTTCATTCCATCCAAACAAAATAATTCTTGTTGTATAGACGATCACACCCGTTGGCCCTACATTCACCACTTCCTTCTTCTTCAAATCTATAAATTATTTCAACAGGCAAGGAAGTCCAACATGAATGTTTTGACGAAATTTGGTGCATTTGGAATGGATTCGCGTGTCAATAATCTTCGTGTTGATCTAATGTTGCATTGTGCAGGATGCAGAAATCGGTGGCCATTTGATATGGGTGTACCAGTGGCACCGTCCCTGCCGATCCCATTTCGCATCGTCACTCGCAGGACGCCTCAGTTCGCCTGTATAATCGTAGTGAATTGGAAGTAGTGTTGTCAGCAGGATAGTAAATTGATGGCCGTGTGATAGAATGATTGCGTACATGATCTGCTGACACAGTGCAATAAAAATGGACGTGAGCAGAAGCAGATTTCCATTAACTTTGACTGCACACATCACCAGTGGGTGGTGCGTCATGATGCGAAGCGACTATGTGCACACAGAAACAATCATTGCCAGGGCGAAAGCTGTCACTGCATTGGCATCTTCTATGCAATTAAACAGCATATTTTGATTCACTGGCGAGGAAGCATTCTACTTCCTCACAATCGAGATTAAAGTTAGCATCGTTGGTGTCTCTAAATTTGAACATGACGGAATTTGATGATGGGAGGAGAAAATGGCAAAGAGTACCACGCTAAGGGATGCATGCATTTATTGGTGCTTTATTTTGCACTCAGGCAGAAATAGTGTCAATCACGAACCAAACCAAAGGGCTCACTATGGAGGAGATAATATTCTCGGTTGAAAGAGTGGAAATTTAGACAAAAGGAGCGATCGGATGCTGAGGCGTGGTGACTGCGCCAACTGAAATGCGATTGGCTGAAATAATAAGCATGTAGGTTTAACACTTGTCCACCATCGCTTGGTTAGAAAGAGTGAAGACGATAATCCATCGAGTAGGGAAGCCTCATTAAACGCATGTATCGCACCCTTTTGTTTGGTGCGAATCACGTGCTCAACTTGGCGAATAGTTCCTCTGGTCTGTGCTAACTGTGAAGGATTGGCAAATTGGAAACGAAGTCCACTGACTGCAACTGTCGTGTGCAGAGTAGAAAAAGAAACCAGGATTAAGCAATTTAAATTTTTGAATAACTCAGTATCAAAGTCATCGTCAACCCTAAGGAAGGAGGCGCAAATTAGAAGTAAAATTTGTTTGCTCAGTCACCTACTGTAGTGTTTCAAAATGCAAGACGATGTGTGTTATGTGGTGAGTAGTTCTAAAATGGAATTTCCCTGCCTGCTGGCATACGAGGACAATTCGATAAACATGTCTATAGAAAATAAGTGCTGTGTGGTTTTGACAAAGGAAAAGGAAATCTTGAACAGCTCACCCAATCAATCAACAATCGTCGAAAACAATGTAGACTGAGTGGTTTGATGAGGCAAGCATCGGGCTTGTGGATGCTACAACTTCGGGAAATAGACTCGACCTTTGGAAGAGTCACACTGAGCTCTTCTTGAGTGAGCGCTGATACGAACCATGTACACATTTATTCAAGACATTCGCTAGGACTCTGCCAGAAGTAAACGCATCACAATTTGAGAAACAGTCTCATAAAATACAAGTGCAATGCGCATGGTGGAAGGGATTCCAGCAATCGTGTAAATCGAAAATTGTGAATACCTCGATGGTGCAGACATCGCCACTGTGTGTGAGGCAGTGTTCCACATAAAGTCGCTTCTCAAATCTATCATTGTCATATGCGTTCTTTGCAATTACGTGAAAGACATGGCATGCGTTAACGCAACACTTTGTCGTATGCTGCATCAGACATTTGCAGCGACAGAGGGTAAGGAGGCAGAGTCAGTGTCAAAGACAGGGTCGGAAGCAGAGGCGCTTCGTAAGACGGTATTATACTACCGAGAGAACTACCCATTCTGCATAAAGTGTGTGGGCCAGAAGCCAGCTGATTCCCACATATTATTTTACTGCACACTGTCTGGCATTAGCACACGCATTCCGGATATTATTGGTTCTTTTGGCAAGACTCTCAAACTGCAAACTGATGAGCATGGACAGCGCCCATATTAAAGAGCTTTTGCTTATAGCGCACGCAAGGATGCCAGCAAGCTGGATGAGAAAGAAAGCAAACACCTCTACACGCTTCTCGGCACTGCCATCATCTGCCAGTTCCCCTATGTGATGTACGCGATGCGTTCTTTGCTGCAATGACATAGTTAGCGCCGTTCGCCATATGCACTGAAGAGCGCAATGAAGAACATCGCCCGTATCACCTATAATAGGACCCGTCGCAATCCACTACTTCTCATCCTGGGTGTTAAATCGGAGGAGACAGGGAGAACAGCGGCCACGTGTGACCATTTGGAGTGCCTTGTGACCAGTTTTCAGAAGCTAACAGTTGGTTTGTTTGGGAGAAGGGGTGAAGGATCCGAGGTGGATGGTGGTCCAAGCAATTGGTAGAGTGTGGCGTCCACACTTACGAGATAGGCTGTTCGACAACCTGCGCGAAGCATTCCAGTGGGATTGTCGCGGCTCCTCACTGCTAACGCTAAGGAAAGCATCCGATTCCACAGCAAGCAGTCTCATCGCAGCATCCGAAGAATGAAATGCTCGGGTTCATTGCACCAGGATATAGCATCTCTAAAGCACCGCATCTAAGCGTGAGGGCAATTCGTGAACTCAGTGACTAGCAGTGTAAAATTCACTCACTCTCGCACGCAAAGCCCCATAATATAGCAGCACAAAAAGGAAAATTTTTGATTGAACACTAACTAATCAAATTTAAAACGATATTTAGGTAGTGGTTGCCTATGCTCCTCCACAGTCCTGCTGGACAGTATTCCATGAGAATGGTAAGGAAACTGATTCATTGCTAAAGCAGGGTAGGTTTGACAGGTTGAAAGCGCTGCCCTATAATCCATGTAGTCAGCTGTACCCAAAGCAACTGCACATAATAGATGAATTAATTACGGGAGGAAATTAGCGAAGAATAACCTTCACCCACCCTTTTATGCGCCCATTTAACCATTCATCCACTTCGGTCGTCACTCACCACTTCATGCAGCCTTCGACCTCAGAGACGGAAATCAGAACTCCACTGCTGCAAAAGGCCTCTTACCACACCTCAATCTTTCACACACCCTGACTTTTAATGTGTAATGACCATTTTGGCGTTATATCCTCCCCAATCTGTTCTCAACTCCACCACTCAATCACTTTCCCGCAAAAGTGGTTTGATCACCAATGCAACACCTAAAATCACGCCACCCACGCGCCAACACATCAATGGTGCACCAATGGGAGGAGAAATATGTCGAAGTGCCTTTGAAGTCATTGCCAAGCACAAATCACTGATCCACCTCACAATTCTCTCGAAAAATTGAAGGGCTAATTGACATCTACTGGTTTCCTTTCATTAAAACTAATCACAAGTGAGGTGATAAGTCTGCAGAGAAGAACTTGAGTAGTCGTCGCGTTTCATCTTGGCTCCAAGAATGTTGCACCACCTTGTAGCTTGAGACAAAACTCTTCATGCATGTCATCGACCTCTTATCATGCCTTTCTACTCAGATGCGGTGAACTGGTTTAGGTTTTTGCGCATCTAACATAGTTTGTGTTGCACTTGCGAAAAGTGGAGCACTACTTTATTCCAGCGCCATTAATGAGCCAAGCAAATGTATCAAACTATAGGCTTAAAGCGTTAAAAGGCAAATCTAGTGTTTTGCTTTCTCCAGCGTCGTGCATAGTAGCAGCAAATAATGAAGCACATCTTAAGTTTCATTGTTAGCTCCTGATAAGCTCTGTCCACATTTGTGGAAGACTGGCATCATGCTGCCTGTAAATTTAAATGTCGTGATCGCAATAATTGCACTGCAGTGGTCAAGCTCATGGTTAAACGCGGGCACTGCACTTTGTGAAGATTCTTCTACTAAACTACAGATAAACTGTTGGGACCGAACCAAAATAGCTACTGCTGTGATCAGTCTGCACACCTTGTGGCCGATTTTTGTAGCCATGAAAACAGTCAGTCCAAAGTGTCTAGTTTGGGCTTCTCGCCATCGAGTCAATGGAGATGTTGTTTTGGTTTCTCACTTTTAACTTAACTCTTTCCTCCCGACAATAAAATTGCTGCAATATCCTTTTGGCTGTTCTGTTAATTTTGACGGGTGAGAACAATGGGCCACGAAGAACGCTTTAAAATGACTGCCATGAGCTTTGACAAGGTAATGACATAAGTGCGGAATTCTGACAACGCATCACAGAATGTGTGAAGCCACTGTGAATCCCTGCTTCCTATGCTGGTTTAGTTGATGCAATGCTGGTGATGCTAGTCCTTGTCCTTGTCTCGTCAATTACAGTGGTTATCTATCTACAGACAGGTGTTGAGGAAAAGCCACTTTAACTGACACAAAGAGAGGGGCGAGGTAAGATATTGCTTATTATGGGAACGGTGTTGCTACCCATCAACATTGGCAGAGCATTTCAAAGTACTTTGCAGCTAGTTAAGTTGTTAGAAGGTAAGAATTAAGATGAAAGTGAGAAATCAATCCAATACCTCTGCATTGCCATCGCGCAGCTTGTAAGGATGATTAACCTTCTGCTTAAAGTGCGATAAAAGGAAATCCACATGGAATAATAACTGCCATTTAATAGTAGAGCGAGACCCGTTACGGTGCCGTGTGAATTCGTTTGTTGGCAAAAGTACACTGAGCAATTGGCTGAAGTGAGCCTGGCAGATTTTGCGGTCAGTAGTAAGGCCATACTAAACACTTGCCTCACAACAACGGTCCATTCAAATTAAGCAAGCGCCATGGGTTTTACTCATGCGAACTCTGCTAGTAGCGAATGCATCCCAAGTCCAATTCGGGATCCACATAGTATACCTGCGAGCAGCACGATTTACGTGGTTGTATTGAAACAGTCACTTGCTTGCCTCACATTTATATTTGTGTTACTGAAAAGAACATGGAAGGGAATATGCTCTGTGAGTTCGACGATGTGGTGCGCATGATCGATTCCGCACTGCAATGCCACGTTGGGCGAAGTCTCATGCTTGGAATTATTCGCCTCATATTCCGCATCAGCAATCTTGCTGAAATTAGGGACACTCGGTTTCCAATGCCATTAATCTTGGGCTCAGAATCGCAAGAGACAGAGGTTTTGACGCATAGGGTGATCGTTTTGAGCTTCTCATGGCTACTCTATACTGGCTTGGCAGAATTGTATTGCGATGGTATGGCGGGTCTGCAGTGAGAGCTACACCTTATTATTGTAATGAAGACCATTAATAAGGGTCTACAATGGAAGTTGAACTAATATGACAATGTTGGTGAAAAGATTTACTCAAGGCTTACTAACAACTTGAGCATTCAGGAATATTCCTAGGTGATTAGGAGAGCGAGGATAGTTGCTATGCTCATTGTGGTGCCCCCAAACGAACGATTACGACAAACAACTCCGAAGAATAAATTCCGTTATCAGTAAATGTAAAACTGCATGAGGTACAGTTCATGCGAGGAAACACAATAAAGTTGGATTTCTGGATGATTACCTATTCACTTGCATGTATAAAGGCATTGCCGTGTCGTACCTGTTGGCGGAGAAGAAATCAAACAAGCGTGGCTCCTAGAAAAGTGGTGGACAGTAGAATTGCTGCTGTTTGTCTTCTGACTAAACAGTCTCATCGCTTCATCAGGCGTACTAACCCATGACGGGAATAAAGGATATTGATCTAGGGCACGATGACAGTGCAATGTTATCTGTGCAGACGTAATGTCTTACCTATGGTCACTTTTAAAAAGGCGGAGAGTAAACGTTAAGGCACTTGTTGACCTAAGTGTGATGGTGAAGTGTTCCATGGGATTGCGTTCAGCGAAGGCACTTTGGCAACTTTCAACCCATTGGTGGATCAATTCGTCACCTCTGTTGAGTCAAGGGCGGTGTTGCATTAGTGGTAAAACCATTCCAGGTTATCAGGGATCTGACAATGAATTCGAAACAGATAAGTGAGAGGATATTTTAACGTACAGGACAAATAATATGGCTGATCATATGATGACATTCTATGAGATAAGTGAAAGCGAAACGTAGGACCTCAACCTGATAGTGGATGCGCTTTTGATGAGTGGAACCATCGCGTAAGTCAGTCGCATTGCTGTTGGAGCAGCTGCCACACATTGGCACTTTGCCAAAGCAAGTAGATCGCAGCCATCCGCAACCACACTCTCATCACCATCATCCTCCTCATTATATATCCCTTATGTTCACCAAATTTCTACTTCATGACCGAGAAGGAATAGCTTTGCCATGACACTAAAATCAGGCAGCTGGCATGGCCCGGAGATCAGCCTCTGCGGCTTGGGCATTACGGCCGTAAAGAGTGGATGGACTTTGCTCAGATATTTGCACACTGAGGTGCTCCAAATGGCTAAGTATCTACAGCATTTGCTACACATATATTTTTTGGTGCTTGCTTTCTTGGTAATAAGTCTCATCATCGTTAATCTCGTTTATAATTTTGCGTTTTATTACAGCAAATTCGTTTGAGCAGAAGATTAATTTCATGGTTAGGAAACTTGCATTTTGCGTATACAAGTTCGTACGATAACATTTCAAGCGAGAGGTGGTGTAGGCTACCGCAATCTTTTGCGACCCTTGCTTGAAGAATGTGTTGCAAGTACTGTCAGCTGATTTTAGAAATGATTCACATTCCAATGCAGGTTATCCCATTATTCCATATCCCTGCCTCGATGCCAATTGCCCTCAATCAACTCAAACCATCACGAGTAGTGCTGCTATTGCCACCTGCTTCGCACAAAAGAAGGATTATTGCTTCCTTGTCCAATCACTCGACCACACTTGTCATTCGCTTCGTCCATGCTTCTCCGCTTCCCTTCATGCGGCACTCTGTGCGGTCGCAGAAGTCAGCTGGACGATAGCCAAGCAGCACAATATGCAGCAGTGTTCTGTTTGACACTCGTTCACCGAAGCTGGTTGCAGCCTCTTCTCAGCGACAGTCTAGAATCTACGGTAGCCCTCATTAACGACATTTGCTTCAGTACGGCTCGTGTGGATGTGGCGCTTAAGGATGGCACGGTGCACACCCACCATTTATTCCCACCTCTTCTGGTTGTATTTCTTGTGGCACCGAATATGGCATCATGGCAGATGAACGTAGTGTGAAGTGGAAGCGAAACCCCTCGAGCCACAAGTGTATGCAGATCTCTTAACGTGTTTGGTGGGAAGAGGGTAAGTAAAGCTTGATGTGATAAGATGTGAGGCAGTGCATAAACAGCGATGCTACTACGTGGGCGCCTACGGTGGAGGATACTGGAAGTAGAGTTGAGGGCAGCGGCATTTCGCACAGCGAAGTTCACTCCACATCCCACCAAGCACTGCGTCTACGATGCCGTGTTAATGTGGCAGGCAATAGTGAAGTGGTGCAGGTTTAAAGGAAGTGTCCAACTTATTGTCCTTGGATTTGTGCGACATCAGTGATGGTCTAAGTGTCACAATTCTCTTCAGTCGATGGCTCATTTCAAGTATATTTTGTGCTTGTTACTTGCTCAATGCTGAAAAGTAGAAGAATTACATTGCAAGAAATGCAGGTGTAGACCTAATCGACACTACCATTAGCATAAGAACTGAAGTGATAACGTCGGGCTGGATTAAGCATAGGCAAAGTGGCGGTGTGAAGCGTGGTACAAATAAGTTCAAATTGATTCGAATTTGTCTGATTTCTCTTTTTGTAGAAATGAGGACAGGTAAAAAACCTCCAATGAATTTGTTGAGGAAAGAGGTATTGGCGAACACCTATTGTCTACAATTGTGGTTCCATGACTGTCACAATGCACACAAAGACAGCAATACCAACGTCTGGAAGATATTTCACACGCTTTTTAGGTGCATTAGAAGCGATTAGGAAGCTAAGAAATGACTATGCAAAAAGTGCTGCTCGCCTTGTTATATCAGGACCAAAGAAGGCGACAATGGGAAGGTAATGCGGATTTTGTTTCCTCTTTGCATAAGTTACCTGATGCAGGGTCCACAACTGCGACCGTAAGCTGCCGCTGGCTTGGTGCAATGTCACATTCTTGCTTATTCGTTAGATTGGTTTAAGACCTATTCTCAGTGACTGCATAGAGGGAGGCGGGATTATTAGACTACATCAAACAAACGTGTCCTGCCACCTGTCACCTTCCCATGACGCCAAGCAATAGCATCAGATCTGTGCTTTACCTGGGAAGCCGTTCAAATTAGTGACGACGGATGGAATCAATGTAAACTTCCTCGATTCTGCTTCAATGGCTTAAGGAAACAGTTCCGACCTCAGCTGCATTCCCAATGTAGGCACAATGGCTCAAATTCGTCGACTACCAAACAGTATATAGAAGAGGTCGTCCAATCCAGCACAGATTGGCTTGCAATGAGGAGCATGCTATAGAGGGGAAGTGCAACCTCTAGAGAACCACGTGTTTTCACATAGCAACGCATAGTTAGTGAGTGGCGTGATTAAGCAAGATGTGTGGTAATGCGTGAGCAGTGAGGGTAACAGTGGAGAGCATGCTTTAGAAGCCACCACTAGCTGCATGGTAAACTTGCATTCGCTTAGCGCATGGGACATTTAACGTTGTACACTCGACTACTTTCCATCATGGCGTAGTCTATTGAGCAGTGCCAATGCATTCTGGAGTATGTCAGTGGCGCAGTTGTTTTGGAGCAGTCAATGGCGAATTGGTGAGTGTAGAAGGCGGAACAAAGAAATTGAGCAAAAGAAGACAAAGTGTCGGTTGGCGGGTAAGGACAGTGACTTCGTCTACTGAACCTCTACCTTATCGCTTCAACGAAGTAGCCCAACTTCCGCACCGACAGCCTATCGGGCTTGAACTTCATAATTTCAACTTCTAATGCTACTCCTAGGCGTTTTGGAGACCAGCCTGTTGTAGCACATGCAAATTCATTCAATGAGGGTGATTTGTCATAGAGTCGAGAGTCTCTGTCACGCTGGATTTTGGAACTGGATTGTGCATAAAACAGTTTCACTTGCAGACTGGAATAGCTGTATTTAGTTAACCAATCTTCTGCACCATTGGGCAACTATATTCTTCAACATAGGCTGGTAATTGCAAGTGACTTGCCTTGCAATGGTGCCAGAACGCACCATTGCCATGTTGATGCGCCAACCAAAGGCAGGGTAGTAGCCTCATTTGCAGTAGAATGAGCTTCTTCTCCGCATTCCATTCTCCTGCCACGCAAACAAAGCTGCTCTAGCTGATCCCTGTTGGCAGCATTTGAGTAGTATAAGGCAGTCATTTCAAATAACGCACCAATAATAGGTCAACATCAAAAGGTGTGTAGATGGAGGGCACCAAGTATAAGGCAATGCATTATTTGATGCTGTCAAAGCGTGTCTTTTGAAGCGCAAGTTTTGCCTTGATGCACCTCACTTTCGTGTAACTTATGCAGACTTGTAACTTCACCCAATGTGGCGATAGCGGCATTTGGAGGAAGTGTGCAACACTGGCTGCATTGCTTCTGACTTGGTTTGAAGTCGAGTGAGCTACTGCGATTGTTGCAATCGACCACCCACGCGAGGTTTTCATTCTCACAAATGGTCAATCTGCTGCATAATTACAACCTCATCATTCAAATCCTGAGTTGACTGCGTGCTTCCACTGCATTTGCACTGTCAAACACGAGTGAAGGTATGCGGTGAGCAAGCTCGCGACACGACAGTGGAAGCATTTACAATGGCGTAAGGAGTTGTTCACTGATGTGATAACGGTTTCTTTATTTATATTTGCAGCTCACCACCACTCATGACAAACACGTTCCATGTAAGCATTTGCATTACCCTCAAGAAATTCTCTTCGCGCAAACAACGAAGGGAGGAGACGATCATGCCCTGATGATACGAGGCAGCTTATTTCCTGAGTAGCAGAACTCTCAACTGTGAAAGGTTTCATCCAATCTCACAATGATGAAGCGTCTCATTCATACTTGATTTGATGTCTAAACTGCGAAATGAGCAGCGATGTGGTAAGGATTTTCGTAACGCTGGCTTCCCATCACAGAAGCCTAAAGTAGTAAAACATCAAGGTCAGTAAATTTTGATTTCTAGTGGTCATAAGAAACTGCACCTCCTAAGTCATTTTCTTTGTTGCAAATGCTGCGTTGGATTATCGTTGGATTTAGTTTCAGTTTGACCATGTATCATTTTGTTCTTCTATTGGTAGATGAACACAATACTATAGAAACCCAAGTAACTGCATGAATTTCTCCTGTTGTGCTGTCTAAATTTGGTGATGACATGAGGTGCAAGGTGTAGCCAAACGGAGCTCGGACCACAACACCTGTTGACTTAGCGCGTGAGCAGCTGAAGATGCTCCTTGTGAAAGTGTATAGATTTGTGATGAGAAGGTTGAGTGCGTGGGTGATGGACTAGAAATTACTTAAAGTCTCCCCATGCGGGTCCACATCCTGTTCGCGTCGTCAAATCATCGCTTTACCTATATTCTCGCCTGCCCACCTTCGCCACCATCTATTTTCGCTCACCCGCACTAGCGTAGGGCGATGCTTAGGCGTTGACTTGGCAATAGGCAGCAGCACAGTGGTCTGTTCTGTTCAGCCAGCGTTAGGAAGAAGAAGACTGCCTAATTTCCGCCCACTACAGACGATCGCTAAACGCCAATTGCAGCCTTTTCAAACTGCAAACTCTTGTCTACTGACAACCCCATCTGATTTGCCAAATGCTCTTTCGAAATAGACCTTCTCATCGGTGCGTGTGTGTATGTGCATTCCTGCAACTAGAGTCGATGTGATATCCTAATCCACTTCGACCACCACGTTGACGTTATGCTCAAGTCTTCCGCGTGCATTCTTCTTCTCAGTAAGTAATGGGGGTTGCAGTGCGCTAAAGATCACAAATAAGTTGATCAAAACTGGCATTTGAATGGTCTTTATTATAAGAACAACTGAGTTAAGGGATTGTGAAAAGTTGGCGCAAGTGTTTGCGGTCTTAAAAAAGCAGTTTCTGGGTGCAGTGAGACGTTCATGACTGGATGAGTCCTGTAACGTTCAGCATATTTTAGGACGGAAGGTCTATTACAACCAGAGCATTAAACCAGTCATAACCGTATACAGTACTACTAAAATGAGCTGGAGAACAGGATGTAAGCCATTTGGACTACAGATTTCCTGCGTAACATCAAAACCATCTCAAACCTCGCTGAGAGCATTTTCAACAGTCGAAAAAAGGAATGAGGTCAATGCAGCTGTTTTGCTGCCGTTGGAAGGCGCTGGTGACATCAGCAACGCCATTCTAGAATCCACAGCCACACCTATGAACAACTTGGACTGCACCAACAATGTAGGTAAAGGACTTCGTGAAGTGCTGATTAAATTCGCATGTAGAGTTCCATGCCGCGGCATTGTGGGGCATACATTGGTCATGGCGAGACTAGACCCATCTGACAACCACACAGACACACTACCTCCTCTCTCAGAAGGAGTCACCTATCAAGGTGATATCAAAAGTCATCAAAATCACTATAAGCCTCTTCGATTGCGTGGGCATAGAAGAACAATAGAAGCCTAGAACGACGCGCTGATTATGCAAAGTAGAGTGCCGCAACGCAGAAAGACGCATTTTTACATCTCCACAGCAACAACTTGTATAAGTCCCTATACAAGCCGAAGTGACTCACCACGCAAGTGGAACTAGCTGAAACCGAGAGTAAAAAGGCAGCCTTCGCATTGTCACAGAGGACCTGTGGAAAACGTGCGCTGCCTTTTAGACCCTGTAATGCAGCATTGTCCAATCTATCTAGATGCCGATCTCGTTCTCATTTGAGGTATGTGAGAGCACAACTTCATGCTGGAAGTAGTGCTGGACCATTTACGAGATCCAGGGTTTGCCCTTAACCCGAAGGAAGCCTTTCCATACAGCGTTTGGTCAACTTCATGCGATATCCATTTAAATATTTGAAGACTATGTAAAGTACAGTGTGGTCGCAACTGATCAGCACATAGCTAAAGGAGTTACATTAACCAAAAAACAGACAGAGGGTCATTTGAAGCGGTAAATTGAGCATGATGGTGCATTTATTGAGCCGAAGCAAATATCATGCATCATGCCGATTCTGACATTGCCGAATTTCAATGCAAGCGCATTACGGCTCGCGCCGGGTTCGAACGCATGCAATGCAGCCGTGAATAGTATGTTCTCACAAAATGAAAGAGTAAATGAACACATTACTGCTTACGAGAATACCAGATTCGGACAAGAAAGTGGGACAGAAAGGTGCAGCACAACATCAATCATTCGATGTCTTTGCAGTGATTTGACACTCAATACTGCCTGACAATGGGGAAGTTTATGAAGAAAAGGGATTTGTCAAGCCCTTACCATATCAAAACCAGAGCAACAGAGGCCGTTTAGCTGTATGCTGGCATAAGCATTTGCAGTGGAGCGATTGTACAGTACAGTGCTGAAAAGGAGATATGCATAGTGATGCGGATGTCATGCCTCACAGAACAGTCATGGCAGAACTGGGCAACGTTGTGCAGTGCATCATTAATCTAAGCGAACCATCCACAAGCATAAGCACAGAATTGAGCAGATTATCTGTCGTGAGATGATTCTGGTGTACGAGAGTTTTCAACATCCTCTTCCAACCTCCCAGTGGGAGAAACCACCTCATCAAGCATGGCAATCAAGCATATTTGGCAAGAATAGCCCAAAACTCCCTTCGGATATTGCATTCTATAGCACGAGTACACCTAGAAAAAACAAACACACCATTATGCTGCTCTAAGTGCTGTCTATTGACAAGATTTGAGTAGTATAATGCACTCGGATGAAATAATGTGTGCTAAATGGATTGCATGGAAAGATGTGCAGATGAAGGGTACCAAGTAAAAGTGAATGCAGTGTTTGATGCTGTCAAGGCACGTCTTTTAAAATGCAAATTTTGCGTTGATGCACCTCACCTTTGTGTAACATGCAGACTTACAAGCTTAGCAAAGTGTGGTTGGGTCATGTGCTCCTCGAAAATTTTCGATGCAACTTTGCTCCTCTATATATTTGAACTTCCCGAATTCTCCTCTTTGCTGACTGATTAAGGATCCCATTAATTAGAGACTTGCAGAAAAGAGGAAAACCAAACTGTTGTGGTATTTTGCTTTCGATTGTTTATGCATCTGCACTCAAGACTTGCGTTTATGAACAGGAACAGTGATGATATAAACAGACCCTTTGAGGATGAGCGGGCAGTTCGCTTCTAAGAAATGGCTGACTGTTTAAGGTAGAAGACCGTATTTGAAATTGAAGTGGGCCATACGGATGGCTATCAGCGTGCGACTAAAGCACTAAACACTCGGTTTGGCATCCTCTACGTATAATGCTCCTATTCATTGATATAAAGTGGGTGCTGCTGCAGACATTCAGCAGTGCATTCGTCGCAGAGTGCATAATTGACTAGACGAGCTAAGTCGACGCGTGTGACTAAATCACCTCTGTCAACAATTGAGTCTCTTGTTCCAATGTTTCTCATTGTTACACCATGGACATACTTGAGGGAGGCAGTATGCAGCCACAGTGCTTGAGTCATAACAACTCAACTTTTCTTTGAATATGCAAATAGTCCAAGAAGACTACTACGAGATCGTAAAGAAAACCTTAATGCATTCTGCGATTTCAGAAAATCCTGATCCCTTTTCTGCTTTGATAGCTTAAACTGCTGGAAGGAAGATATAAATGCACACCCTAGTCAAAGGAACTTTACAGCGACCCGCCTACCGCATCGCAGAGTGAACTAAGCGATGAGGGGATGCAGTCCTACACAGCACTACTGCTATTAGATTCACTATCGCTTGCCCATAAGAGTAAATTAGGATTAACTTGAACATCACCACAGCCTCATTGACGTGATGCACCAAATAAACATGCGACTCACGCTATAATGGCCATGGAGTTTGGTGTTCAAGTGTAGTACACTGCAACAGAGCAGTCAATGAAGAAGCCTGTCGTCCAACCTGTTGTCCCTTAGCGCCATTTCCACTTCGTAATATAAGCGATGATTTTTTGCATTACAGTGTCATGGTAGGCACTGCCTGTTACATTCATTTTAGAACCTCATGAATATCATCATTTGCATCACGTCCGATGTGACGAGTCGCCCTCATCGATACCTGCCTCGAATGCTAAGTCAAAAGAGACTGAGATGGTGGCGAATGCGTGTGATCATTTTGAGTGCCTTGCGACCAGTCTTTGCAAGCTGAACTACGGCGCATTTGTCGAATGCATTTTCATTTCTCCTACTCTTAGCTCACACTAACAATCTTGCATATTTCATACAATACAATTAGGAATTTTACTTTTAGAAAGTGGAATTGGCTTTAGCACAAAGTGGTGGTGTGTGTGATGAATTTACTTTGGAGTGGGTAAATTTTGACGCTTAAGGTTGTTTATCTGAGATCCTTGGCTAAAGGGATAGGTAAACTCATAGGAGTAAAACGCTATGCATGGCGCATTTCTGCTGTGCCCATCAATGCGCGTGCATCTGTAAACCAGTTGGAAATGGAAGCACTGCTACTCCTTCTCATCAGTAATTCATGTCATGCTTCCAGTAGCCCCATAGTGAGCATCTCAATGCCACACTATGCAGAGAGATGGACATCCCAAATGGAAGGACAGGGCCTGCTGATCATTAAGATGCTGGATGGAAGGAGTAGCGCCAAGCGACGGAAATCCAGCATGCGATCAAATGTCAGTGGATTTCACGCGAGCTGTAACAGGGTCAACGCTCACCACCAATTGAGTAGTTACCGGTTGAAGTCAGGTCACCGTGAGCAATGCAGCGAGATCGTGGGTTAAAATAGTAAAAGACACTTGTAACTGCACAGTCGCCGTTGCTAAGATCACAAAACTGTGCAATAATACGCCAGTAATTGCATCTATCCGCGGGTATGACACCCTGTACAGTTCTCGGACTACTACCTTATGTGAGGTCCTAATTAACTTCATGAGCACGAGCCTTTTCTGCCTTCCATTAGCAGACTTTCTCGACTGGCGTCGACCCCACTCTCGGACCACAGAGGATAGTTGACTAGCTCAATACCTTCTCATAACGTTTTATGCAGCAGGTGGTAAAACCTTATTCCCTATTTCATTATGTCTACTAGCTTGGAAACATGATGAGGTGGCCTATGTAAGGACCAATTCTGCAAGAACATCGGGTCACCTTGTAACTGTGACGATGCCTGTGAGAAACGCGCAACTTCACGATTCGTCTTGCATATAGTTCCTGTCCTGGCTTTGATCGCAGCTGCAACATTGAGTTTGCCAGCGTCGATCGCCTGGTGATTTTAGCGTGATGCACACTGCGGCGTGGCTTGGGTTAAAGCAATTGCAAACTTAAGAGATGGAAGGCAATACTGCTTGATTTGTTCGATGTCCGCGTAAAATGAGGAGTTGAGAGCAGGACTTAATGCTGCTTTGTGGTCGGTTGTGAGGCACTGGACTGTCCATTTACCATGGACACACTAAAATACCCTGCATTCGGCATGGCACGCTTATATTTACGGAGGAAAGCAGTGTTTAACTTGCGAAGAATCCCAAGTGACAGCAGCGGTATTACGAAACAGGCTTGAAGTAGAAGCCCACTGTAATGATATCAAAAGCATACTTTATGGGTGCTCAAGAAGACTGAAAGACATTTAGGTGACCATTTATCTTCCATAATCTAATCGTAATCGGTTCCGCAAAAGTAACTGTGGTGCAGTTGCTATCTATATTACAAAAGGATTTGCTGTCTGTGGAATCGCTACTATTCCATGGAAGTGGAGTAGCAAAATTGAGGAAGCCACTGAGTTCTCACGGAACTCAATGGCAGCTCTGGTGCCCACACAATGCGTGATGAGTGGAAAGGTGAGCTTGCATAAAAACATTCGCCGTAAATCAACTGATCGCGTCGCTGGTTTGTAGCAAGTCTGTGGAAAGAGATGAGTTAGTGGTGTCAGCAAATGTGGCACGAAACCCGCGTTAGCATGGTTGTTTGAATAATGCTGGCAGATCAGCGGATACCGAGACGAGCATGTCAATGAAATCCTAGAATGGACATGCTTAAAACCTAAAAAGAAATCTTGGTTCATTGTGACCGTTGCTATCATTGCTATGGGGCAAATAGCTACAGGAGGTAGGCAAAACTATGCTGTATTTTGCTTCCTGATGAACCGCATTTGTTTTCAAATGCAACTTCGAGTTAATTTGTGGAACAGAGGTACTCACTGGGAGAAAAGGCCTATTAGATCCGGTTCTAATCTTATAGCCGCATTGTCACAGAGATGTGTGCTCCTCCACCTCGAGTCTTTGGCTAGCGAAGTCTTTACAACGCCTATGCATAATAGCACTGCACTCGCTCCTAATCACTGACATGCATCTCGCCTCCCTTTGCCTCTGTAGGAGCATCTGCTCACGGAACTACCTCGCATGCAAGTGGTTACCATAAAATGTGAGCAGATGCTGTCAAGCAATTAGTCCAAACGTTTGAGGAATGTGGCATCCAGCATTCTATTAAATGCAGACGAAGTTCATCTGAGATGCATAGTGAACACCATTGGCGGCTGAGTAGACGGATCATGATTTCAGTTCAGGTCATTATGAACAATGGCGAAAGTTCGTCCTCAAGTGGCCAACTCAACTCTCCACAAGCCTGCGTAGAACTAACGAAGACTTTTAATCTTATCTTTTTCACTTTCATACCACATTTCCGTGTACTCGTGCACACAACATGCTAGCAGAGCATCAGACGACTTCTTAATCGTCCTTGATTGTTAGCATGATGCGAGGGTGGACAACAAGGACAAATGAGTTTTGATGGCTGTATAATAAGCACTAAAGCACGCATTAGGAGTTCGAAGGCTCTACATTGCCCATCCAAGAGTTTCTGGGCTTCCAAATTAGCAAGCTGTGTGTTTGAGTTGTTGTTAATTGAGCACAAGCAGAATGCAGGGAGTGGATCGCCCCACCAAATCGCTCACAGTGAACTCGACTTGAACTTCGAACTGCTCAACCAGTAGTCGGTGTTAACCCTGTTGCAGCTCACATGAACTCCACTGACACTAGATCTGAGGCTGAATTTCCTTCTCCTCTGACTACTAGTTCCATCCAGCACCCAACTGAGTGTCAATCCCTGTTCCACCGTTTAGGGTGGTCATTTCTCCATCATGTGCCACCGCAACGCCCACAATGGGCCAAGCAGGAGTACAGCTTGAATTGTTACTTGAATGATAGAGATTCACTTCCATTCCTGATTGTTTGGAGGATGCATTCATATCTACTGATACAGCAGGAGTGTGTGTTAAATGTATAAAGTTTAGGACGATAGTTCCGTTGCAACGTGACATCTCCTTTAGCCTTCCGAATGTGTTCCGTTCAATCAACGTCCAAGAACCGGTAACTTCAGACATTGGAAAAACAAACTGCGAATGTGCTGCAGCAGTGGATGATGAAGGATGCTCGGTGCCAATAGCATTGCGGTACCATCTAAAAATTGAAGTCGAGGGCTCCGCTGTTCGTAAGGAATTGGAGCAAGGCCCACCCTTTCGTTGGAGACGCCGCAATCTCCAACAATTGCATGGGCCAACATGCACCTCAGGACCTCCAAAATCTTTACACGTGTCCGCCGCCGTCTCTGTCTGTCGAGTGGCGATGGAGGGCGACGTGTCGCATCGAAGGTGCTGTGAGTGAGAAGGTTCATGAGGCTCCTTAACATGTATAATATGCGGTGCCTACTATGACACTTCACTGCAGAAATTCATCACATACATCACGAAGTGGGTTTTGCACGCAGTGGCGACCTATTCCTCAACGTTTTTTCTCAAAAGTGGGACAAGGATTTTGTACCAACGCTCACTCAGTTAAGCAAACCTTCTTCATGATTTAATTGGATTTATAGTGGCACTAGATCTGTGCGAATTGGCTCACCAGATTTCCATCCCCACGATTATGCCAACGGAGGCTAACCCCACCATCTGAATGCACACACCAAGCGTTGTCAGAATTTGGCATTTTAAGTCGCACTTCATCATGCATTGTTCCTACACATCAAAATGGGTAGTGAAGTTAAAATTGCGTTGCAGCAACTTGAGTTGTCAAGAGTAAGATTAAAATGAAAACGGAGCAACAAACTAAGACCTCTACATTGCCATCGCACGGTCTGTAACGGACGATTAGCCTAAACTCTAAAATGTGGCAAAAGGAAATCCAAATAGAATAGAAAGTGCCATTGAATAGTAGAGTGGGAAACGTTGCAGCCTTGATGGAATATAATTGATGGCGAAAGTGCATGAAGCATTTGGCTGGAGCAAACCTGGCAGATTGCGCAGTCGGTGGCCTAGCCAGACCAAATACTTGCCTCACGGCAATGTCTAACTCAAATCAGGCGCGCATTCATGCGTTTTACTCAAGCAAACTCTGCTAATAGCAAATAAATCACAAGTCGGAGTTAGGATTCACTTACCGAATCTGTGAGGTGCACGATGGAGAGGATTTCTCAACATGTACGAATCGAGATTTGCAAACACCTCGATGCCATGGACATCGTCAATGTGTGTGAGGCAATGCCTCGCATGAGGTCGGTTCTCAGGTCTCTCACCATCAAAGGCATTTTGCGCAGTTACGTGACACAAATGCGGTGGGTGGACGCAAAGCTTTGTTGTATGATGTATTCAACTCGTGCCCTTGTGAAGAGAGAAGCTGACCCAGATGTGAATACACAATCAGAAGGAATGGTTCTAATCAGTGCTCTACGATACTACCAAGAATGTTGCCAATTCACTCCGCAGTACATAGACCATGTCCTATCTGATTGTGGCAGGATCATTAGATTTCTAATGCTTGGATGCAGCGTAAGGGATTTGGGTCCCCTTCATCCCCTTTGGCCTTCTCTCCATTATGCTGCTTATAGGTGTGGGCGACCATTGCAACTCAACTACCCCGTTGGACCTGATCTTATTGAAATGGTCGCTTTCTTGACTAACCTTGAGGTTCATATCAATGAAGAATACATAGAAGGGAGAAATGACCGCTATCATAGGTCCTTCAAGGCGTCTTATCTCCGCGCATTCGACAGTGTGGTGTACATGATCGATTCTGCACGTCAATGTCAAGTTGGGTGCAGTCTTCCAACTGGATTGAAACGCCTCATTTTCCGCATCACCAACCTCACTGTTAAACAGTTGACTCGCCCTTTACTGCTCTTCATCTTGGACATAAAATCGCAAGAGACACAAAATCTTGCCTCTTCGGGTGAGTGTTTTGAGCATCTCATAACCAGTCTTCACAGACTCGACAGAATCGCATTGCGGAGGTACGGCAGAACTGCAGCGAGACTTCCACCTCATAATTGGTGGAGGGTGTGTCGTCTGCACCAACAGGATGGATGGTTCGTGAATCTGTATGAGGCGTTCCAAATGGCTGCGTTGCAAATAGCCAACATCGATGCTGCATGAAGCAGCTAAGGACAAAAATGTGTCACGGAATCCACCCGTATTAGGATTTGGATAAAACCTGCCCTTTTATGCCATCCCGCTATCCCACACTTTGCTTTGGTACATGGGATTGCATTGTAACACTCTGTTCCAGGCTGCATTCCCTTTTTTTGCTTATGTGTTTTGTTAAAATTTGACGTCCGGAGTGCTAAGACAACTTCCTCCTACTTGAGTCTGCAAATTTGTGGTTAGGTGTGCGAGTATTAACAAGAGGGTGCTGCTGATCACCGGTTGTGCTTCTTTTCATGCCAAAACGCGAACGGATTAGGACAGTCCAACTTTTGGCGGCTTTCTCTGGGATTGCCTAGGGCATTGGTGGCAGATCAATTTGCAACCCAGAGCAGAGTCCTCCGTGTGGCTGGTTTTAAAGAATGTTTGCTAGATTTGAAGAATGTTTAATTAGTAGGTGAGTCGACACACAAACCAGCCTTTTCAGTTACTTGAATGTGATTCTGGGAGGGCCAATGAACCACGAAGCCAACGAGGTAGCCAACCACTTTCCGTAATTCCGGTGTTAGGTGTATTCAAATTCTAAAAGGGTTCTTAGGGTGCTCACAAAGAGGTTGCCAACCACGGAAGTAAGATTATTGTCGGTTATGCTGATGGAGACAGCTACTGGTCTAAGGAAGGTGGATGGAAGTAAGTGAGGGAGACCAGCAAGGGAGATAAGGGGCAACATACCAAGGATTAATGGCGTGTGTTACGACAAAACAGCACTGCTACTGGGACTGCATCTCATCTGACAGGCTTGTGGTGGCAGGCACATCACTACATTTTAGCTTGTGTTAATTCCACGCTTCCATCACAAGCGCAACATTACCGGGTCAATCGCATGTGTGTATTCGAACAACCGCCAATCTCCTTTCTTAACTTCCGCACCTACGCACCCACCTCGCATATATCCATGTAACTGCCCGTAAAATGAGCAGGCTCAATTATTTACAGCTTGTGAAGCGATAAGTGCTTAGGGACCGGCTCTCAACTGCTCAGACAATATTCCTTCACATTTCGCATGTTGGCTTTTAGGCACCACGCACTTGCGCATCCATTTTTATCGGAAAACGCATCGCTGTTTTAAATCGCGTGTAGCAGCAAAAATGCAGTCCTTTCTTGCGATTTATTAATAAAACAGGAATGCCAGGGTTGTCCAGTTGTGAGCAAAGCAAAGTTGCATTAGTCAAGTTAAATGAATTGCCAGGTTCCTGATTAGAATAAAAGGGGTGAGGAAATGCAAAAAGGTCATCCTGCATAATCTCTTATCCTTTGTTCATCCCCACTGGTTTCATTCTATTTTATCCTCCTCTACTTAAGCTGCCCCCAAGCCTCAGAAGCCTGACACCCACAACTCACAATGTCACATAAATTTAGATCACTACACAACAGTGCCTGCGGATCGTCATGCGTGGTTCAGCATTCAACCAGCCCAATCAGTTCTTAGGCGTCAGCATTCCATCATCATGTAATCCCACTCATGAAATGCTCCGTTCGTATCTATGCACCGAAACAGTTCATCGATCCTCGATCACAGGAAGGCAAGGTAGCATGCGAGGCTCCCGAGACACGCCAAATGCCACAGCCAGAGGGAAAAAGAAACGCACAAAGCATCACAGGTGCCTACATTCGATGCGCGTATTTCACTGATGGGAAAGAAGGCGTAATCAAAGCCATCACAGGCAGGCCAAATAAGGAGACGTTGTGGAATATATCCATGTGGTCGTGTGGCGAAAATATTCCTCCAAAGAATAGGAAAATCAAAAATGGAAAAAAGCACAGAAAGAAAGAATATTTGACAGTGTTAAAGAGGGCGCAAATAAAATCTGGCGAGTAGTATGAGCAAAAGCAAGAATATTTGGATAGTGATTGTGTGAAGGGTAGTGAGACGACGTGGAAGTAAAGAGCGATAATGGATATAATAGCTACATCACTAAACATGAGACAATGTTTAGTCACTTCTGCATTGCGAATGAATTTAAGTTAAAGAAAATCAGCATGCATCCACACAGTTGTCAAGACCGTTGGAAGTAATTAGACCACTACTACCAGCACCAACACCACAACCATATCCATTCATCCCAGTGATTTCATATTTGTGCTCTAACACAAACTCGGGAACCACTATTTTCAATGCATCCGCTGCACAATGTAGAAAGTGGAGTCACACAAACTTCTGCCAATTTCCAATTTCCAACTCTACTGTGAACTTGTGTGTCATACATGGACTGCGATCGACGCCTTCTATCAAAGTGCCAGTGCCAATCAAACCATCCACTAACATTGCACATTCACAAGGTATGCTTTCTGCACGAAATCGACAAGTCAACATTTCTTACCTTCCATAGCAATAGTGGTGTTTCTGCAGTCAACGTCGCTGCAAGGAATGTTTACCCGTTCCATCGATAAGGCTGACCCCATGTGCCTCGAGCGCCTTTGACGGAGGCTGACACAGCCATCGCGTCATCCACACCCAGGAAACAGTTTCGAACACACACTTTGTAGGGAATGTTTGGCAATAGATCGTGAATGGTGCACTCTGTCTCAAACTTTACATTGCAGTTCTTCTCCTCCGATCCCACGATGTGTGAGAATAAGAACTCCCCCCGGCTAAGGCCACCTAGTCTCCTCCATGATACCGTCACTGCAGTATGACTTGTAGCAGTCACGTTGATGATGCATGGAACTAAAAGGTATGAATTGTTTAACAATGAAGAACCTAGTGCCTGCTTGCTTCTCGTGAACTAATGTAGAAGTGGCTCATCATGCCGTTGTATGCACCAGACTCTAAGTGCACTGCAAGATATTCCCACCACTAACACTGCACATGCAGTGTGCACTTACCTCTTCCACTTAAAAAGCGCTATCCAAAGTCCAATCAGTGCTTGCTGCAGCAGAATGTGATGCAGTGACACTGAGTTGCTTTGGAACAAGGGTCGAAGTCCCAGAACACTTCCATTCACAAGCCACTATGATAAATGTGCCGTGGTCGATATCACCTTATGTTGCCCATCTTATAAATGTGCGACGGATGCTGCATTCAGTCCTCCATGCCTTCCAAACAGTGTTCAGCGTCCAATCAACTACTTTGACTCACAAATATCTCCAGTCTGTGTCCACGAGTGCAAAAGGCACGCACACCTTCGGTCCAGATGGATTGGATGCTAGTCTCGTGAGGCACTTAAAATGACACCAGTGCACACAGACGACCATAGCATTTTGCGCATTAGACCCCTTACATTCACCAGCAGTGAGCAGTAGCTTACAAATTACACGTAGAATGAGAAAGCGAGGCAAAGCATTAAAAATCGCATTTGAAGAGGACAAAACCAGGACAACATGGGATGGGCGCATTACCATGAGGGTGGATTTATGCAAAAGGGAAGCTATGAATGTATGCACGGTCAAACAGAGCGATTAATAAATCAAATATACTCGGTGCACAATGCATGCAGTGAGCTCACGTAAGCTTCGGCCAACTGCACTATTTCACATTTCGCCTTACTTTTAGTACAAAATCACTCATGTCTTCAATCGATGCTACGGAGACGGTGCATTATTGCTGCCTAATCACAGATATGCTTCGTAAGCAGGACAACGAGCCAATGTTTCTCACCTCTCATCAGAATGGTTGTGTTACCGCAGGTTGCATTGCTGCATGTGTATTTGCTTGCATTGAAGATATTGGCGATCTCGAGGACATTGCTTGGCACGAGTTGTGCGCCTTCGATGGAGGAGGATACAGCTTTCGCGATCGCAGTTTCTCGGCGGCAGTTCCGAGCACACACTTCATAGGGAACAAGTGGTGCGAGACCGGAAATCATGCACTGATGCACCGTGTTGGACCTGCAGTATTTACGCTTCTCCACTCCTACGATGTATGCAACATCCCCATTCGCTGTATCCTGGTCGCCCGTTATCTTCCATTCCACCATCACCTCGAAAGGTCGCACCGGAATAAATGTGATGTTGGTTGGAGCTAGAAGAAATGCAATGAGTGATAGCCAAATAACTATAACCTGCTTAATCCAAGTAAACTACCACTCCGCTATCCATCAGACCCTCAGTATGTTCTGATCCATTCCAATCACCAGCAATGTATATGCCATACACTGCAACGAACTCGCACATTACTCTCGCCTCATTATTCTGCAGACGCCTTTGGATACCATTTGCATCTTCACTCGCCCTATTAATAATTCTTGTCGTTTTCTCTGCCGAAGGTGGATGTCCACCTTTCAACAAATGCACATATGCTAGTCTGTCCTCAATGCTAAATTAGATCCGCGTTAGTGCTTGCATGGCTGGTTCAAATTAATCACACCTACTCTTGTCCCCATTTTAGCAGGCACTACGTTGCCCTTTTGCAGTGCATACTGTTAGGAATAAGCGGTTGCGGAATGTGGCGCCCTTGCAAAAGAACCAATGTTAGGGCCGTTTAGTTATGGATGAAGTTCAAAGCCATGAGCAAAGCCACGCTTGTCATGCCAAATGAAATGCCGATCCATTGACTTGAGTAAGGCTGTGCCGTGGAATAGTAACAAGGAGCAGCACCAGAGAACAAAGCGTTGCATTGGCATTTGCGGTAGCGAATTTTGCCATAAGGCCACTGATGTTATTTGGCAGCCATGATTAGGCAAAACACTGCATTGCAGGATGCTCCACGTACACCATGAAGTCGATTTGTGGGTAGTGGAGTTTGAGAAAGCCCTAAATGCAAACTACACCATCCTTAGTCTAATTATAAATACCAACATAAATATCAATCTTTAATCTGGCAGTGGCAGTTGCATTAGATCCATCTTAGTCGTAAAAATGCATGCTTAACCGTCCTCCACGCCAATCTATTATGCTACGGGAAGTGGTGGTAAGAGGATTGGCGATATGCGCACCAAACATAGCAAAGCCATGCAGAACAAATTGGAGGGACCTCTTGCATTTTCCACCGCTGCTCCACCTCACCAATCACCCACTCATTCATCTTTATCTACAATACATTAGTCTCCTCACTGTTCTCGGTCTGCACCAAGGGGAGCAGATAACGTCGATCTCGGCCACACTTCCAACATTCGCTTGACCACCGCGGTGGCTGACTGAAATAGATGGTATTAAATTATTAAGGTCAAACGCATGTGATGTCTATACTTCAAGTTTGAATCTAAATTTTATAGAATCTCGTCAAAATATTCAGGTTGCATCTCATTATCAAGCAAAGGTTCCTATGCAGCAAAAAGTACGCTTTTGGATGAAGTGAAGCCTAAGCAAATAAACGAAACGTCAGTCTTATTGCCACGGAATAAAATAAAGTGTTTAGAAGATGCAAACATGTGCTTAAAAGCATTTGCATGTGCAAATGAGAATAGAGTTGCGTAGCCTCACCTTTGCGCTTGAATCTCTTTTGAGAGGCGGCGTAGCCCCACGTAAGCAATGAAAACTCGCCTTTTCAGATGTGCGTTATTAAATTAGAGGCGTTTTGTAAGTACCTTACAAGCACGCATCCCACCAATGTCTGCAAGACAATACGTGGCATTGAGTGAAGCCTCAAAAACATCATCCTGGAAAGGCATCTTACGTAAATCTGCGCAACAAACGGGGTGGCGAAGGCAATGCCATGCAGTTTTTCACAGCAG
The DNA here is from genome assembly GCA_036345935.2 of Taenia hydatigena. Taxonomy (NCBI): domain Eukaryota; kingdom Metazoa; phylum Platyhelminthes; class Cestoda; order Cyclophyllidea; family Taeniidae; genus Taenia; species Taenia hydatigena. The sequence goes on from JADWOT020000010.1 coordinate 10,236,002, forward strand.
CAGAGTCAGAGGCAGAGGCCCTTGTTGAGGCCATGCAATCCCGCAAACGATATTGCCAATCTCCTCTGAATAACCTGCACCTAGATCCGCCTAAATGCTAAAAAGCATCACTTTTTAGACGGTGCGCTCTCAACTCAGGTCACGAATTGGGACCAGACCAAAATAGCGACTGCTGTGATAAGTCTGCACGTCTTGTGACCAAATTATGTAGCCATGCAAGTAGTCAGTCCAAAGTGTCGAGATTGAGCTTCTCGCCATTGAGTCAATGAAGAATGTTGCGTTTTATCAGATCAACAAAGCCTCAGCGCAGTCGCCTTCACAGCGGCCAGAGCAAAATAATGCACATTTCATTGTGGTCTGTTTGCCGAAACATTTCCTATGTCAAGCGGTCCAGAGAATCATCTTTATCTAGTTGTTCTTCATTTAATCCTAACTCCAAATTTCTCCTTCGCGTTCTTAAGGAGCAATGAGTTCTATTGTGCGTTTTGATTACACAGCGTAAAGGCCAGAATAGGGTTTTGCTGGGCCAGTGTTGCCTATATGGAAAGCCTTGCATCCCATATAGACAGTCACCTTTCCACAAGAGAATAATTTTTCTTTTTGCGTGGCTAATTACTACAATGACTGTCGTGAGCACCCTTTGCAATTCTTTTTATGTAGAAGTGCATTTCATGAGCGGCAGCTTGTTGGGTGGCTCCACGTTGAATCACTAGTAGCACAAAGAATTTAGCTGCATCGCATCACCTCCTGTCTGACTCCCAAAGGGAGCCGAAGTCAATACTTTGCTCCTTATTGAATCCCACCTACAGCAATGTCCACGGCCTTGATGGTGGAGGTGGTCGATTGACTGTTCGCAATCAACTGCTTTGAATGACGAGGTTTGAACAAGCGAATCTACTTAGCGACTTATGACTGAGGAAGGTAGTGTAATTGTTCCAGGCTTTCTTGAGGGACCATAACACTAAGGTAGAATGCATGTGTTCAGAAAAAAAGAATAAAATCAAGCAACTCATATTGTGCGGAGATCAGCCTCTGCGAATGGGCATTATGGCTGCTTTAAGCAAACGTTACCAAAAGGCACAGTGAAGCAGGCAAAGTATTGCAAAGAGATGTAAAGAGAGGGTGGGCTTTGCCCATGTATTTACAGACCGAGGTGCGTGAAATGGCGAAGTATCCACAGCATTGGCCCCACATATATTTCTTTATTGCTAGCCGCCTTCGTGATAAGTCGCATTATATCCAAGGTCCTTTATGATTTTGCTTATATGGGCTACAAATCCGTCCATTTAGAAGGTCAATTCCGAGGTTAGGAAACTTGCACTTTGTTTGTGCAAGCTTGTACGAGGATATTTTAAGCGAGGCCTTGTAAAAGGCTGCAAGCTCTTTGCTGTATGTCTTGCTATTTTGTACAATATTGGTGTGCAAGGCGTTCAGTGTATCTCAAGGAAGAGGGAATTGATAATGTATTATGGTCTCACTTCGCCTTCTTGCATTGACGACAGAGCGATTATTTATTGCCACTTTGCTGCTTATAGGGCTGTAGCTGTTTTTAAATGTAATAATGGCAGAATGCTGATTACTCCTCTACTAGGGAAGGGATTGATAGGAGCAAGCGCACCACCCCATTTGCGACTGTCTTAAAGGTATCAAGTTTCTCATTTCATTGCCTATGCTTCAACCGGACTGTGCCTTTATCCCTCTCTACTGACCTTATTAAAATAGTATCGTGGACTCTCCTTTCAAAGGGAGTATGGACTTGACTTCATCTGCTGCGTCGGGTGTATCTGAGTCTGTTGCAACCAGAAGCTGCACATTCTTGGTCCTCAAGAGCCAAAACAATTTCTCCTTTCCAGGTGTATCAAATTGTGCAGTGCTCATTAATTTCATGTTTGCCATGACTGCAAGCAAACGCATTGTTGCGGCTTAATTTGATTCCTTTGTGCTCATCCAGTCGCTTTAATAGTGTACGCAGGTCCGTGAGTAAAGGTTTTGTTTAAAGTTGCCGAAACACATAAAGCCTTTGAACAAAATGTAGCCAATCTAAACTATAGTGGCGCCGAATCTCGATACAACGAACCCTTCATCCTTTTGCTCAATAGACAGTGAACTTAGTAGATGGTTTACGAAGCACAAGATGTAAGGAGCCGCACTGTTATTACTGGCTTGCATTTTACAGGGTGCAAAGATGTGGCGCACGAACATATCTGAACCCCAAATTATTTGCGCACTGAGCACACTAGTCACGCTGCGTTTTGCCTCTCCATCCATCACCGTGTATCAAGTCACAGTATCTGTAAGCCACATCGTGAATTTATCCTCTCCACACTAGCTTGGCTCTGGCAGGTGAAGTGACCTGCTTCACTGCTTCTAACCGGCCAGGAGATGAGATCAATTCACTACCCAGCACTACACCGAGTCACCTTGTGAATACGAGTGTGTCCGTGATATCGTTGTTGCTTTCGCCTTATTCGCGACTGGAATATTGTGCCTGCTAATGTCGGTCGCCTCCGTAACTTCAGCTTGTTGCACGTTGTAGCTTGGTGAATGTCGAATACAATTGCATATTTTTGGGTAGGGCAGCAGTGCTGCTTAATGCATTCGATGCCTGCTTAAAACATCGTTTAGTTGGACTATAGCTGCCGAAGCGCACTTCACTCAAAGCCGCCAAACGTTAGGCTGTCCTAAACTGTTCGCATTTTGGCGTGAAAAGAAGCACAACCAGTAATCAGCAGCACCGCCTCGTTAATATTTGACCACATAATCGGCATTTCGCTGATTCGAGTGGTAGACTGTAATCTTAAGCGCACCAAAAGTCAACATTCAACATTAAAAACACATAATTAATAAAAAATAATTCTAACCGGGAAGAAAGAGTTACAATGCAATCTTGTGTACCAAAGCAAGGTGCGGAATAGCGGAGTTGCGCAAAGAGGCAGCCATTTACTCGAATCAAAATGCAGGCGAATTCGTTTACGCACTTTGTCCTTGACTTCTTCCTGCAGCGTCGACATTGGCTATTTGAAACGCAGCCATTTGGAACACCTCATACAACCTAACAAACCTTCCACCTATTTGGTGCAGACGACATGCCCTCCACCAGTTATAAGGTGGGAGTCCCGCTGCAGATCTGTCAGACCCTCGCAGTGTAATTCTGTCAAGTTTGTGAAGGCTGGATATGAGATACGCAAAATGGTCACCCCTAGACGTCAAATCCCTCTTTGCCAACGAAATCGTGTCGAGGATGAACAGCATTGGAGAGCGAGTCGTCTTATTCAATGGCACTTACTATTCTATTTGGATTTTCTTTTGCCACATTTTAAAAGGTAGGCTAATCGTCCGTTACGGACTGTGCGATGGCAATGTAGAGGTTTTGGTTTGATTTCCCATTTTTACCTTTACTCATACTTTTTGACAACTCAATTGGCTACAACACACTTTTAACTTCTCTGCCCATTATGATGGGTAGAAACAATGCATGATGAAGTGCGACTTAAAATGTCAAATTCTGACAACGCATGGGATGTGCATTCGGATGATGGGGTTAGCCTCCGTTGGCATAAGCGTGGGGGTAGAAACCCGGTGAGCCATCGTGGCAGGTAAGAGAAACGTCCCATTGAAGTGCTGGAATAATCTGAGAATAGTACCTGCTTTGATATCAAATATCTCCGTGTTTGTTAAAAGCATTTATGTAGACTTTCTGCATTTGTGGAAACAAATCTATTTTGCTCATTACTGATTATCAATCCCTAGTATGCAATGAAATTTGCATTTAGTCAACCACAAAATCTTAATCTCAATAATTACTGCACCGGTGTTAATTCAACTGATGAAAGATTGGCGAACAAACGGTACATGTAAAATAAACTACATCTGCTATTTTTCCTACACAATTCAACCTGGACAACACTTAGCTTTCTCCATGTATGCAAGTGCTGTGAGATGTATGATGAGGAAATGATGGGAAAGGACTAAAAATGAGTAAAAAAGCGCTATCGCTGGTTTGTTTTTCAGGTATAAACAAACTCGTATGCCATAAACAATGAATCGTTGCGGCACTGTGAAAAGAATGGATACACAATTGACAAAATCCTAATTAAAAATGTAGTTGCCGCCATTTCTGCATGATGAAGTTGCCGGTTATTGGGCGTTGATTGCACAGAACACACTAGGAAGGCTAAAGGAGATGTCACGATGCAACAGAACCATCGTCCTAAACTTAAGACATCCAACATACACTCCTGCTGTGTCAGTAGATATGATTACATCCTCCAAACAATCAGGAATGGAAGTAAAGCTCTGTCATTTTAGCACCGATTCAAGCTGTACTCCTGCGTGGCCCTTCGCGAGCATTATGTTGGCACATGATGGAGAAATGATTACCCTAAACGGTGGAACAGGAATTGATACTCAGTTGGGTGCTGCATGGAAGGACTGGTCAGAGGAGAAGGAAATTCAGCCTCAGATCTAGTGTCAGTGGAGTTCATGTGAGCTGCAACAGGTTTAACACCGACTACTGGTTGAGCAGTTCGAAGTTTAAGTCGTGTTCACAGTGAGCGATTTGGTAGGGTCATCCGCTCACTGCATTCTGAATATACTCAATTAACAACAACTCAAACGCACGGATTGCCAATTCGGTGGCCTGAAAATTTTTGTTTATATTGTAAAGCCTTCGAATTCTTAATGCGTGTTTTAATGTTCATTGTACAGCCATCAAAACTCATTTGTTCTCGCTGCCAATCTTTGCATCATGCTAACAATCAAGGACGAAAAATAAGTTGTCTGATGTTCTGTGAGCATGTTGCATGCACGAGCACACGGAAATGTGGCATGAAAGCGCACGACTTGCATGTGATGTGTAAGCATAGGTACGTATGAAGGGAAAGGGCTAAGTGTAAAGCCTTCGTTAGTTCTACGCAGGCTTATTAGCGTTGTGGAGAGTAAAGTGGGCTACTTGAGGACGAACTTCTCCATTGTTCACGGTGATTTGAACTGGAATCCTGATCCGTCCACTCAGCGGCCACTGGTGGTCACTATGCATCTCGGATTAACTTCGTTTGCATATAGTAGAATGCTGAGTCCCACATTTCTTGGACGTTTGGACTAACCGCTTGACAGCATCTGCTCACACTTCATGTAAACCACTTGCATGCCGGGTAGTTCCATGAGCAGATGCACTTAAAGAAGCAAAGAGAGGCAAGATACATGTCAGTGATTAGGAGCGAGTGCAGTGTTGTAAAGACTTCGCTAACCTAAGACTCTAGGTGGAGAAGCATACGCGTCTCTCTGATAATGCAACTAGAAAGCTGTAACGGGACCCAACAGGCCTTTTTAACAAATTATCTCGAAACTGCATTTGAAAGCAAGTGTGGTCGCTCACAAAGTACAATCTTCTCATACAATGAAGAACCGAAATAAAGCATAAATTTGCCCAACTCCTGTCGCTATTCGCCCCACAGCAATGAGTAGCAACGGTTACAATGACATGCTCGTCTCGGTATCCGCTGATCTGCCAGCATTAATCAAACAACCATGCATGCGCAGGTTTTGTGTTGCACTTGCTGACACCACTAACTGATCTCTATCCACAGACTTGGTGCAAACCAGCCACGCAATCAGTTGATCCACAGCGAATGCTTATAAGCGAACTCGCCTTTCCACCCTTCTTGCGCTGTGTGGTCACCAGAGCTGCCGTCGAGTTCTGCGAGAACTCAGTGACCGCCTCAATTTCGTTAATCTACAAACATATATTAGTGGCGATTCCGCAGGCAGCAAATCCATTTATAGTATAGATAGCAACTGCACCAAATTTAATTTTTGAAGAACTGATTATGACCAGATCATGGAAGATAAATGGTCATCTGAATGTCTTTCAGTCCCCTTGAGCAGCCGTAAAGTATGTTTTTGATATCATCACAGTGGGCTTCTACTTCAAGCCTATTGTTGCTAGTAAATATAGTCAAAATGTAATGCCAAACTGAGGCATACTTATGAAGTCGTAGGCCGCTTCACTATTCTCCTTTCAATACTGTGGAAATGAAACCGCCTTGCGTTGTTAGCAACGGCGTTGATCATCAGCACAAGGAGCTAAGAAGTAAACGCAGCTATTTCTTAAGGAAACATCTCTAAATATTCTGGATTCTTTCGTTTTTTTGCCTGAATTGGTGACTAGGTCATAGAGAAATGTAGGACGATGCTGTAGAGGCATGCATGGCTTCATGTCTAAAAGCGATTCAAACGTATCGAAACAACGCTGCTGCCGTTTGGGATTCTTTCGTAAGTACAAACGTGAGATGCTAAATGCAGCGTGTTTTAGTGTGTCTTTGGTAAATGGACAGTCCAGTGCCTCACAACCATCCACAAAGCAGCATTAAGTCCTACTCTCAGCTCTTCATTCTACGCGGACATTGAACCATTTAAGCAGTATTGCCTAGCCACTCGTAAATTTGCAATTTCTTCTGACAACTTTTTATTGTAGGTAGCCCTAGGGTCGCGAGTTTGATGCCACATGTAGTCAATTGTTCCGTGCTCCAAGTAATCTTCTTCTTGCCAAGTTCATTATTAAACTTTGTTGTTTGGAGCGACTTTGAGCTGCAAAGCCGCTTGGTATTGTTTAACCGCAAATTAAACAATGTTAAATAAAAATACTGCAAATTATTCCGAGCTACAACGTAAGGACTTCTGTGATGCTCCCTGCCCATCACAGTAGTCGCAAAATATTAAGACAATAAAGTCAGTGCACTTCTTTTCTGATAGTCAAATGAACTGCGTCTCCCACGTCACGTTTTGTGTTGCAACACCTTCGTTGGACTATCAGTGGATTCGGTTTTGGTTTAAACATGAATTGCTTTAATATCCCATTCATAGATGAAAATTTAACCAGTACCTGGTGATAGATACATTAATAACTAGCGTTTTTAAACATAGATTGTATTTCAGGTGTTATCAAAGGCGTGTGCAGGGTATGGCCTCGATACGAAAGGAGGTGAAGTAACCGCTGGCTAAATTGAGCTCACATCACAAACCTGTTGACCTACTACGCGAACAGCTGGAGCTGGTTCTAGTGGAAGCGCATTAGTATTATGGAATGAAAAAGAGAATAGGTGTCAGGGTGTTCGAGTGGTTAAGGCGGAGGACTAGAAATTCATTCAGGTATCACCATGCAGGTCCAATTGCTCCTCGCGACGTCCAGTCGTCGACTTAACGACATATTCGACTGCCTATCTTCGCCATCGTCTAACAGTACGCGTATCCTCACACGCATTAGGCGGACTTGCATTTCCGCGCCCAACAAAGCCGTCGAGCAGGCCGACGTCAACACCTCTACTACAGATGTCGGAAAAGCCAAATAAAACACACTGGAGACCACTCCTCTGCGACAGGACCAAGATTCAAGTCTATGCAAGAAACTCTTAATTGAGTTCTATGTCGTCGCCATGACTGTCCCACCATCGCAATATTATTACCACTAACGTCACATTGTGTGCTTTCCTACAGAACATTAGGTGCCGATGCACTCAAACGGAACAGACAGACAACCCTCATGAGAATTAATTCGCACTCGTCTGTCGAATGGTTCCATTTGGGACTTGTCAAATCTGCTTGAGGATCACAATGCACAAATTCCTCATTTTACTCAACTCATCTCTAATGTGCTGTTATTGCTTAATGCACTACTCAACTCTCCAGCTGCTCAGCACCCCAGTACACCCATCTTCACTTCACTATTGTTGCTTTACTCACCTCATGCATTCTATGTGTCACCACTTGCAACTGTGGGCATCGTCTTGACAATGGGCGACAGCACAATGTTCTGCTGTGTTCAACCAGCGTTAAGCAAAAGACGGTTGCTTCATTTTCGCCCATTACAGACGAGTGCTGGACTCCGCTCTGCAAACTCGTGTCTACAGCCAATTTAATCTGGCTCGTCAAATGCTCTTTCGAAATAAACTTTCTCATCAGTGTGTGTCCTTCTGCAACTAATTTCGATCAAGACTTCGTCGTTTGCATTCAAGTCTTCTGCATGTATTCTTCCTCTCGATAAGTAGGAAGCAGGTGCATGCTCCAACCTTTACGATGGAGGGTGGCAAGTTGAAATCCATTCAAACGCGCTATTTTTCTTATCCGTTGGATTTATGCAGAGCCCACTGCAGTGGGTCGAATGACAACAGGCGAGATATTGTTGAGGTAAGCACGTTGTATTTTTTGTCAGCTTTCAATGCATCAAAACTACAAAAGTGATTTGTTGTCATTGCATTTAAGCTATTGTCTCCCATAGGTCGCCACAAATCACTTTTGTAGTTGATGTTCATAACACAAGACGCGCTTACTTTTGTTGTTATTACTGTAGGTAGCCTTAGGGTTGCAAATTTGATGCCACATGTAGTCAATTGTTCCATGCTCCAAGTAATCTTCTTCTTGCCAATTTCATTATTAAACTTTGTCTTTTTGAGTTGCAAAACTGCCTAACATTGTTTAACCGCAAATTAAACAATGTTAAATAAAAATGCTGTAAATTTTTCAAATTATTTTTCCTTTTGATTTAAAAACCATCTGAGTCACTATGAGCCCTCGAATCGCGTGTGCATCGAAGAAGAATGGAAGCCTACAACTATGCGACGACTATAAGAAGTTGAGTGCAATAACGTGGAAAGACGCATTCTTATAACTCCACAGCAACGGCTCGTGGAAATTTCTACACAGGTTAAAGTGGCTTGCCACGTTGGATTGAAAATCATGACACAGACAAGTGGAGGTGGCAGAAGAAGGGCGGAAAAGGGCGGCTTTGCATTGCCAAGTAGGGCCTGCAAAATGCATCCGATGCATTTTAGACTCTGAAACGTACCAGCTACCTTCCGATCTCTAAGGCAAACGGCAGTAGTTAGTGCTTTATTAAAATAATGCTCGGGGTTCCGATTGTGGCACAATTCTGTTTAACAAGAATTTAGATATCTTCTCACAACCTTCCAGTGAAAGAAATGACTTCACTAAGCCTGGCGGACAGACACAATTGGCAGGAACAGCCCAGACCTCCCTCCGGTGGAAAGAAGGGATTAGCTTTTGTAATAAAATTGAACCTGGAGAAACAAGGCTCGTTAGTATAAACATGAGCAACTAAGCTACGTGAATGTAAGGATGAAGCAAAAGATACCGAAGGCCATCGTCCAACCCAGCCGCACATGATTCCTACTGAATTTGCCTCAATTGCAGCAATAGTCTGTCGTCACGCGATGCGTGAGAGTAAAGTGATACAAGCAGTGTCCATATTGCTTCCATTTCTCCTTACTTCAAGAACGAGGTACCTTTCTTTCGTGCTATACATGATTTGTAATGAGCCAAAGAGATCGCAGTAGTTAACTTCTGGAGGAAGAGTATGATCCTTTCTGCCCCACACCATCCACCCTATTCGATATGCCATCATGAGTGCCCACTGTCAAGTGAAGAGGATCAGCATTACCAAGAACTATGGGGTCGTCATAAGCGGAATAGGATGTGTGAGTGAAGAGATCTTACAGCTCCACGTCTGACTTCATTGAAGAAGCCGTTTGAGATGGCGACGACTCAGTTTCAGTGGCTTGAGAACACAATAAATTGACTTAAAGACACAGGTTTAATTTCTGTCCTCAGCTGCATTTTCAATGCAGACAGAAGGACCCTAACTTGCCGACTGCAAAGCGGTATATGGAAGAGGCCGTTTAATCCAACACAGATTGGCTTGCAACGAAGGTCGTCCTATAGAGTGGAAGCACAATGTGTAGAGAACTAAGTATCTGCACATGCAACGTGTAGTTAGTGAGTGGCATTATTGGGCAAGATGTATGTTAATGCATGATCTTTGGAGGCTAACATTGGTTGATGCGAAGGCCGTACAGGACAACCTTATATTCATTTAGCTTATACGATAATTCACACTGAGCTCCTGACTCTTTCTCATCATCACATGGTCCATCAAGCAGTGCCAAAACATTCTAGAGTATGTCAGTGACGCAATCATTGTGCAGTAGTCAGTGGTAAAATGGTCAGTGCATAAGACCGTAAAAGAAAGAAAGTAAGCGAATGTAAGCAAGGTGCTAATTGGCAAGAAAAACAGCGGCTTCATGTGAGTATCTTTTCGGTTACATTCCAACGAAGCAGCCCAACTTCCGTACTGATGTGAGATCGGGCTTTAGTCAGATTAGTTTAGCATCTGTTGACATTTCTATTCTCTTTGGCAACCGGCCATTTGTAGCGCATACAAAATAACTCAATGGAGGCGACGTGTGATGCAGTCGAAAGTTCCTACCACGTAGGATCTCCAAAACTAGTGCAAGTGGAAGCAATAAGAGTACTTAAGTCTCTTACGCAATGCACTGCCATCTCATGTAATGTTACTTTTCCTCACAGTTCTGTAAGGCACTACTCCGCCATTGAGTAAGTAATCAGCAACTCCACCAGTTGGACGTTTACTCTATGATCAGAGCGAATGCTGAATGGCACCAATGTCATGTTGCTGCGCAAACTAAAGGCATGGTAGAAGACGCATTTGCAGTAGCATGTGCTTCTCCTCTACAGCTCGTCCTCCTGCCACACCACCATGCTGCTCTAACTGCCATCTGTTGACAAGACACGAGTGGTATAACGCAATAATATGAAATAATATGTGTCTCATGGATTGACATGGAAAGATGTGTTGATGAAGTGTACCAAGTAAAAGTGGCTGCGGTGCATGATGCTGTCAAAGCACGTATTTCAAAATGCAAATTTTGTGTTGATGCACCTCACCTTCGTGTGACATGCAGCCTTATAATTTTATCAACGTGGCAACAGCGAAAATTCAAAACCAACCTCTTGCAGTTGGGTCATGTGCTCCTTTTTGATCCAGACTTCCCAAGTTTTTTCCTTTACTAAAAAACACAGGAGTGGGTGCTGCAATGAATTGCCAGTCCATTGGCGGTGTCACGACACTTGCAATGCTTACATGTTGATAATTCAAAGCGGTCTTTCTGCATTGCATAATCACGTGGATCAGTGTGGAGGAAGTGCGTGACACTGGCTGCTTGCTTTTAACTTGGTCTGAACTGGAGTGAGCTGTTGCGATTATACTGCGATTGTTACAATTAATCACCCACACCGAATTCGCCAGCCTCTCCATTTGCCAATCTGCTGACTACTTTACAACCCCATCAATTTAACCCTCAGTTGGCATCGCTCTGACCGCATTGTGTGTTTTTTGCGCCGTATCACGATTACTGCGCTACGAGCTGGACTGCTTGCTTCCGCAACGTATGGACTGTCAGCCATGATTGAAAGTTTATGGTAGGCAAGCTCATGGCACGACAATTCAAACGTTTATAATGGCGTGAGAAGCTGTTCACGTAGGTGACAAGGGTTTCCCCATCCATACGACTTAACCGAAATCGCTGGTTGTTTGGTTCATTTAGCCAAAAAGGACACTACGACGTGCACATGTGCAATGAGGGCAGAGTGGAGTACGCAATACATACAAAGTATGTCCACTACATCGTCATTTGCGATAAACCGGTGAAATGATTTTTGTCCATCATGCATCAAGCTACGAGTGCACACGTGAGCGAGACCAGGTGCTGGTGCTGGCAAAGTTCTCTTGGGCATTTAAATGCCTACCATTTACACTGTCCTACTTCTCCATTCAGTTCATTTAAATCTTTATATGAGGCACGCTATAGTAATAGAAGTACAAGTCACCCCACATTCAGGCATGGGCAGCTTTTGCCGACGCACAGTGGCATGAGCAGAAGCTGTGAAACGGATAAATGAATGGAACTGACGTCTCCCTGCGCACTTTTTACTTACAGAAATTTAAAGTTAACAAAGTGTGATAAGAGCCACTACAGAAGAAGAGGTCTCTACAGAATACGAATGAGAAAGGCGTACAAAGTCATGCTAATTTGGGCCCCGCCTGACACAAAAGACTTACAATGATTGCAAATTTTCTTTTGCGGGTCAAAGTTTGCCTTTCGGAGCTATTTAACACCTCTCAGCGCCTCTTTTATTCCTAGTTCAAAAAATTTTATTGAATCACTTTTTTAGTTTTAACATAAAACAATGTGTGAATCATAGTAAAAGCACGTCAATTTATGCCTACAGTGTTGTAGCTAATTTCAGGGATAAGTGGAAAGTAGCCACTAACAGATACCGGCCTCTGTGCATTAATGTAGAGTGGATAAGCTAACCGATATTACAATGTCCTGTCGCATAGTCTCTCACATCTGCTACGCTTTTGGCTGGTTGATGCTTCTCACCCATTCACTTTTCAATCCACATCCCTAAATTTATGGCACATCTCTCTAGCCAATCAGAAGCAGACTCTCAACTAATTCGTTTACACAATGGTGGTACATCAAGCGAAAGGAAGCAAGAAATCGACCTCCCGGTCTAAACTCTTATAAGCCGCGAAAATAAAGCCCATTTGAAGTTCGTAGTGGGTCGGTTATCTTAAATTCCTGCCAGCTCTAATGCCCAAGCAGAGTACATTTAATGCCAACAAGCAAAAACGATTAATGCACTCCACGAATTTACACTTTGTTGGGAGACCAGTGCAAAGCACTTCTACCCATTAAACCTGAACTAAAGCCAAAATTACCTGTGGCCGTTGTGATTGAATCAACTTGAAATGAACGGAGTAATTTGGGCTGCCAATGACTCTTACCCTGATTAGTCATGAGTGGAAGTAGGCAGTCTTTCCATTGTAAGCGCATCTCTTCTTGGTGAAAGCAAGGTCTGCGATGATGATAACCTGCGGTGTGGTCGCATGCTGACTTAATGCATGTGAGCACGATGTGGGTGGCAGAAGGTGCCTCCATTCAGAGCCATCAGTATGCGATGGCCCCACTGGAGACTTCTATGAGTAAAGGTTGCGCGTTCAAGGCGGAAAACTAGGGACAATCTTGTCTTTGCACATTTTAAAATCAATCGTTCCAAAGCTGTTAAATTCAAGCACCATGCCAACGAATCTGTGTTCTTGATTTATTGCAGCAGCAAAAGCACAGATCTGTGTCATTAAACCTATCAAACACTTCATCCGGATGCAAATACGAGGTGACCCCTCATTCAAGTCCCTACACTGGTAGATAGTCCGTTAGTGACTAGCACACTTTATTAAAGTTAATCACTTGGGTCACAGCATCTAACTACTAGATTTGCTCTTTCACTCAAGCATACGCTATCGTGTCTTTGTGCAAGCCATAAATCAGTTTATAAGTGAAACCTGTCATAGCGAAATGCCTGTGCACAAATTCAAGTACAAAGCCTCCTGGATTAGCCAAACCTGATGAGCTAATTTCGGTAACCTTAGGAGGTGCGCTCCGACGTACCTCACTTTACCAACCATCACATTACCCGACGGCAGTAAAAGACTAACAGACCGGCTGACCTCATTACGCACCGATCGACCAATTAATCCTCACACCCGCCCCATCCCACCCTCCAGCCACTTGCCGACCGACCGACAGACTAACTAAGCGACTAGCCAACCCACCAACAAATAAACAAGCACAGCTAACAGACTAGATGCGACTTGTCTACCTTGACCTCGCCTCATCAGGCTGACAGCCAACTAATCAAGGTTGTCCGTTGTGGGTAAACACAACACATCAACATCACGCCTGACAGCATCCGCCGTTGCCGCATGCTAAACGAAATTCGAACTGGATTTACGACTGTCTTTTCCTTTTCCTTAGTTCCTTATTCGCGAATTAACCACCCTCTCCTTCTCCTCTTCATGAGAGTTATTTCCTGGTCAATTATGGATGGCATATATGGACTGAACTGCAGCATTTTACACGTTAGCTGACATGAATACAACCCAAGTGCATCCAACCATCTAACTTCCCTCACTTGCACATAATCAGTCTACTCATGCGAAAGGCGAGCATTAAACACCACAAAGCAGAGAATCAATTAATTGTCGCAAACTCAAACACTGTGACTGCATACCGCCTTTCTCAAGTAGGTCCATGATGTGGCAATGAGAGACATTAAAACAAGAGACGCAATTGTTGACAGAGGTGATTTAGCCACACGCGTCGACTTAATTCGTCTAGTCGGTTTTGCGGAAAGTCTCTAAATAGCCCGCATAAAATAAACGCCAGGTGTTTACTAGCTTCTTCGCAGGCAGCGTCGGAGAACAAAGTGACCGTTCAGGAAGCTTGTTTTGATACGCAGATGCGTGTGTTTAACAAATTCACTTGACCCCAGTCTTGAGATCGCAGAGTTTATCTGCTACGACATTAGCGTTATTCTACCCGCGTTTCAACAAAGAAAGACGCTTTTTCTACGCCTTGTTATCCAAAGCATTGGGACTTACCTCAGAACGAGGCATAGATGATTGAGTGCTTTACAATGCGTGATGACTTGGTTAAGCCACTTTTCCGTGATTACGGAAGGGCAAATGCAGCCACATCAACTGTCGCCCACTCCCACTCCCACTGCCACAAGATCAGTGCGGCAAATATGAGATGCAAATGATGTTAATATAATAAATTTGTGGTTGCATTTTGGATAGTGAGCTCGCTGGTTAAGGCAACCGACAGCTGTTGGCGTGCTTCTCTTTGCAACCAAAATTAGGGAGTAGATCAGCAGAAGAGTGTGGATCCTCACTGCTTTTGTAAGTATGCTGAAATTAATTCGAAGTTTATTGTTATCTGTTTGGTAATTTGCCCGCTATCACTGCTTGCGTCAACTTGCTTTCCAAAGTGAATAATTTGCCATTTAACATTGCTTATCCAGGACCACACTCTGAGGGACAAAATGTAATAGCAGGATGCAATGAGACAATCGTCTTGTTCGCTGGATAGGCAATTTGAATTTCTAGTGTGTCAGTCGATATGAACGCATCTTCAAACCAATCAGGAATAAAAGTGCCGCCTCCTCTTTCATTGCTAACCATAGTAACACTTCATTTTGCTGAAGAGTAAGCACCTCGATGCCATGCGATTGAGCACTACATATCTTAAACGGTGAAACAGGGACTGTCGATCAGTTATGTGGTGGTTGCATATAGTCGTCAGAAGAGAGAAAATTTCAGCATCTGATCAAATGTCAGTGGAATTCGCGTGAGCTGTGACAGGATCAACATCGACTACAGGTACAGCACTTCTGCACTCAAGTCCACGTCACCGTGGTGATTGCAGGATGCTTTTCCACGTCCTGTAATCTGCATGGGCACAAATAACAACAAATCAAACGCACAGATCACCAAGTTCAAGGCGAAAAACACTTAAATACGAGGTTGCAGCGCATTTGCACTCTCATAATTAATTGTCGGAGTGTTTTTATGCAGCCACCATAGCACATATTCGTTGTCGTCCTACGTCTTTCTACTTTGTATGACCATTTGCAATGGCGATCAGCGAACTATTGTTAACGTTGGTTGAGCACTCGCGTGCACCGGATCGAAATTACCGCATCCATCACGGTGATTTCGACTTAATTCCTCAACTTCCCAATCGGCAGTCACTGCTGGCCTGCTTAGCACACGCGTAAATGACGCTGACATCTTAAAAGAGAAAACAGTTCCGTTTCTGGCCCCAAAATGCTTTTGCCTCTTTTAAGTGAGTAGATAATTTACTGTTGCTGGTTGTGCGATGGCAATGTAGGCGTTTAGGTTGATTTACTTCCCTGCCAATTTCGATGACCATGAACAATGGACAATAAAGTGTAAATGAAACTATTTTCCTTGTAGTTTGACTGGAAGGGGACCCAATTGCAAAAGTCTGGCAACGCGTTGCGCGTAAATTCAAATGCTGATGTCACCCTCCACTGACAACAGCGAAGAGACGGAAATCTGTTGGACTAATCCAAACTGTTTAGTGGTAGGCGGCAATCCTGGCAGGCTAAAGGATCCTGCAAGTGAGCGGCCAAAATAATCTGAGGGCAGCACCTATTTTAATAGCAAATGTTTCTCTGTCTAGCAGCAACAGCTTATAAATTTGCTTTCTAAAAGCATGAAAGCTTCCTGTGAATAGACTATGAAGTGAAGTTGATTATCAGAGGATGCCGAGGCATTTGAAGAGCTTCTTTTGCACAGCATCGCACAATGCCATCGAAGAGTTCTTTAAATCACAACTGTACACTACAGTCGTGGTTATACCGGATCGTTCGAAAGCGATGCACGATGTGGTGAGCCTCTGCGACGAATGCACTGCTGAATGTCTGCAGCAGCACCCACTTTATATCAATGAAGAAGAGCATTATACGTAGAGGATGCCAAAACGAGTGCTTAGTGTCTTAATCACACACGCTGATAGCCATCCGTATGGCCCACTTCAGTTTCAAATACGACCCTCTTCCTGTGTGAAGATACTTAAAGACATTCCCTTAAACAGCTAGCCATTTCTTAGAAGCGAACTGCCTGCTCATCCTCAAAGGGTCTGTTTGTAACATAATTATTCCTGTCAAGGAACGCAAGTCTGCAGTGCAGATGCATAAACAGTCAAAAATTAGAAACCACAACAGTTTATTTTCCTCTTTTCTGCAAGTCTCCAATTGATGAGATCCTTAATTAGTCAGCAGATTGGCGAATGGCGAGGTTGGCGAATACGGCGTGGGTGATTAATTGTAACAATTGCAACATAATCGTAACAGCTCACATTTGTTCAGACCAAGTCAGAAGCAAGCAGCCAGTGTCATGCACTTTCTCCTCATTGAAACATGTGGTTGGGCAATGTAGAAAGATCGCTTTGAAAGACCATCATAAAAGCATTGCAAGTGCCGTGAGATACCGACCTCTTCACCCTCACGGTCACTCGCCAATGGACTGACAATTCATTGCAGCATCCACTCCGGTGTTGCATAGCAAAGGGGAGAATTCGGAATGCTCAGATATAAAGAGGAGAAAAAGTTGCGTCGAATATTTTGAGGCGCATATAACCCAACCACACTTTGGTAAACTCGTAAGTCTGCATGTTGAACGAGGGTGAGGTGCATCAACGCAAAATTTACATTTTAAGGGACATGCCTCGACAGCATCAAGCACTGCATTCACTTTTACTCGGCACCCTTCATCTGCACATCTTCCGATGTCAATCCATGTAACACATTATTTTATCCCAGTGCATTATACTGCTCAAATCTTGTCAATAGACGGCAGTTAGAGCAGCATGGTGGTGTGGCAGGAGGCCGGACTGTGGAGGAGAAGAACATTCTACTGCACTTGTGGCTGCTATCCTGCCTTCATTTTGCGCAACAGCATAGCATCAGTGCAATTTAGAACCATTGGGAGGCAAGTCAGCTAGCATCAGAGACGAGCATCAGTTTCGAGCTTAAGCTACTTGAGAGGATGATGCAGTTGGGAGGCATTTGCACCTAGAGTGAGTGATACTGCATGCGCTACCACTGCGTGGTGATCAAAGCGATTAGGACTAGCATTCAGAGTTGAATTAGCTAAATTGAAGGCGAGGGGTCGTCGGTGCGAGAGTTGGGCTACTTCGTCGAAATCAGAGGTGAAATAACAGTAGACGAGGTAAGTGCCCTGTCCATAAACAGACAATTTGCCTTCACTCGCTCAATTCCTTTCTTACAATCACTACTGCACAATGACTGCTTTGTTGACATACTCCAGATTGCATTCCCATTGCTTGTTGGACTATTGGATGGTGGGTAGCAATCGAGTGTCCTCTGTGAATCGCCCAACCTTTAATTGACTGCAAGTTTGCCATGCGCTGTCCTCATATCAACCATTGCGAACCTCCAGAGTGTGCTCTCTATTGTTAGCCTTACTGATCATGCATTAACACACATCTTGCCCAATCGTGCCACTCACTAACTTTGCTTTGCGATGTGTCGACACTTGGGTCTCTACAGGTTGCACTTCCACTCTATAGCATGCCCTTCGGTGTAGGCCAATCTGTGTCGGATTGGACGGTCTCTTCCATTTACTGTTTAGTCGTCGGCGAATCGGAACCCTTAATCCTGGATTTGGAATGTAGTTGAGGCCACAAAATAAGCCTGTTTCCTCAAGCCATCGAAAATGAGTCGTCGCCATCTTGAACACATTCTCGATGAAGCGTACGCGTGTTGCTGTGCATTCTCTGCTTATCCCCTTCAGTTGACAGTAAACAGTCATATGGTGGCTTGTCGAAAGTAGTGGGTGGTGTGGGACAGATAAGATCACATGCACTCTTTCAAGAAATTAACAACCCGGATCTCTTTAGATCATTACAAATCATGTTTAGCACAAAAGCAAGGCATCTACTGTTTGAAAGAAGGAGATGTAGAAGCGACATGCGCACTGCTCGTATCAATCTATCCTCACATATCGTTTGACCACAGACTACTGCTGCAATTGACGTGGATTCAGCACGAACCGTGTGCAACTGGATTAAAAGAAGGCATTCAGTTTCTTTGGATTCTCTCTTACACCCACATGACTCAGACGCTCATGTTTGTATTAATGATTCTATATTTCAGATGTTTTTGTTTTCCCTAGGTTTACTCGTGCTATAAAATGCAATATCCGAAGGGAGTTTTGGGCCATTCTTGCCAAATACGCCTAATTGCTATGCCTAATGAGGTGATTTCTCGCACTGGGAGGTTGTAAGAGGATGCTAGGGAACTCTCGTTCACCAGAATCTTGTCACGACAGATACTCTGCTCAATTCCGTAATTATGCTTGTGGTTGGTTCGCTCATACCAATGATGCACTGTACAGCGTTACCGAGTTCTGCCATGACTGTTCTGTGAGGCATAGCATCCCCACAGTTATTCGTAGATCAGTTGCGACCGCATTGTACTTTGCATAATCTTCTGATATTTGGCTGGCTATCGCATGATGTTGACCAAACGCTGTATAGAAAGGCTTCCTTGGGGTTAAAGGTGAACCCTGGGTCTCGCGGATGGTCCAACACCAGTTCGAGGATGACGTTGCGCTCTCACATACCTCAAATGAGAACGAGATCAGCATCTAGATAGATTAGACAGTTCTGCATTACAGGGTCCAAAAGGCAGCGCATGGTTTCCATAGGTTCTGTGTGGCAATGCAAAGGCTGCCTTTTTGCTCTCGGGTTCAGCTAATTCTACTTGCGTGATGAATCACTTTGGCTTGTATAGGGACTTCTACAAGTCGTTGTTGTGGATTTGTAAAAAATGCGTCTCATTGCGTCACTGCACTCTGCTTTCCATGGTCGACGCATAGATGTAGGCTTCCATTGTTCTTCTACGCCCATGCGAATTTAGAGGTTCATAGTGATTTTGATGGTTTATGACATCACTTTGATGGGTGACTCCTTCATGCAGAGGAGGTGGTGTGTCTGTGTGGTTGTCAGATGGGCCTAGTCTCGCCATGATCAACGTATGCCTCACAATGCCGCGGCATGAAACTCCACATGCGCACTTAATCAGCACCTCACGAAGTCCCTTATCTTCGTTGTTGGTGACGTCCAAGCTGTTCATGGGTATGGTTACGGTCTCTAAGCTAACGTTACTGATGTCACTAGCGCCTTTCATCGGCAGCGAAGCAGCTGAATTGACCTCAATCCCTTTTCGGCTGTTAAAGGTGCCTTCAGCATGATTTGAGACGGTTTCGATGTTACGTAGGAATTCTGTAGTCCAAATGGCTCAGAGCCTGTCCTCCAGCTCATTTCTAGTAACACTGTTTACTGTTATAACTGACCCGATGCTATGGCTGAAATAGACCTTCTGCTCGTGTGCTTTTGCTTAAAAATATACAGAATGTTACAGGATCCATCCAGTCATGAACGTCTCACTGCACCTGCAGACTGCTTCGTTAAGTCCACCAACACTTGCGCCAACTTCGCACAATCCCTTAAATCAGTTGTTCTTATGACAAAGACCCTTCAATTGCCAGTTCTTGATTAACTTATTTGTAAACGTTTGCTCACCGAGATTCCCATCACTTGCTGAGAAGAAGAATGCATGCGGAAGACTTAAACATAACGTCAGCGTGGTGATCGAAGTGGGTTAGGGTATCACGTCGACTTTAGTTGCAGGAATGCACACACACACACACACCGATGAGAAAGTCTATTTCGAAGGAGCATTTGACGAACCAGAATGGAATGTCTGTAGACAAGAGCTTGCAGTTTGTAAAGACTGCAAATTGGGTCCAGTAATCGTCTGCTGTGAGCAGGAATTAAGCCATCGTCTTCGGCTTAATGGTGGCATAACAGAGCAGACCATTGTGCTGTTGCCAATTGTCAAGTCGACGCCTAAGCATCTCTTTACGCTAGTGTGGGCGAGCAATAAGAGACGGTGGCGAAGATGGGCAGGCGAAAATGTGGGCAAAGCAATGATTTGATGTCGCGAGCAAGATGTGAACCTGCACGAGGAGACTCGAAGTAATTTCTAGTCCATCGTTTAAGCACTCGGCCTTCGCATCACAAATCTGCCCTTCCATTACACTATATCTATACACTTTCACAAGGAGCATCTTCAGCTGCTCACACGCTAAGTCAACAGGTGTTGTGGTCCGAACTCCTTTTGGCTACGCCTTGCACCTCATGCGATCACCAAATTTATAACACCTAAGAATATTATTTTTTGCTTTCGAAACGTTACCTAGGAATACAATTCATCTGCCAATAGGAGAACAAAATGATGCATGATCAAGCTGAAACTAAATCCAACGATAATCATGCGCAGCGTTTGCAACGCAGAAAATGACTTAGGACACGCAGTTCCTTACTACATTGCTGCTCATTTCGCAGTTTGGACATGAAATGAGTTTGACTGAAATGCCTCATCATGGTGAGATTAAAAAGGACCTTTCACTCTTGAGAGTGCCGCCACTTAGGAAAAAAAGCTATCTCCAATCATCAAGGCATGATCGTCTCCTCCCTTCGTTGATTGCGCGAAAAGAATTTCCTGAGGTTAATGCAAATGCTTACTTGGAACGTGTTTGTCATGAGTGGTAGTGGGCTACAAATATAGAGAAACCGTTGTCACCTCAGTGAACAACTTCTTACGCCATTGTAAATGCTTCCACTGTCGTGCCCCGAGCTTGCTTATCACAAACCTTCGATCGTGTTTGATAGTGCAAATGCAGTGGAAGCACCCAGCCGACTCAGGATTTGAATGCTGAGGTTGTAATTATGCAGCAGATTGACAAATTGTGAGAATGGAAAACTCGGCGTGGGTGGTCAGTCGCAGCAATCGCAGTAGCTCACTCGACTTCAAACCAAGTCATAAGCAATGCAGCCAGTGTTACACACTTCCTCCCAAATCCGCTGTCAACACATTGGGTGAAGTTGTAAGTCTGCATAAGTTACACGAAAGTGAGGTGCATCAAGGCAAAATTTGCACTTCAAAAGGCACGCCTTGACAGCATCAAATAATGCATTTACTTATACTTGGTATCCTCCATCTACACATCTTTTGATGCTGACCTATTATAAGTGCGTTATTGGAAATGACTGCCTTATACTACTCAAATGCTGTCAGTAGGAATCAGTTGGAGCAGCTGTGTTTGTGTGGCAGGAGAATGGAATGCGGAGAAGAAGCTCATTCTACTGCAAATGAGGCTACTTCCCTGCCTTTGGATGGCACATCAACATGGCAATGGTACGTTCTGGCACTATTGCAAGGCAAGTCACTTGACATCCAACGAGTGTGGATCTGGTTGCAGTGACTAGCCTATGTTGAAGAATATAGTTGCCACAATGGTGCAGGGGGTTGGTTAACTAAATACAGCTATTCCAGTCTGAAATTGGAACTGTGTTAAGCACAAGCCAGTTTTGAAATCCAGCGTGGCAGAAAATTCCGACTCTATGACAAATCACCCTCAGTGAGTGAATTTGCATGTGCTACAACCGGCTGGCCACCAAAACGCCTAGGGGTAGCATCAGAGGGTGAAATAATCAAGTTGAAGCCTGGCGTGCTGTCGGTGCGGAAGCTAAAATACTTCGTTAAAACAAAAAAGTAGAAGCTCAATAGACGACGTTACTGTCCTTATCCGCCAACCGACGCTTTGTCTCTATTTGCTCAACTTCTTTGTTCCGCCTTCTACACTCACCAATTCGCCATTGACTGCTCCAAAATAACTGCGCCACTGACATACTCCAGAATGCATTGGCACTGCTTCATAGACTACGCGATGATGGGAAGGAGTCGAGTGTCCAACGTTAAATGTCCCATCCGCTAAGCGAATGCAAGGTTACCATGCAGCTAGTGCTGGCTTCTAAAGTATGCTCTCCATTGTTACCCTCACTACTCACGCATTAACATACATCTTGCCCAATTACGCCACTCACTAACTATGCTTTGTTATGTGCAGACACGTGGTTCTCTGGAGTGTGTGCTTCCCCTCTATTTGACGACCTCTTCTGTATACTGTTTGGTAGTCGACGAATTTGAGCCATTGTGCCTACATTGGGAATGCAGCTGAGGTCGGAAATTAAACCTATGTCTCTGAGTCAACGAACTGTTTCCTCAAACTACTGAAACAGAAACGAGGAATCCCGCATTGTTTTTATCCGTTGTCACCAATTTGAACGGCTTTCCAGGTAAAGCACAGGATTGATATTATGGCTTGGCGTCATGAGAAGGTGATAGGTGGCAGGACACGCCTGAATGATATAGACTAATTTTCCCGCTTCTACCCATGCAGTCACAAAGAGCACGTGCTATGCCAATCTAACGAATTAGCAAGAAGGTGACATTGCACCAAGCCAGCGACAGCTTACGGTCGCAGGTGTGGACCCTACATCAAGTAACTTATGCAAAGAATATACAAAATTCACATTACCTCCTCAGTGTCACCTTCTTTGTGTCTGATATGACAGGGCAAGCAGCACTTTTTGCAGAGTCATTTCTTAGCTTCCTAATCGCTTCCAATGTACCTAAGAAAGCGTTTCAAATGTCTTCTGGACGTTGGTATTGCTGTTTTTGTGTGCATTGCGACAGTCATGGAACCACAATTGTAGACAATAGGTGTTCGTTAATAACTCTTTCCTCACCAAATTCATTGAAGGCTGTTTACCTGTCCCCATTTTTACAAAAAGTGAAATCAGACAGATTCGAATCAATTTGAACTTATTTGAACCACGCTTTACCCCGCCACTTTGCTTATGCTTAATCCTATCCGACGTTATCACTTCAGTTCTTATGCTAATGGAAATATCGTCCAGGTCCACACCTGAGGCGCGCAATTCATTCGAAGTTTCTTCACCCCCTAATAACCTGCCATTTGGAATGACCAAGCAAAAGCATCCTCGTCATATTGCCTAATTTCTTAAGCAGCATTTCCTACAATGCAATTCATCTGCTTTTTAGCATTGAGCAAGTAACAAGCACAAAGTTTGCTTGAAATTAGCCATCGAGTGAAGAAAATTTTGAAGCTTGAACCATCACTGTTGTCGCATAAGTGCAAAGAAATTGAGTTGTATACTTTCTTTGAACCTGCATCACTTTACTGTTGCCTGCCACATTGAGACCGCATGGTGGACACAGTGCTTGATGGGATTTGGAGTGAAATTCTATGTGCGAATTGCCGCTGCCCTCAACTCTACTTCCAGTAACCTCCACCGTAGGCGCCCACGTAGTAGCATCGCTGTTTATGCACTGCCTCACATCTTATCACATCAAGCTTTACTTACCCTCTACCCGCCAAACACGTTAAGAGATCTGCATACACTTGTGGCTCGAGGGGTTTCGTTTCCACTTCGCGCCACGTCCATCTGCCATGATGCCATGTTCGGTGCCACCAGAAATACCACCAGAAGAGGTGGGAATAAATGGTGGGTGTGCATCGTGCTATAATTAAGCGTCACATCCACACAAACCGTACTGAAGCACATGTCTTTAATGAGGGCCATCGTGGATTCCAGACTAACGCTGAGAAGAGGCTACAGCGAGCTTCGGTGAACGAGTGTCAAACAGAACATTACTGCCTATTGTGCTGCTTGGCTATCGTCAAGCTGACTTCTGCTACCGCACAGAGTGGCGCATGAAGAAAAGTTGGGAGGCAGGGACGAAGCGAATGACAAGTGTGGTCGAGTGATTTGACAAGGAAGCGATAATCCATATTTTGTGCGAAGCAAGCAGCAATCGCAGCACTACTCATGATGGTTTGAGTTGATTGAGGACAATTGGCATCGAGGCGGTGGATATGGAATAATGGGATAACCTGCATTGGAATGTGAACCATTTCTAATATCAGCTGACAGTACTTGCAACGCATCCTTCAAGCGAGGGTCGCAAAAGATTGCAGTAGCCTACACCACCTCTCCTCTTAAACTTAAGCCCACACTGTAAACGTCAGTCATTCTGAATTGGAGGTTGTAAAGTGTCAGATGTTAGAGCATCTTGTCATCAATTGAGTGCGATTTCAGTGGCAAGGAACACATTTACCTGAGTGCAATGGGCTTAGTTCATGTGGCACTTCCATCAATGTGTTGCATTTTAAGAGACGTGCCTTGACAGCATCAAACACTTCATCGCTTTTACTTGGTACCCTTCATCTGCACATCATTCGATGTCAATCCATGAAACACACATTATTTAAAATGAATGCGTTGTACTACTCGTGTCTTGTCAATAGACAGCAGATGGAGCTGCATGGTGGTGTGGCAGGAGGATGGACTGTGGAGTAGAAGCACATTCTACTGCATTTGTGAATGCTATCCTGCCTTTGGTTGGAGAAGGAAAATGACGTTGATGCGATGCAGGATTGAAGTGGTTACTAAATTCAAACAAAGCATAACGTTGGTGCTAGTAAGTGCACAGTCACCGTGACATGTTGGAATGTGAAAGCACCCCAACATCAGGCCGGTTAGAAGCCATTAGTAAGGTCTTTTCATCTTCGAGAAACAAGCCATGTTAGAGAGCACTAATTCATAGTCGGTAATCAAATTCTGCGACTTCATTGTCAGTGATCACGCTTAGCAGTCGGCACTTCGATTTGGTCCAAAATCGTGACCTGCATAGGCAACAATGAAGGGCAAATCCCTTCATAGTCGGTAATGGTGATGATGATGCCAATGAGAAGCACCAGGACTGGATAGAGCGACACTGTAGATATCGTCATGTTCGCGCAGTTGAATTGTTTGGTAGTAAGACTCCTGCTACACCCACATTAATACCAATGTGACCATCGCAGCTATCCAATCAGATGCTCAGAAGCACGTAGGAATGGCTTTTGAACATCTGCTTGTCTCTTTTGAGCATGAAGCTCATTCTCTTGGTAAAGAGTGTGTCTTAATTAGATTGACGGTTGGTCCCTTCGCCAGAGTTTTATTCCAACCAAAAAAAATAGTTCTTGTTGTATGGGCGATCACACCTGTTGGCCCTACTTTACCACTTCCTTCTTCTTTAGCTCTACAAATGACTTTAACAGTTAAGGAAGCCCAGCTTGATTGCTTTGACACACCTTGATGAAATTGAAATTAAAAGACGTGTCATTAATCTTCATGCTGACCTAATGTTGCATTGTGCAGGATGCGGAGCACGGTGGCCATTTGATATGGTGTACGGGAGGCACTGTCCCTGCCGATCCCATTCCGCTTCGTCACCTCGCAAGACGGCTTAGGACGGCAGGGCAGTAAATTGATAGTTCTAATGATTGAAGGATTGTGCACACGATTTGCTGACACATTGCAATGAAAATGGACGTGGGTAGAAGCAGACTTCCATTAATTTTGACTGCACACATCGCCAGTGGTGGGTGATGCGTCATGATACGAAGCGATTATGTGCACACAGAAACGATCGTTGCCAAGGCGAAAGCTGTCACTGCTTCGGCAGATTCTATGCAATTATACCTAGCACAATTTGAATCGCTGGGGAGGAAACAGTCTGCCACCTCACAAAACAAAACAACTTCCGGACTATAATTTTAGCCGTTTCACGAGCCATTTTGGCACTGTTTACTGACAACCGAAATAGATTGGGAAAAAAGTCTTCGGGAGAAGATAGCTTACAGCCTGTTCACAACTGAAACTCCCTATCTGCGTGCACGCCCGATTGTACTAGTCATTGAGTTTCCTAGTGGCTACTACTCTCAAACATTTACGGTAATATAAATAACCTTGACCTTGACGACAAGTTCTAAAATCTAACATGACCTTTATCGTCCTTGCTGATCTCCCCCTCTTACTTCCATCCGTGGTTGGCGATCTCTTTGTGAGCACCCTAAGAACCCTTTTTGAACTTGAACATACCCAACACCGAAACTACAGAAGGTGGCCTGCTGCACTTGATATGGTATAATAGAATAACTCATTTTCCACTTTGTACCAGCAAAGTGTATTTCTGCTTCGTTTTGTGCTCTTTGCAATTCAACAGGCTTCCGAGTTGCATCGCATGCATATGGCTTGTGTCGGTAAGGCCAGGCAGGATTGTAAGGTGCAGAATTGGACTTCTTCCTCATTAATGCTCCGATTTTCGAAAATAGAGGGGGCAATTTTACCATAAACCAATTATAATTGCCAATGTAGCTGTTCCATTCAATCTGTGAGTTGAGTCATCCAATGGGTCTGAGGAGATGGTGGCTTACACTCCGTTTGATCCGTGTCAATATGTGCTTCACTGGCATTGATGCCGCCTACAGGCAGCGCTGAGGCGAAAGCGCACCAGTCTCTGTCTCCTGAAATATGCGCAAAGTCTGAAGGCGGGTGGGTTTGAAGCACTAAGAGGCAAATCTAGCATTTAACTTTCCCCAAAATTAACGTTTGTACACTTTTCATTGCTTCATGAAAATAGCCGTGCACCAAGACCTGCCCTCATAGAGATGACCGCCGAGTGGGATAAACCAGAAACTAGGGATCGGAATGCCACTAAATAAGGTTAATCGTCTGAGTATGGTGCAGCTCAGCATCTCATAAGACGTCAGAGCAGCCTATCGAGCTCTAAACGAACGAGCTTTGACTACCGATTAAGTAGTTAAGGAATCAAGTGGAATTTACGTGAGAAATGCGGTGAGTTCGCTTACGCTCTTTACCATACGAAAGCTCAATTAACCGTAACCGGAATTCGCCAATTGCCAATCCAAATGCCTCATTCATTTGAATTAAACCAATAGCCTAGCATGCTGCATTCTAAGAAGTTTATTTTGATTTTCCACTAAGTTGCGGTGAATTGCATTGCGTGCCATATGTCTTACCATGAAATTCGCTACACATAACGATTGCCACATCACGAGGTGATGAAATCCTCGTTCCAAATTGTCCACGACAAGGGACAGGCTGTGAGTGCATTAGCTGGGCAATGTGCTGACATTGCAAATCTCTATTCGCCTTCAGTGAAATCGTGCCGTCGGAATGCAGAGCCAGATTAGCTGTCCTACTAATAAAACATTCTTCAAATCTAGCAAACATTCTTTAAAACCAGCCACACGGAGGAATCTGCTCTAGGGTTGCAAAATGATCCATTATCAATGCCCTAGGCAATCTCAGAGAAGGGATCGTTTGGTTGGCCTACATCTGCGGTTGCGTATTTCACTCAAAGCCGCCAAAAGTTGGACTCTCCTAAACTAGTGGTCAGAGGAGAAGGAAATTCAGCTTCTGATCTAGTGTCAGTGGATTTCATGTGAGCTGCAACAGAGTTAACGCCGACTACTGGTTGAGCAGTTCGATGTTCAAGTCGTGTTCACTAAGAGCGAATCGGTGGGGCCATCCACTTCTTGCATTCTGCTTGTACACAGAAATTGCCGATTTGGAAGCCTAGAAATTTTTGGTCATATTGTAAAGCCTTCGAATTCTTAATTTGGGTTTCAATGCCCGTTGTTCAGGCGTCACAACTCATTTGTCCTCGCTACTCACCTTCGCATCATGCCAACAAGCAAGGACGATAAATAAGTTGTCTGATGTTCTGCTAGCATGTTGTATGCCTGAGTACACGAGAATTTAATATGAAAGCGTATGAGTCATGTGTGATGGGTAAGCACAGGTGCATAAGAAGGGAGAGGGATAAATTTAAAGTCAACGTTAGTTCTACGCAGGCTTATTAGCATTGTGGGGAGTCAAGTAGGCTACTTAATTGCGAACTTTTTCCGTTGTTTAAGGTGACTTGGACTGGAATCATGATCCACCTACTCAGTTGCCACTGGTGTTCACTATGCATCTCGGATGAACTTCGTTTGCATTTAATAGAATGCTGAGTGCCACATTCCTCGGACATTTGGACTAACTGCTTGACAGCATCTGCTCACATTTCATGGTAACCACTTGCACACGGGGCAGTTCCGTGAGCAGATGCTCCTAAAGAGGCAAAGGGAGGCAAGATACATGTCAGTGATTAGGAGCGAGTGCAGGCTGGCTATGAGACAAGCAAAATGATCACCCCTATCCGTCATATCTCTTGTCGACAACGAAATCGTGTCGAGGATGAAGAGCATTGGAGGACGAGTCGTCCCATTGGCAGCGAGGTCGGTGATGCGGAAAATGAGGCGCCTTAGTCCAAGTGGAATCTTGCATTCAAAGTGGCATTGCAATGCAGAATCAATCACGTACACAACAATGCATGATGAAGTGCGACTTAAAATGCCAAATTCTGACAACGCTTGGTGTGTGCATTCAGATGGTGGGGTTAGCCTCCGTTGGCATAAGCGTGGCGATGGAAATCTGGTGAGCTGTTTCGCACTGTTTATTGTGGAGCAGCCATCGTGGCAGGCAAGCAAAACCTGCCATCGAAATACTGGGATAACCTGAGGGTAGCGCTTGCTTTGCTACCAAATATCTCTGTGTTTGTTAGAATTCATCCATCACAAAATAAATTTATCACACACTGAACAGGGGTCGACTGCTGCACAAATATCTATGATCATTTGTTAATATTTCAAATACGGTCGTGTGTCATGCCAAAAGTAGGTTTAAGGATCCAATCCAAATTAAGCGGTTATTACGCCCTCTAAATCTTAGCTATGCACCAGTGCTCCACTTAAGCTCATTTCTCTTGATCTATCCATTTGCGGCTGCAAAGACGGGCACGTCAGCAAATGTCGAGTACCTGACCTAACAACTTCACAATCCCACCTCTTATAACGCACAGATCTAGTGCCACTAATAATTCAATTAAATCATGATGAAGGTTTGCTTAACTGAGTGAGCGTTGATGCAAAATTCTTGTCCCATTTTTGAAAAAACATTGAGGAATAGGTCGCCACTGCGTGCGAAACCCACTTCGTGATGTATGTGATGAATTTCTGCAGTGAAGTGTCATAGTAGGCACCGCATATTATACATGTTAAGGAGCCTCATGAACCTTCTCACTCACAGCACCTTCGGTGCGACACGTCGCCCTCCATCGCCACTCGGCTTGAATGCTAGGTCGAAACAGACAGAGACGGTGGCGGACACGTGTGATGATTTTGGAGGTCCTGAGGTGCATGTTGACTCATGCAATTTGTGGAGAATGTGGAGTCTCCAACGATTGGTTAGGCTTATACTCCTAATGCACGAAACCTGCCGGTGGGCCTTGCTCCAATTCCTCACTAACAGCGCTGGAGGTAGAAAGCAATTCCACAGCATGCAGTCAGACTGCAACGGTGTCGCGTATTCGCGTGTAGAGGATTTCAGTATGCAGTGCATGAATGGTACCCTTAGTTGCTGATTTTCATGAACGGCTTATTTTGAGCTTATATATTTTACCTTACTTACCAATGAATTCTCGCTTCTATTCTTTGGCGTGATATGCTGCACCTGCGCATCCGTCCGCAGTGACTTCCATGCACCTACCACACTTTTTAATGCAATCCTCATAAGTACAACTTAGTATTTATTCCAGTGCCATTATTACGTCTTGAAGCAATTTCACCTGTGGGTTTGAGGCACTACAATGCAAATTCAGTGTTTTAACTGTCTAAGAGCTAAAATCTGTACACTTATCATTCTTAGGGTAATGACCAGTCAAGCATTCGTTTTTCTAAACGCACACCATATCCACTTTAAGACCATATTTGTGCGTCTCCCAACACTTTGCACAGACCTGCTGCAACCCAGTCACGTCTTCGGCTTGCCCACCGCGAACATATGCACTTTCCGCTGCTTAACTCATCACTGCGCTTTGACTGTCCTGATTTACTTCAACTAATCATAGGTATGCTCTAGCAACTTCACCTCTCCACCATTCATTCTCGCATAGGGCGGAATGGATGCAGGTCTTCTTCAGTTATTTTCACTATCCCTTATATGTTGTACCAATGATTTCGGACAAAAATGGTGTATAATCAGCCTTACTGGACCTAAGTGCATCCGAACAGTCACGCGCTTGCCTTGCTTTCATATTTATGTCAATATTAAAGAAAATAGAGTGTAATATGCTCCATATCTTGCGTCCCTCGAGATTTCTTACTTATGCACATTTGACGGTGTTATGTGCATGACGTGTTCTGCACTGCAAAGCCACGCTGGACGCAGTCTTCTACTTGGATTTAGGCGCCTCACGTTCCGCATCACCACTCATGCTGCCGCTGGGACGGCTCGCCCTCGAATGTTGTTTATCCTTGACATGAGATCCAGGGGGACAGGCATTTGACGTCTATGACTGATCATTATGAGCGTCTCAGAGCCATCTTCACGAACTCTGCAGAACTACATTGCGAGGTTATGTTAGGCCTACAGTGAGATTCTCACCTTAAAGTTGATATAGAACATGTCGTCTGCACCAACGGGATGAAAGGTTTGTGAACCCGCATGAGGCATTCCAAATAGCGCGTTGCAAATCGCCAACATCAGCGTGGAAGGAAGCAGCCAAGGCCGAAATGTGACAGCAGATTCACCTGCAATATTAGTTGAGCAAAATCTGTCCATTCATGTCCTTTCGCTATCCCACGCTTAGCTCTGGCACACAGGATTGCATTGTAATAATCTGTTCCTTGCTAGACCCCATTTCATTTCTCACGTATTTTATGTTAAAATGCCGATTTGATTGGCTGAATATACCGTGAGGGTGCTACCGAGCACCGTTTGTGCTTCTTTCTCATACTAGAACAGGATTAGTTTTGCATGGTCTACCTTTTAGCAGCCATTAGAAAAGCGGCAGATAACTTTCAAATAAACAATTCATTCTCCCGCAGTGTCTTGGACTTTAAAATTGACTCAATTTCTAGTCTGTTAAAGGACCCTCCATGTGAATTATTACGAACAGACCAGCTAGTTTTTAAGAATGTGCCTACAGTTAGGCAGATTATCTGACTTTGCATTTCGACCACACGATTGCACCGAAGTCGAGCCGAGATCGGCAATGCTAACATTCTGTCCAGCTAAAGTAAATGCAGTTTGTGCTTTGTTGTGGGCAATTTCGATCGTAAACTTTACTGCCTCGTGGGGTAGCGTCTGTTATAATTGCCATTCGACATGCCTTGCTATAGCTTGAGCACCTCTCCATCAACATAGTAGCACTGGTGACTGCAGCGGTCGCGTCGTGTCCAGGGCTTCGTTGACAAGTTCCTCAAGTCACTGGCCAGATCCAAGCAGAGAAGTGCAGACGCTATCAAGGTAGTAAGGTGGTCGCTTAATTAGGTAGGAGTCTGGACTCGGTTTCATCTAGTGCTTTAGGTGCGCCTATTCCTCATCACATGCCACCACTTTGTGCTAAAGCCAATTCCACCTTCTAAAAGTAAGAGTCGCAGTCGTATGGTATTAAATTATGCAAGATTGTTAGTGTAAGCTAAGAGTAGGAGACATGGCAATACATTCCACAAATGCTGTAGGAGTTAAAATGTCCCAGGGAAGTATTTGTGGCCCAGTCCTGCCTTCATAGAAATGACCAGCGGGCGTGATAGACCGGAACATGGAGATTGCACTGCTACTGGATAAGGTAAATCACCGATCCTGATAATTGTCAATTTTACTACTTGCCAATCAATTGGTCCGTGTCTGCTAATCGATTTCTCAAACCGCACTAACACTGGCACATTGACAGCACTTGTTGAATGCATTTACATGCCTTCTAATCTTAGCTCACACTAACAATCTTGCATGTTTAATACAATGCAATTAGGAATTTTAGTTTTAGAAGGTGGAATTAGCTTCAGCACAAAGTGGTTGCAAAGCACTAGATGAAACCGATTCTAAGCTCCCACCTAATTAAGCGACCACCTTGTTACCTCGAAAGCGTCTGCACTTCTCTGCTTGGATCTAGTCAGTGACTCTAGTATTCTTACATCGCAAGGGGCTGCAACACACTTTTAACTTCTCTGCCCATTTTGATGAGTGGAAACAATGCATGATGAGGTGCGATTAAAAATGCCAAATTCAGACAACGCATGGGGTGTGCATTCAGATGATGGAGCTAGCCTCCGTGGCATAAGCGTGTCTGCCAATGTCGGCCGCCTTGGTGACTTCAGCTCGTTTCACTTTGCGGCGTAATAAACGTTGAATGCAGTTGCATATAATCAGCATTGAAAGTGGGGAGCCGCGACAAGGCCCACTGAAATGCTTGGAGCATTGAACTAAAACTGCAAAAAGGGACTTACGTTGCGTGCGATAAATGGAAATGAGAAGATAAAACAAAACGCCTGCCTTGTTGTTCCATAGTCTGACAAATTAATATGAGCACCGTTTTCAAAAGAAGACAACAAGGCATTTAAGTGGAATATGGGTTGCAATTAAATGTTAGGGTGGGAAAAGTTACAGCATGGGCCAACCTAATTGCTCGCAAATGCACAAGAAGCATTTGGGTGGAATAAGCGCGGCATATTGTGCAGTCAGTAGCAAAGCCAGACTAAAAGCTTACACTACAGAGAGAGTTGATTCAAAACAGGCGCTCATTTATGCGCCTTATTCAAGCGATCTCTGCTAACAGCGAAAACATCGCAAGTTGGCATTCGGATTCATTAAGCGAATCTGCAGTGTGTACGATGGTGAGGCTTCTTCCACACCTGCGAATCGAGATTTGCAAACACTTCAATGGCACAAGCATCGTCAATTTATGTGAGGCAGTGTGCAGCATGAAGTCGGTCATGTGGTGTGTCAAGATAATCGAACGGTGCAATACTTCGCTCTGATGGTCTGTATCTACAAGGCATCTTATATCTACGAGATAGGAGACTAAGAGATTTAATACAATGCCCAGCGCGTGTGGTCCATTCACTTGGAATCACCTTCAACTACTTTGAGCTAGTCCGGTACGGCTTCGAGTTTTACGAGTCCCGCAGGTGAAAATGAGTTTGTTAGATCAAACGCTTCTTCGTTCTCTTACGTGGACAAACCAACCTTAACGCGAGACAGGGTCACCGAATGATTCGCCATGCGTGTTGACTTGCCGAGACCACTGCTTCGAGACCCTAGAAGAACTGGTGAATTTAGGTGGACGTTTGATGCAGTTCTCTCACTGACCACCCTCTTGCGAAATGTTGAATTTCACTTCTGTTCAGAAGCTAGATGACCGGCCTGTGAGTTAGCCTTAGTGGTATTATGGATGAATTAAGCGCGGTCTGCAATGGGTTTACGTACGAGGTCTGGTAAAGCTATCCTTGAGGTGAAGAAGGAAAAATGTTATAGACTGAGAAGAACGGTAAATCACTTATATACAAAAAGACTTTTCCATGCCGAACCCGTCAGCGATGAAGACATCGAACGAATGAGGATGTGCGAGAAAGTGGGAGTAGATTGACTGCAGAATCGATGTAAAAGGACCTGGTTAGGCCTACTCTCCCATGGCAGGGATAAAATACTCTGACTTGCCTAATAATCCATCGCAATTTACATCCTTCACCTAATACGCAAATGCATTTGGTAGCGATGCTAAATAAATGCCAACGTATGCAAGGAATTTTCCTCAAAGGGGAGCCGATTCCCGTGCAGATAACTACGACTCTCGCTATTAACTTTAGCCTCTGTTGCATGGGGCATCACCTGCAATACATTTGGGACTCATTCACCAGGTAAGGTGTATGACGCATCAGCCTTTCGTTTGTACAGCGGCGATTCGTTCTTAGGTTGTCTCACACACTCTGACCTTAGCCGGGAAGGCTCATTGTTTCAGGTGGAGAAAAGGATGCAGCGCTTACTCTAGCGCTCTAACCCTCAACTATTTCATTTTGCCACAGTTAACAGCAACTTAGGCCAATAAACACAAAGAGTAGTTTTTGTGTTGAGGGCTGTGGTAGATGTGATTTTATGCAACATTTTCGTCGCGTTCACCTAGCGTCTCCAGTATCGCATCGAGGTATTCAACGTGGCGTTCTAATCCTTCCAAATGCACAATGTTGATGGAGAAAATTGGCTATAGTAAGACACCTAAGGCTGTACGGTACGAAGTGGAGGGGTTATACGCTATCAAAGATTTGTACGATACCAGTGCTGTCTTTCTGCTTCGGAATGTACGACGAACGTCTCCATTTGGACGACGAATATGTTGCGGTTAAGCCGCATTGCTCAGAAGGTGGATTACACAGAGGAAGAATGTTAGAGGCAAAATCTCACTGTACACTGATGCTAAGAATGGCGAGTGCTGTATGTCTTTCCAGAATAAAGTTATCGGATGGATATTCTAGACACTGAAGCTTGCTTTGATAGAAGATGTGGTAAGAAATTACTGCCCTGTTGAGTCACCGACGCGGCTATAGCAGCAACACACTGCAATTGTCAAATAAGTTGATTTGGCCCAAAACTACTTAGTTGTTTTATCGGAGCCCAGAAATTACAGCATCTCATTCATCGTAATCTATATTGACCAATGATTCGTCAAATCATAGTCCCACCTGAAGCGACTGGCAACTATTCCTACCATTCATGAAGTCGCAATAATTAGTAGTGGGAAATGCGATTTCATTCATTCAGAAGCGGGCACATAGAGAAAGACTTGATTTGCGTCGAGTCTTTTGGGAAGAAGACCACCCACCACCATGATGGAATTTGGTGTGTCGTCGTCTGCCCTTTCCTTCCACGCCGGCATTTTCTATTGCGAAAACGCAATGAATGCGACAAACAGAGGACTTTGGAATTGGAGGCGCTTCAATCTGACGCAGGTGTCCTCAAAGGCTCCCTCACAACGTGTTCCAATAGCTTGATTGTTGTTGGTCAATTCGTCAAGGTATGCTCGGTACCACATTGGATGGGAGGCCTATTCACCAAGTTGCTTCTAGCCATTCAACCGCAAGACTTATCCTTAAGCAACTTGACGTCTATATCACCAACATCTATGCTATAGAGATATTCTCGCAAAACGAGATCACACATTTGAAATTATTTTAACATGTTTCATCCCATCATCTTAACCTTCTGTGTAACAAATACGCCTTTCCTTGTATAATTATTATGTCCTTGTAATTTGCTACATTTTTAACTGTAGGTCGCAACTACATTAAAAATCCGTACTTGCACATTTACTTTGGTCGTTGTTTTAATTAACAGTGGCTGAAGGCCTCACTCGCGACCTAGTGAGGCAGTAGTCCCATACAGTCGACTGCCGACTACGGGATGAGTTAGAGTGCCTCAGTCGCCTCTAACAATGCTGTTTCCAATCATTAGTCGCGCCGTCATCACTCGCTGTTGCAGCGCTCGACTTCAATTCCCAGATGCCATCGCAATGCTGGTCGCACCGAGCATCCTCCATCATGCACTGCTGCAGCACATTCGCAGTTTGTTCATCCAATGTCCTTGTCGGGCTGTATTGTACAACAACACCCTCATAGTTTACTCAGTACGAACAAGTGATTTGCCTCTTCTACTGAACCGTGTCCGGTTTTCTCCCTTCTGCATACGCCGAGCCGTACCATACGGCATTGGTATATGCTTTCTGGTACTTTCAGTTTGAAACGCTCTTACCACTTTGTAACGGTAGTTAACGTCGGGACGTGAAGACAATGTTTGTGACAATTAATGGGTTCTCTGATTTGTGGTATTTAATGCTCGCCTTTTGCATGAGTAGAGTGTGTATGTGCAAGTGAGTGAAGTTGGATGGTTGGATGCACTTGGGTTGCGTTCATGTCAGCTAACGTGTATAATGCTGCAGTTCAGTCCATATATGCCATCCATAATTGACCAGGAAATAACTCTCATGAAGAGGAGAAGGAGAGGGTGGTTAATTCGCGAATAAGGAACTAAGGAAAAGGAAAAGACAGTCGTAATTCCAGTTCGAATTTCGTTTAGCATGCGGCAACGGCGGATGCTGTCAGGCGTGATGTTGATGTGTTGTGTTTACCCACAACGGACAACCTTGATTAGTTGGCTGTCAGCCTGATGAGGCGAGGTCAAGGTAGACAAGTCGCATCTAGTCTGTTAGCTGTGCTTGTTTATTTGTTGGTGGGTTGGCTAGTCGCTTAGTCAGTCGGTCGGTCGGTCGATGGGTGGGTGGGATGGGGGTGGGTGTGAAGATTAATTGGTCGATCGGTGCGTGATGAGGTCAGTCGGTCTGTAAGTCGTTTACTGCCGTGGAGTAATGTGATAGTTGGTAAAGTGAGGTACGTCGGAGTGTGGAACAGGAGTGCCTTCTACTGTCACCGGGATTAGCTCATCAGACTTGGCTAATTCAGAAGGTTTTGCACTTGGAGTTATGCACAGGCATTTCTCCATGACAGTTTCCACTTATAAACTGATGAATAGCTTGCACAAAGACACGATAGCGTATAGTTGATTGAAAGAGCTTTTAGTATTTAGAAGCTGTGACCCAAGTGATTAACTTTAATAAAGTGTCCTAGTCACTAACGGACCATCACGCAGTGTCGCGAATTAATTGAAGGGTCACCTTGTACTTGCATCCGGAGGAAATATTTGATAAGTCAAATGACACAGATCTGTGCTTTTGCTGCTGCAAAAATCAAGAACACAGATTTGTTAGCTTGATGCTTGAATTAATCAGCTTTGGAACGATTGATGTTAAAATGTGCAAAGACAAGATTGTCTCTAGTCTTCTATCACGAACGCACAAACTTTGCACATGGACGTGTGCAGTGGAGCCATCGCATACTGAGGGCTCTGACTGGAGGCACCTTCTGCCATCCGCATCGTGCTCACATGCATCAAATCAGCATGCACCCACACTGCAGCTCACCATCATCGTAGACCTTGTTTTCACCAAGAAAAGCTGCGCTTACAATGAGTAGGATGCCTGCTTCCACTCATGACTCATCAGGGTGGAAGGCACTGGCAGCCCAAATTACCCCGTTAATTTCAAGTTGATTTAACCACAACGGCACAGCTAATTTTGGCTTAATTTTAAGTAAAATGGATAGAACGGCTTTGCGCTGCCTTGAAATAAGCCATTTCGAGCTTGTGCATACACTGGTCTCCCATCAAAGTGCAAATTCTCGGAGTGCATTAGGCGTTTTTTGCTTGTTGGCAATAGAGCTCTATAGTTGGGCATTAGAGCTGGCAGGAATTTAAGAAAACCGATCCACTACGAACTTCAAGTAGACTTTGTTTTCTTGGCTTACAAGGCTTTAGACCGAGAGGTCGATTTCTTGCTTCCTTTCTCCTGCTGTATCACCATTTTATAGACGAGTCAATTCAGAGTCTGCTTCTGTTTGGCTGGAGAGATTTGCCATAAATCTAGCGATGCGGATTGAAAAGCGAATGGATGAGAAGCATCGACGGACCAATCGCGTAGCAGATGTGAGATACTATGCGACAGGATATTATAATATCGGTTAGCTTATCCACTCTGCAGTAATGCACAGAGATCGGCACCTGTTGTTGACTACCTTCCGCTTATCCGTGCTATTAAAATGAAACGAGCGGCAACATTGCAGGCAAGATTCCGATCACCGAAGGCTCTCAAATT
The DNA here is from genome assembly GCA_036345935.2 of Taenia hydatigena. Taxonomy (NCBI): domain Eukaryota; kingdom Metazoa; phylum Platyhelminthes; class Cestoda; order Cyclophyllidea; family Taeniidae; genus Taenia; species Taenia hydatigena. The sequence goes on from JADWOT020000010.1 coordinate 10,273,631, forward strand.
GACGTGCTATCATTATAAATCACACTGCTTCGGGTTAAAATCTAAAAAGTGGACCAATGCAATTTTGTTACATCAGGAATAACAGAGACGCTGAGAGGTGTTAAGTAGCTCCGAAAGGGAAGCTTCGACACGCAAAAGAAAATTTGTAATAATTGAGATTATTTTGTGTCAGGCAGGGCCCAAATTATCATGACTTTGTGCGGCCTTTCTCATTCGTATTCCGTAGTGGCTCTTATCGCGCTTTGTTGACTTTAAATTCCTGCAAATAAAAGGTACGCAAGGAGACGTCAGTTCCATTTATTCATCCGATTCACAGTTTTTGCTCACGTCGCTGTGCGTCAGCAAAAGCCGTCCATGCCTGAATGTGGGTTGACTTGTACTTTTATTACCATAGTGTGCCTCATATAAAGATCTGCACGAACCGAATGGAGAAGTAGGACAGTGTAAATGCTGGGCATTGAAATGTCCAAGCAGACTTTGCCAGCACCAGCACCTGGTCTCGCCCACGTGTGTACTTGTAGCTTGAAGCATAATGGACAAAAATCATTTCACCGGTTTTTCGCAAATGACGATGTAGTGGACATACTTTGTATGGATTGCGTGCCTTACCCTGTTCTCATCGCACATATGCACGTCGTAGTATTCTTTTTGAGCTAAATGAACTAATTAGCGATTTTGATGTACCTGTATGAATGGAGAAACCGTTGTCACCTACGCGAACAACTTCTTACGCCATTGTAAATGTTTGAGTTGTCGTGTCGTGAGCTTGCTTACCACAAACTTTCAATCATGGTCGTCAGTCGAAATGTTGTGGAAGCAAGCTGCCCATCTCGTAGCGCATTAGTTGTCATTCGACTTTAACAAAACACAATGCGGTCATTAGTAATGCGAACTCAGATTTTTTATGATGAGGTTGTGATTGTGCAGCAGATTGACCAATGGTGAGGATGGCAAATTCAGCGTGGGTGATTAGTTTTACCAATTGCAGCATAATCGCAACAGCTCACTCCAGTTCAGACCAAGTCAGAAGCAAGCAGCCCGTGTCACACACTTCCTCCACATTGATTTACGTGGTTAGGCAACGTAGAAAGACCACTTTGAAAGACTATCACATAATCATTGCAAGTGTCGTGAGACACCGACTTCTTCACCCTCACGGTCACTCGCCAATGGACTGGCAATGCATCGCAGCACCCATTTCTGTGTTTTTTAGCAAAGGAAAGAACTTGAGAAGTCTGGATCAAAAAGAAGGGCTTAAGTTACGCGGACTATTTCCACCACCATATGACCCAGCTGCACGAGGATGGTTTTGAGTTTTCGCTGTCGCCTACGTTGGTAAACTTGTAAGTCTGCATGTTACACGAAGGTGAGCTGCATCAAAGCGAAATTTGCCTTTTGAAAGAAGTGCCTTGACAGCATCAAGCACTGCAGTCACTTTTAATTGGTACCCTTCATCTGCACATCTTTCGATGTCAATCCATGTCACACACATCATTTCATCCGTGTGCATTATACTACTCAAATCTTGTCAATCGATGGCAGTTGGAGAGGCACATTCTACTGTATTTGTGGCTGCTATCCTGCCTTCACTATGCGCAACAGCATAGCATCAGTGCAATTTAGAACCATTGGGAGGCAAGTCACTTAGCATCAGTAACGAGCATCAGTTTCGAGCATAAGCTATTGGAGGGGATGATGCAGTTGGAAAGCATTTGCACTGACTGCAGAGTCAACATCCCACCGGTGCATTTGCTGATAAATTGCTCACTGGTGAAGTGGTACTTTACAGGATCAAGAGGGAAAGTGACATTGTATGCAGAGACAAATAATGCGGTGATGGGATAGGCAGTGCATTGAGTAAGAAACTAAGGCAGTCCCATTATGAAGTAGCTAGAGCCTAGACCGACCTAATCCCACCTGCACCAGTCTCAAAAATCCAGCCTGGTGAAACCTATGGACTTCATCATGCGTCACCTTCAGTAAGTGATTCCGCATGCGCTACCACTGTCTGGTGGCCAAAGCGATTAGGACTAGCAATCAGAGTTGATTTGGCTAAATTGAAGGCTAGGGGTCGTCAGTGCGAGAGTTGGACCACTTCGTCGCAATCAGAGGTGAAGTAACAGTACACGAGGTAAGTACCCTGTCTGTAAACAGACACTTTGCCTTTACTCGCTCAATTTCTTTCTTCCACTCACTACTTCACAATAACTTCTTCGTCGACATACTCCAGATTGCATTCGCATTGCTTGATGGACTATGGGATGGTGGGTAGCAATTGAGTGCCCTCTGTGAATTGGCCCACCCGTTAAGCGGCTGCAAGCTTGCCGTGCGCTGTCCTCCTATCAACCAATGCAAACCTCTAAAGTATGCTCTCTATGGTTAGCCTTACTAATCATGCATCGCCACACAACTTTGCCCAATCATGCCACTCACTAACCACGATTTACGATGTGTCAACACTTGATTCTCTACAGATTGTACTTCCACTCTATAGCAAGCCCTTCGCTGTAGGCCAATCTCTGCTGGATTGGACGATCTCTTCCATTTACTGTTCAGTTGTTGGCGAATGGGAATCCTTAATCCTGGATTTGGAATGTAGTGAGGTCACAAAATAGGCCTATTTCCTCAAGCCATCAAAACTGTGCCGCCGCCATCTTGAACACCTTCTCGATGAAGCGTACGCGTGAAGCTGTGCATTCTCTTCACTCACACATCACATTTCGCTTATTGCGACCCCATGGCTTCATGTAATGCTTGTCCCCTTCAGTTGACAGTAAACAGTCATATGATGGCTTGTCAAAAGTAGTAGGTGGAGTGGGACAGAAAAGATCATGCACTCTTTCAAGAAATCAACAACCCGGATCTCTTTAGCTCATTACAAAACATGTTTAGCACAAAAGAAAGGCATCTACTCTTCGGAAGAAGCAGATGTAGAAGCAACATGCACACTGCTCGTATCAATTCAAACTCACGTATCGCTTGACCGCACACTGCTGCTGCGATTGACGCGGATTCAGCATGAACCGTGTGAAACTGGATTAAAAGAAGCTACTTAACTTCTTTGAAGTCTCCCTTACACCCACATGGCTTAGCTGCTCATGTTTGTCTTAATGAGTCTCTGTTTTGAATGCATTTGTTTTCCCTATGTATACTTGTGCTATAGAATGCAATATCCGAAGGGAGTTTTGGGCTATTCTTGCCAAATATGCCTGATTGCCATGCTTAATAAGGTGATTTCTCCCACTGGAACGTTGTAAGAGGGCGTTGGAAACTCTTGTACACCGGAATTATGTCACGACAGATAACCTGCTCAATTCTTTGATTATGCTTGTGGTTGGTTCGTTCGTACCAATGATGCACTGTACAACGTTGCCCAGTTCTGTCATGACTGTTCTGTGAGGCATGACATCCGCATCACTATGCTCCATTGCAAATGTTTATGCCAGCATGCAACTGAACGGTCTCTATCGCTTTGGTTTTGATTAGGTAAGGGCTTGGCAAATCCGTTCTCTTCATATACATCTCCGTTTTCAGGTAGTCTTGGGTGTCAAATCATTGCGAAGACATCGAATAGCTGATGTTGTGCTGCACTTCTCTGTCCCACTTTCTTGAACGAATCTGGTATTTTCGCAAGCGATGATGTGTTCATTCCCTCTTTTGTTTTGTTCGAATACACTTTTCACGGCTGCATTGCAGGCGGTCGGATGCGGCGCAAGCCGTGGGGCGCTTGCATCGAAATTCGGTAATGTCAGAATCGGTGTGATGCATGATATTTGCTTCAGCTCTTTAAATGCACCATCATGCCCAATTTACTGCTTCGAATGACTTTCTGTCTATTTATCTTTGTTTAATATGACTCCCACATTTATTTGTTGATCAGTTGAGCTTCTCATGGCTACTCTATGCTGGCTCGGCAGAATTGCATTGCGATGGTATGGCGGGTCCGCAGTGAGAGCTGCACCTTATTATTGCAATGAAGACCATTAATAAGGGTCCACAATGGGAATTGAACTAATATGACAATGTTGGTGAGAAGATTTACTCAAGGCTTACTAACAATTTGAGCATTTAGGAATATTTATAGGTGATTGAGAGAGCGAGGATACTTGCTATGCTCATTGCGGTGCTCCCATACGAACGATTACGACAAACAACTCCGAAGAATCAATTCCGTTATCAGTAAATGTAAAATTGCATGAGGTACAGTTCATGCAAGGAGACACAATAATGATGGAATGAAAGCCATTGGTCTAGGGCACGATGACTGTGCAGCGTTTACTTTGCAGACGTATTGTCGTACTTATGGCCACGTTTTAAAAATGGCAAAGCAGTCATTACTTCTCCCAATTTCGGTTATGCACCTTTATCCACTTAAGCCTACTTCTGCTAATCTATTCATTTCGTGGCTGCAAACACAGACACGTCAGCGAATGCAGAGTGTCTATCTTAAGGATTTCACCACCCCACATCTTATATACGCACAGATCTAGTGATAATGCGTTCAATTTTACTAGGTATCCTTCATCTACACATCTTTCGATGTTGACCAATTGCAAGGGCGTTATTCAAATGATTGCTTAGTACTACTCAAATGCTGTCAATAGGGATCAGTTAGAACAGCTGTTTTTGCGTGGCAGGAGGATAGAATGCGAAAGAGAAGCTCATTCTACTGTAAATGAGGCTACTACCCTGCCTTTGGTTGGCACATCAACATGGCAGTGGTGCGTTCTGGCACCATTGCAAGGCAAGTAACTTGGCATCCAATGAGTGTGGATGTGGTTGCAAAGACTAGCCGATGTTGAAGAATATGGTTGTCACAATGGTGCAGGGGTTTGGTTAACTAAATGCAGCTATTCTAGTCTAAAATCAAGACTGTGTAAGACACAAGCCGGTTCTGAAACTTAGCGTGGCAGAAACTTTCGACTCTATGACAAATCACCCTCAGTGAGTGAATTTGCATGTGCTACAACCGGCTGGTCACCAAAACGCGTAGGAGTAGCATTAGAAGTTGAATTAATGAAGTTTAAGCCTGAAAGGCTATCGGCGTGGAAGTTGGGCTACTCCGTTGAAACGATAATGCATTGGCACTGCCCGGTAGACTACGCGATGATGGGAAGGAGTCGAGTGTCCAATGTTAAATATTCCATCCACTAAGCGAATGCAAGGTTACCATGCAGCTAGTGTTGGCTTCTAAGGCATGCTCTCCATTGTTACCCGCACTGCTCACGCATTACTACACATCTTACTTAATCACGCCACTCGCTAACTATGCGTTGCTATGTGCAGGCACGTGGTTCTCTAGATGTTGTGCTTCCCCTCTATAGCATGCTCCTCGAAGCAAGCCAATCTATGTTGGGTTGGAAGACCACTTCTATATACTGTTTGGTAGTCGACGAATTTATTCCATTGTGCCCACACTGGGGACGCAGCTGAGGTCGAAATTTCAATTCATGTCTCTAAGTCAACATACTGTTTCCTTAAACTACTGAAGCAGAAACGAGGAATCCCACATTGTTTCGATTGCCATGCTTGATGAGGTGATTCCTCCCACTGGGAGGTTGGAAGAGGATGTTGGAAACTCTCGTACACCAGAATCATCTCACGACAGACACTCTGCTCAATTCTGTAATTATGCTTGTGGATGGTTCGCTTAGATTAATGATGTACTGCACAACGTTGCCCAGTTCTGCCATGACTGTTCTGTGAGGCATGACATCCGCATCACTATGCATATCTCCTTTTCAGTACTGTACTGTACAATCGCCCCACTGCAAATGTTTATGCCAGCATACAGCTAAACGGCCTCTGTTGCTCTGGTTTTGATATGGTAAGGGCTTGACAAATCCCTTTTCTTCATAAACTTTCCCATTATCAGGTAGTCTTGAGTGTCAAATCATTGCAAAGACATCGAATGGCTGATGCTGTGCTGCGCCTTTCTGTCCCACTTTCTTTTCCGAATCTGGTATTCCCGTAAGCAGTGATGTGTTCATTTACTCTTTCATTTTGTGAGAACATGCTATTTATGGCTGCATTGCATGCGTTCGAATCCGGTGCGAGCCGTAATGCGCTTGCATTGAAATTCGGCAATGTCAGAATCGGCATGATGCATGATATTTGCTTCCGCTCAATAAATGCACCATCATGCTTAATTTACCGCTTTAAATGACCCTCTGTCTGTTTTTTGGTTAATGTAACTCCTTTAGCTATTTGTTGATCAGTTGCGACCACACTGTACTTTACATAGTCTTCAAATATTTAAATGGATATCGCATGAAGTTGACCAAACGCTGTATATAAAGGCTTCCTTGGGGTTAAGGGCGAACCCTGGGTCTCGTGGATGGTCCAACACCAGTTCCAGGATGACGTTGTGCTCTCACATACCTCAAATGAGAACGAGATCGGCATCTTGATAGATTGGACAATGCTGCATTACAGGGTCCAAAAGGCAGCGTATGTTTTACGCAGGTCCTCTGTGACAATGCAAAGGCTGCCTTTTTACTCTCGGTTTCAGCTGATTCCACTTGCGTGGTGAATCGATTTGGCTTGTATAGGGACTAATACAAGTTGTTGCTGTGGAGTTGTAAAAATGCGACTTTCTGCTTTACGGCACTCTACTTTGCATAATCAGCTCGTCGTTCTAGGCTTCTATTGTTCTTCTATGCCCACGCAATTGAAGAGGCTTATAGTGATTTTGATGACTTTTGATATCACCTTGATAGGTGTCTCCTTCTGACAGAGGAGGTAGTGTGCCTGTGTGGTTGTCAGATGGGTCTATTCTCGCCATGACCAATGCATGCCTCACAATGCCGCGGCATGGAACTCTACATGCGAATTTAATCAGCACTTCAGCACTGCACCTACGTTGTTGGTGCAGTCCAAGTTGTTCATAGGTGTGGCTGTGGATTCTAGAATGGCGTTGCTGATGTCACCAGCGCCTTCCAACGGCAGCGAAACAGCTGCACTGACCTCATTCCTTTTTTCGGCTGTTGAAGGTGCTCTCAGCGAGGTTTGAGATGGTTTTGATGTTACGCAGGAAATCTGTAGTCCAAATGGCTCAAATCCTGTTCTCCAGCTCATTTTTAGTAGCACTGTATACGGTTATGACTGGTTTAGTGCTCTGGTTGTAATAGGCCTTCCGTCCGTGAGAATTGGCCTAAAATATGCTGAATGTTACAGGACCCATCCAGTCATGAACGTCTCACTGCACCCAGAGACTGCTTTTTTAGGTCCGCAAACACTTGCGCCAACTTTGAACAATCCCTTAAATCAGTTGTTCTTATGATAAAGACCCTTCAATTGCAAGTTTTTGATCAACTTATTTGTGATCTTTAGCGCACTGATTTCCCCATTACTTACTGAGAAGAAGAATGCACGCGGAAGACTTGAACATAACGTCAACGTGGTGGTCGAAGTGGATTAGGATATCACATCGACTCTAGTTGCAGGAATGCACATACACACACGCACCGATGAGAAGGTCTATTTCGAAAGAGCATTTGGCAAATCAGATGGGGTTGTCAGTAGACAAGAGTTTGCAGTTTGAAAAGGCTGCAATTGGCGTTTAGCGATCGTCAGTAGTGGGCGGAACTTAGGCAGTCTTCTTCTTCCTAACGCTGGCTGAACAGAGCAGACTACTGTGCTGCTGCCTATTGTCAAGTCGACGTCTAAGCATCGCCCTACGCTAGTGCGGGTGAGCGATAATAGATGGTGGCGAAGGTGGGCAGGCGAGAATGTAGGTAAGGCGATGATTTGACGACGCGAGCAGGATGTGGACCTGCATGGGGAGACTTTAAGTAATTTCTAGTCCATCACCCAAGCACTCGACCTTCGCATCACAAATCTGCCCTTCCATTACACAATATCCATACACTTTCACAAGGAGCATCTTCAGCTGCTCACACGTAAGCCAAAAGGTGTTGTGGTCCGAGCTCCATTTGGCTACACCTTGTACCTCATGTCATCACCAAATTTAGACAGCAGAGCAGGAAAAATTCATGCAGTTACTTGGGTTTCTATAGTATTGTTTTCATCTGCCAATAGAAGAACAAAATGATACATGGTCAAACTGAAACCAAATCCAACGATAATCCTACGCAGCATTTGCAACACGGAAAATGACTTAGGAGACGCAGTTTCTTATGACCACTAGAAATCAAAATTTACTGACCTTGTTGCTTTATTACTTTAGGCTTCTGTGATAGGAAGCCAGCGTTACGAAAATCCTTACCACATCGCTGCTCATTTCGCAGTTTAGACATCAAATCAAGTACGAATGAGAAGCTTCATCATTAAGAGATTGGAGAAAACCTTTCACAGTTGAGAATTCTGCCACTCAGGAAATAAGCTGTCTCCTATCATCAAGGCATGATCGTCTCCTCCCTTCGTTATTTGTGCGAAGGAAATATCCTAAGGGTAATGCAAATGCTTACTTGGAACGTGTTTGACATGAGCGGTAGTGAGCTACAAATGTAAATGGGGAAACCGTTGTCACCTCAGTGAACAACTTCTTACGCCATTGTAAATGCTTCCACTGTCGTGTTGCGAGCATGCTCACCGCATACCTGTGCAAATTCAGTGGAAGCACGCAGTCAACTCAGGATTTGAATGATGAGGTTGTAATTATGCAGCAGATTGACCAATTGTGAGAATGAAAAACTTCGCGTGGGTGGCCAATCGCAACAATCGCAGTAGCTCACTCGACTTCAAACCAAGTCAGAAGCAATGCAGCCAGTGTTGCACACTTCCTCCAAATGCCGCTATCGCCACATTGGTTGAAGTTACAAGTCTGCATAAGTTACACGAAAGTGAGGTGCATCGAGGCAAAACTTGTGCTTCAAAAGACACGCCTTGACAGCATCAAATAATGCATTGCCTTATACTTGGTGCTCTCCATCTACACACCTTTTGATGTTGACCTATTATTGGTGCGTTATTTGAAATGACTGCCTTATACTACTCAAATGCTGCCAACAGGGATCAGCTAGAGCAGCTGTGTTTGTGTGGCAGGAGAATGGAATGCGGAGAAGAAGCTCATTCTACTGCAAATGAGGCTACTACCCTGCCATTGGTTGGCGCATCAACATGGCAGTGGTGCGTTCTGGCACCATTGCAAGGCAAGTCACTTGCGATGACCAGCCTATGTTGAAGAGTATAGTTGCCCAATGGTGCAGAAGATTGGTTAACTAAATACAGCTATTCCAGTCTGCAAGTGAAACCGTTTTAGGCACAATCCAGTTCCGAAATCCAGCGTGGCAGAGACTCTCGACTCTATGACAAATCACCCTCAGTGAATGCATTTGCATGTGCTAAAACGGGCTGGTCGCCAAAACGCCTAGGAGTAGCACTAGAAGTTGAAATTATGAAGTTCAAGCCTGATAAGCTGTCGGTGCGGAAGTTGGGCTACTTCGTTGAAACGATAAGGTAGAGGTTCAGTGGACGAAGTCACTGTCCTTACCCGCCAACCGACACTTTGTCTTCTTTTGCTCAATTTCTTTGTTCCGCCTTCTACACTCACCAATTCGCCATCGACTGCTCCAAAACAACTGCGCCACTGACATACTCCAGAATGCATTGGCACTGCTCAATAGACTACGCGATGGTGGGAAGGAGTCGAGTGTTATCTTCTAAAGCATGCTCTCTATTGTTACCCTCACTGCTCACGCATTACCACACATCTTGCCCAATCATGCTACTCACTAACTATGCGTTGTTATGTGCAGACACGTGGTTCTCTGGAGTTTGTGCTTCCCCTCTATAGTATGCTCCTCATTGCAAGCCAATCTGTGCTGGATTGGACGACCTCTTCTATATACTGTTTGGTAGTCGGCGAAGTTGAGCCATTGTGCCTGCATTGTGAATGCAGCTGAGGTCGGAACTGTTTCCTTAAGCCATTGAAGCAGAATCGAGGAAGTTCACATTGTTTCCATCCGTCGTCACTAATTTGAACGGCTTCCCAGGTAAAGCACAGACCTGATGCTATTGCTTGGCGTCATGGGAAGGTGACAGGTGGCAGGGCACGCTTGTTTGATGTAGCCTAATATTCCCGCCTCCCTCTATGCAGTCACTAAGAATAGGTCTTAAACCAACCTAACGAATAAGCAAGAATGTGACATTGCACCAAGCTAGCGACAGCTTACGGTCGCAGTTGTGAACCCTGCATCAGGTAACTTGTGCAAAGAGGAAACAAAATCCGCATTACCTCCTCATTGTCGCCTTCTTTGGGCCTGATATGATAGGGCGAGCAGCACTTTTTGCATAGTCATTTCTTAGCTTCCTAATCGCTTCTAATGCACCTAAAAAAGCGTTTCAAATATCTTCTAGACGTTAGTATTGCTGTCTGTGTGTGCATTGTGACAGTCATGGAACCACAATTGTAGACAATAGGTGTTCGCCAATACCTCTTTCCTCACCAAATTCACTGAAGGTTGTTTACCTGTCCTCATTTCTACAAAAAGAGAAATTAGACAAATTCGAATCAATTTGATTTTATTTAAACCACGCTTCACACTGCCACTTTGCCTATGCTTAATTCAGTGCGACGTTATCACTTCAGTTCTTATGCTAATGGCAGTGTCGTCCAGGTCCACACCTGCATTTCCTGCAATGTAATTCTTCCACTTTTCAGCATTGAGCGAGAAACAAGCACAAAATTTGCTTGAAATGAGCCATCGAGTGAAGAGAATTGTGACACTTAGACCATCACTGATGTCGCACAAATCCAAGGACATTAAGTTGGACACTTCCTTTAAACCTGCACCACCTCACTATTGCAGGCCATATTAATGCCGCATCGCAGACACAGTGTTTGATGGGATGTGGAGTGAACTTCGCTGTGCGAAATGCCGCTGCCCTCAACTCTACTTCCAGTAGCCTCCACCGTAGGCGCCCACGTAGTAGCATCGCTGTTTATGCATTGCCTCACATCTTATCACGTCAAGCTTTACTTACCCTCTACTCGCCAAACACATTAAGAGATGTGCAGACACTTGTGGCTCGAGGGATTTTGCTTCCACTTCGCGCCACGTCCATCTGCCATGATGCCATGTTCGGTGCCACAAGAAGTACAACCAGAAGAGGAGGGAATAAATGGTGGGTGTGCATCCTGCTATAGTTAAGCGTCACATCCACACAAGCCGTACTGAAGCACATGCCGTTAATGAGGGCTGCCGTAGATTCTAGACTAACGCTGAGAGGAGGCTACAACGAGCTTCGGTGAACGAGTGTCAAACAGAACACTGCTGCCTATTGTGCTGCTTGGCTATCGTCCAGCTGACTTCTGCGACCGCACAGAGTGCCGCATGAAGGGAAGTTGGGAGGCATGGACGAAGCGAATGATAAGCATGGCCGAGTGATTGAACGAGGAAGCAATAATCCATATTTTGTGCAAAGCAGGTGGCAATCGCAGCACTACTCGTGATGGTTTGAGTTGATTGAGGGCAATTGGCATCGAGGCAGTGAGTATGGAATAATGGGATAACCTGCATTGGAATGTGAAGCATTTCTGGAATCAGCTGACAGTACTTGCAACACATCCTTCAAGCAAGGGTCGCAAAAGATTGCGGTAGCCTACACCGCCTCTCCTCTTATACTTAAGCTCACACTGTAAACATCGGTCATCCCGAAATTAAGGCTGTAAAGTGTCAGATGTTAGAATATGTGGTCATCATTTGTGTGCGATTTTAGTGGTAAGGAACACATTTACTTGACTGCATTGGGTTTAGTTCATGTGACATTTCCATCAATGTGTTGCATTTTAAAAGACGTGCCTCGACAGCATCAAACACTCCAGTCGCTTTTAATTGGCACCCTTCATCTACACATTTTGCGATGTCAAGCCATGACTCACACATTATTTAAAATGACTGCGTTGTACTACTCGTGTCTTGTCAATAGACAGCAGTTGGAGCTGCATGGTGGTGTGGCAGGGGGATGGACTGTGGAGGAGAAGCACATTCTACCGCATTTGTGACTGCCTTTCCTGTCTTTGGTTTGCGAAGGAAAATGACGTTGATGCGATGCAGAATTGAAGTGGTTACTGAATTCGAACAAAGCTGACCGGTGGCGCCAGTAAATGCACAGTCACCGTGACGTGTTGGAAAGTGAAAGCACCCTAATGCCTAACCGGTTATAAGCCATGAATAGGGTCATTTTATCTCCAAGAACCAAGCCATGCAGAAGAGCACCAATTCACAGTCGGCATCCGAATTCTGTGACTTCATTGTGGGTGATCACGCTTAGCAGTCGCTACTTCGATTTGGTCCAAAATCGTGACCTTAATAAGCAACGATGAAAGGCGATTCCCCTCATAGTCGGCAATGGTAATGATGATGGCAATGAGGAGCATCAGGACTGGATGGAGCGACACTGCAGAATTCGTCATGCATACTCAGTTGAAATGCATGGTAGTCAAACCCTCGTTCCAAGCGCATAATACCAATGCGACCATCACAGCTGTCCAGGCAGATGCTCAGAAGCACGTAGGAATGGCTTTTGAATATCTGCTTGTCTCATTTGAGCATGCAGCTCATTCTCTTGGTAAAGAGTGTGTCTTAATTAGACTGACAGTTGTTCCCTTTGCCTGAGTTCCATTCCATTCAAAAATTCACCACTTCCATCTTCTTCTTCAAATCTATAAATGATTTCAACAGGCAAGGAAGCCCAACTTGAGTGCTTTGACCTACTTTAAGTGCAATTGAAATTGAACCGCGTGTCAATAATCTTCATGTTTGCCTAATGTTTTATTGTGCAGGATGCAGAGCACGGTGGTCATTTGATATGCGTGTAGTGGAGGCACTGTCCCTGCCGATCCATTCCGCTTCGTCACCTAGCAGGATGGCTTAGGACGGCAAAGCAGCAGATTGAGTGTATGATCTGCTGACACAGTGCAATGAAAATGGACGCGGGCGGAAGCAAACTGTTCACATCGCGATTATGCGCACACAGAAACGATCATTGCCGAGGTGAAAGCTGTCACTAATTTGGCAGATTCTATGCAATTAAACCTAGCATATATTGAATCACTGGCGAGGAAATAGTCTGCAACCTCACAAAACAAAACAACTTCCAAGTTATAATTATAGCCGTTTTACGAGCCATTTTCTCATTGCTTACTGACAACCAAAATAAATTAGGAAATGAGTCTTCAGGAGAAAAAAGCTTGCAGCCTGTTCACCACTAGAACTCCCTATCTGCATGCACGTCCGATCGTACTAGTCATGGAGTTTTCTAGTGGCTACAACTCTCAAGCATCTACGGTAATATAAATAACCTTGACCTTGACGACAAGTTCTAAAGCCTAATCTGACCTTAGAGCACGAGTGAAATCATTAATCCTAGGTGTGTTTCCCCTTATCGCCCTTGCTAATCTCCCTCACTTACTTCCATCCACCTTCTTTAGACCAGTAGTTGTCTCCATCAGCATCACGGACAATAACCTTGCTTTCGTGGTTGGCGAACTCATTGTGAGCACCCTAAAAACCCTTTTTAAACTTGAACATACCCAACACCGAAACCACAGAAGGTGGCCTGCTGCACTTGATATGGCGTAATAGAATAACTCATTTTCCACTTTGTACCAGCAAAGTGTATTTCTGCTTCGTTTTGTTCTCTTTGCGGTTCAACAGGCATCCGAGTTGCGTAAGCATGCAGATGGCTTGTGTCGGTAAGGCCAGGCAGGATCGTAAGGTGTAGAATTAGACTTCTTCTTCATTAATATTCCCATCTTGCGAAAATGGAGGGGCAATTTTACTAGAAACCAATTATAATTGCCGATGTAGCTGTTCCATTCTCAAGGTGTGAGTCAATCTGTGAGTTGAGACATCCAATGGACCTGAGAAGATGGTGGCTTACACTCCGTTTGATGCGTGTCAAGATGTGCCTCACTGGCATTGATGCCGCCTACAGGGAGCGCTGAGGCAAGAGCGCACCAGTCTCTGTCTCCTGAACTATGTGCAAGATCTGAAGGCAGGTTTTCTCCAGATTTCCTGCCATTTTTCGACCTCTGCAATGCCTTGTAATTTTTCCATGAGGTTTTCCTTTTTAATCGCGCTGATGAAGGGCTGAGATCCCACTACAGTGAGTGAAGCTGTTGTTTCCTTCCAGATGAGGTGGACGTGAAGGAAAAAGTATGAATGTACTTCCGCAATCAAGCTGTGACAGCCAATAGGCTTCCGATTGCTCTTGCCTACCCGACCTCCACACCCTATGATAAGGTCCCTAAAGGAAACAAAAAGAACAATTTACTTAACACATAAAGCGGATCAGTAGTCATCCCCTGTCAGCTTAAAGCAACCGCTCTCAAAATTTTGCAACTCTGCAGCGCAAAAGTTTTTCTGGGTTAGCAGTGAGACACATCGGGCAGGAAGACATCAACCTAACGGCCAATCTTCTGAGGATGAGGCGATGCCGTAGACATGCAGGGTGGAGAGCGAGTAAGTTATGTGGCGATGCCCAACGTTGAAGCAAATCGATCACTTTCAGTCACTGGCAGTCCAGTCCATCCAGTGAGTTCGGATAGTCAGTCAGCCAGTAATATAAAGCGGATCATGCAAAAAGCTATCACCAGCATGCTTAAAACATGCAAAGAAGATCGAGCTATTAGTTTTGATGTCATTGTCTCGCAACGTTGCGCCACGTTGTCTGCGGGACCTCTCATTCATGCAAGTATAAACAGTTCGAGTTTTACCGTATCCCGTGCACCTCCAAATGATCCCCATTAGCGTAGATGCCTATTTCGTCTTGCTGTACTGATGATTGTGCTTTACCAAATAGTGCAAATGAGCTTCAGAGTAGAAGCACGGGAAACTTCTTTACTAGGTCCTCCAACCCTTCATGATTGGAGCAGCTTGTGAGTATCGGTGGATGTCTTGATAATAGTCTTCCTCAATCTCATCATTATCTTTCACTCCAGCAAAGCAAGGACATGCATTACAACTGGTTTCGTCCAATCTTACCAACCACCACTCTGTGTACGCAAATATTCTCAATTTGGATTCACCTTTTTCTTCCGTGCGTACTGTTATTTGGGACAAATACAGTAATAGATAATAATAGGAAACTTTACCATTGCCAAAGCCTACAATGGCCTTTCACTTTAGGCAAAGCTCTACTAAATTTTCATTACGTCTTAATCAATGCCTTACTGCCCTCATCTCTCAGCTTATTTTGCTGTAGTTTTACTAGTTCTCGTATTTCTGGGGAAGCATGAGTATGATTGATCCGCCTCGATGTTGTAGAATCGATCAGGAATGAGCCAAGGCCCGAGGCGAGGACACACATTACAATCAAACTGACATCATACACGTCCCAAAGGATGGTCTTGCACAACGCTACTATAGAGACGAAATTGGCGACCTGCATGGATGGAAGAGTTGTGGCATTGAAGCCGCCAACTGCAAGTGCCAAACCGTTAGCACCTGCAACACTACAACCCACATCGAGTAGTGATGATAATCCCATTCACAATGTTGTGCTAACCCCATAAATTTCGCTCAGTATTCTCAGCAATTCAGTGGAAGTGGGCAGATATTACTTCGCCAATAAAATGTAACAACTCTCTCTGATTATGTTATCACCTCATCCATGCCAATATTTCTGTTTTGGAAATGGGAAGCACACGAACATAAAATGAGCCTGATTGAGTTTTAAAGTGCTGTCCTTGAAACAGAGTGATCGCGACACCACCTGATGCTTGGTGAGAGGTCACAACCCTCCTCCTCCCCGCTCCTGGCCCCTCGCCCCCTTTGACCCCAACTTACGGCGCTTGCGAATAAACACAATCGGCGTGAATTTACCTTAAATTTAACAAAGGAAGGATGTTCGTGAGAACAGGGTGTGATGCCAGCGTCCAAATACTATTAATTTGCAATCAAATGTAAAAATTTGGACATTGTATGCAGGAGTGTGGAGGAAGAAGTGATGACCTTAGCCGGGAAGGCTCATTGGTTCACTGATGGCAACACTGCGGTGAAGGCGTCAATTTCAGATGGAGAGGAGGATGCAGCGCTTACTCTAGCGCTCTAACCCTCAACTATTTCATTTTGCCACAGTTACCAGCAACTCAGGCCAATAAACACAAAGGGTAGTTTTTGGGTGGAGGGCTGTGGTCGATGTAATTTTATGCAACATTTTCGTCGCGTACACCTAACGCCTCCAGTATCGCATCGAGGCATTCCTTTTGGCGATCTCATCGTTCCAAATGCACACTGTTGCTTAAGAATTGGAATGAGGATTTGTAAGCATTGAAGTTCTTTTGTGTCAGGTGGAGCTCAAATTAACATAACTTTGTGTAGCCATTCTCATTCATATCCTGTTTTAGGGTAGAGACCCCTTCTTCTGTAGTGGCTCTTATCACTTTGTTGGCTTTAAATGCCACCAATGAAGGGTACGTTGAGAGATGACAGTCCCATTTATTCATCCGATTCACAGCTTCTGCTCATGCTGCTGTGCAAGCATATTCATTCCATCGATAAGCCAATGGCAACCGCATGAGCTGTGATGCGTCAAGATGTACGTAAAGGAGGAAGGGGTGAAGTTAACAACAAAGAACATATCTTACAGTGTGTGGATTGTGGGTTGAAGGTTGATGTGAAAGTGCACTTCACCCACTTGGCCCTTGCAGCATTTCATTCCGCGTGCACAGTTTTACACTTTGCTGCAAATCTCATCGAGCATCGTGGATGCATGCTGGAGTGTGCTAATCATGCAGATCTGCCAAAATGGGGGGTCCGTAGGGCAAGCTGCTCAAGCCGATGTGTGCAACCAATGGCTAGACTTCCGCACTACTAAGATGCAGCCCAACCTCAGCAACGATACGGGCAAATCGTTCTGTCCTTCAGGCATGCCTTAACGTCCAACCTCACATCCGCATCTAAGGGCACATATACAACAATCACTTCACGCACAAACACTGCATCTAATGAAAGGTGCACACATGAGTACTGCAAACCCTTACGATGTTGGATACATGTTTGTCTATTAAGCCACCCGTTCACGTCGGTTGTGTGAGGAATCGGACTGTCCTACGATGGAGAAGCATTTGTCACTTCTTCGCATGCCATCCTTTCTTCCACAATCTCCGTTTGCTTGTATAGGTGAATGCGTCGAAATAAATAGGCCACTGTGAGGTGCATCGGCAATGGACGCAAGTTGGCTGGTGATATGCCGTTAGGCCATGCAACTCAAAATGATAGTCCTGCGGTCATATAACACGGCGAGGCAAATAGTGAGGCTGACATTCATAATGGACTAAATGCCTAGTAGCAACACCTCAAATCCTACTTCCAGGCG
Source organism: Taenia hydatigena (assembly GCA_036345935.2). Taxonomy (NCBI): domain Eukaryota; kingdom Metazoa; phylum Platyhelminthes; class Cestoda; order Cyclophyllidea; family Taeniidae; genus Taenia; species Taenia hydatigena. Next base: position 10,290,917 of record JADWOT020000010.1, read on the forward strand.
ACACATAATGGGCTTCTTTTATGATTAATCCCAACTCAAGTCTTCCTCAATGCCCACTTGCCAAATGTGGTCTTGTATCCCACGAATTGCTACTTTGCGATCATGAACACAGGTGGGTTTTGAGTTAACTACAGGTGCGGAATAAAGATGACAGTTTGTTAGTAAATAACGACGAGTTTGGATGCTTTACTGCACACAAAGTCAAGCTTGTGCCCTAACAGTAATGCATGAGACATGTCAGTGTACAAATGAACTGCTTTTGCAAGCGAAATAAGTGAAGATAGTTAAAGGGGTAAAACACATTCCGCTTTTGAATTTCTGCCCATGAAATAGTGCGTCTACAGTGGCTCTATTTTCAATTGACATTGGGCTAACAGCCTTGATAAATCCATCGCCTCGAACTTGTAATAAATAGTGTAGTCCTCTAAAAGAGAGAAAATGACATTAGGATTTGGGGCTCACGGAACTTTTTACTCGGTCCCTCACTTCCCTCATGATTACAGCAATTAGTGAGTATCAGTAGATTACTTAATAACATTCTTTCCCGATTCTACCGTTATCCCACACTTCAGTAAAGTGTGGATTACACATTACAAATGGTTTCGCCCTATCCTACTAACCACCACTCAATGTACACAAGTACTCACAAGTATGTGTTGACCTCAAATTATTACAAGTTTAGTCTAACAGGTCCCACCAGCCTGCCTGATGGCCGCTCCAGCAGATTTCCATCTCTTCGTTTCTGCCTACAAAATGCAACTCTGAGATATGAATGCACAAACCACGTTATGTGAGGTTTTAGCATTTGTGTCTCGTCCTTGTCAAAGCTTAAGAAGACAATTCATTCGCACTTCATCATCTGCTTTTCTTATTCATCGAAATTGGCAGCTAAATTAAAATATCGAGCATTGAACTAAAACTAAAAAATGAGAATTACGATGCGTGCAATAGATGGAATTGCGGAAATGCCTTGTTGTTCCACAGTCTGGCGCATTAAAATGAGCACCATTTTTAAAAGAGGACAAAAAGAAATTCAAGTAGAATATAGGATATAGTTAGGCGTTGTAGTGGAAGAAATTACAGTATGGGCCAACTTAATTGCCCGTAAAGGTAGAAGAAGTTGCAGCATCCAACAACTGGCGAAAGTGCATGAAGCAGTTGGCTGGAATGAACGTGGCAGATTGTGCAGTCAGTAGCAAAGCCAGACTAAACGCGCACTTCACAGTGAGAGTTGATTCCAAATAGGCGCCCATTTATGCGCATTATTCACCCGAACTCTGCTAATAGCAAACACATCACAAGTTGGCACTCGAATTTATTAAGCGAATCTGCAGTGTTTACGATGAAGAGGCTACTTTCACATCTGCGAGTCAATATTTGCAAATATCTCAATGGCGCAGACATTGTCAATTTGTGTGAAGCAGTGCTCATCATGAAATCGGTGCTCAGGTCTCTCACCATCCAAGGCATTTTGCGCAGTTACGCAAGACAGATGGAGTGGATGGACGCAAAACTTTGTCGCATGCTGCATTCGACACCTGAAATTGCAGAAAGAGAGACTGACTCAACGGCAGAGGCAAAGTCGGATGGAGATATTCTTTACAGGGCCATACAATACTACCAAGATGGTTGCCAATCGCCTCCGGAGTGCATGAACCATGACTTACCTAATGGCGGCTCAACCGTTCATTTTTTGTTGCTTGGACGTAGCGCTACGGATTTATATGTTGTCTTTGCATTTTGTGCAACATTTGACAGTTGGGAACGTAGTTATGGTCAGCGATTCTATCAATAGTTTTGCTTTAGAGACGGCCGTACTGAAGCAGTCATTCGTAGATCCAACTTCGATATTCATTTCACTATCAATGACTTAAAACAGAACAGCATGCAGACTTCCAAAATCCACGGGTTCGACTGCGTGGTGTACATGATCGATTCCGCACTGCACTTTCACTTTAAGCGCACACTTCCACGTGCATCAATACACCTCATATACCTCATCACCAGAATCGCCGTCAATAAGTCAACTCGCCCTCAGATGTTGCTCATCCTGGATACGAAATCTAGAGAGACCAAAAATTTGATGTCTAGGGATAGTTATTTTGAGCGTCTCGTAACCAGTCTTTACAGACTCAACAGAATTGCATTGCAAGGGTTCGGCGGATCAGCAGCGAGCCCATCGCCCCGTAATTGGTGGGGGGCATGTCGTCTGCACCAGCAGAACGGAATGCTTGTGAACCTGTATAAGGTGCTTCAAATGACAGCAATGCAAATCTCTAACACCAACGAAGAAGGAAGTTGCCAAGACCAAAGTACTCAGGGCAACGATGTGCCTGATTATTCACCTGCACTGTGATTTGAGTGATGACTCTGCCTCTCCATGTAGTTTCGCTATTCCACAATTCACACTTACACAGTGTAATGACCATGAGTAACTTTTATCAGCCTCTTCTGTGCTAGGTTCTCCTTCTTCAGGTTTTAATAAAGCGAGTGTCACAAGGCGTCTTTTGGTGTTGAAATTGGACTTGGCTGTGTCGAGATAATCAGTCGGTGCAATACTTCACACTGATGTTCTGTGTCGGCGAGGCAGACTGGAAGAATTAATGCAATGCCTAGCCCGTTTGGCCTTTTTTACTTGAACTTAGCTGCAAATTCGTGTTTATAGTGTCTCGCATGTGAAAATGAGTTTGTTAGCCCAAACTTTTGCGTTTATCTCCACATATTTTGGTCGATGAAGACGCTTGCATCTGTTTTCTTACTGTCCAAAGTGAAAGAACCAATCTTAACGCATTACAGAGTCGACAAATGATTCGCCATGCGTGTTAACTTGTCAAGGCCACTAAAATTACAAGCGAATCACAGCGGACGTATAAATCATTTCTCCCACTGACTACTCTTTTGCGAAGTGTTGCATTTCACTTTTGACGAGAAGCTAGTTGGCCAGCCAGTGAGTCAGCCTCAGTGGTGTTATGGATGAGCTCGACGCGATTCACAATGAGCTCACGCACGAGGTCAGGAAAAGCTATCCTTGAGATGAAAAAGAAAAATGTTATAGAATCGAAAGAACAGTGAATTGATTACATACGAAAAGAACGTTGCATGTTGAACCCGCTGGTGACAACGACGTCGAACAAAGGAGGATGTGCAAAGAAGTGGGAGTAGATTCACAGGAGAATGCTCTTTGGTTAAACTGCATCATTGAATAGGTGTAAAAGGACTTGGCTAAGCCTAATGACCCATGGTAGGGACAAAATATTATGACTCTAAGTGCCTGAAGCCAAATGCATTCGCAGTCATTGCAATCAGCATTCTTCACCCCAAATGCAACTACATTTGGCAGCGTTGCTAAATAAACGTTAACGTATACAAGGACTTTTCCTCAAAAGCGCGTTCTAGCAGACAAATGAGAAGAGCCGATTCTCGTGCAGATAACTACGACTCTCGCAATTAACTTCAGTCCCTGTTGCACGGGACATCACCTGCAATGCACTTGGGACTCCATTCACAAGGTAGAGTGTATGACTTATGGACCTTTCACTTATGCAGCGGTGTCCACGCTTTGCCTCCCTTCTGAAGGTTTGCTTGTGCCTTGGCTGCAATGAGCATCATGTCAGAGTAACTCAAGAAATCTACTCGACGGCATGGTGGACAAATCCCATTCATTCAATGAGAGGATAGCTGCCTTGTTGAACAAGTCTCCGGGTACATTTGTGACGGGAAAATGCACACACTATGAGTGACGGTATGCAACGTCAAGTTCTAACTGCCCTGCCACGCTACTCCAGTGATTTGTATGGGCATGCCTTCCAATGAGTCATTCATCATCAGAGAGCCCCTACAACTATCATGCGCAGTAGCATAATAGCAATGTTCGCACTTCTTATTGCTAAAATATACTTCAATTGTATAAGACTGCAAATTCCATGCAATGTATGTTGCGAGTTGAAGATTGCTGATGCGTAGGGGATAGCTGTGTCTCAAAGAAGGGGAAAGCGATCATATATTGTAGTCTCGATTCGCCTTCTTACATTGACGGCAGAGAAATTACTTAGTGCCATTGTGCTACTTATATAGCTGTGTTTGTTCCACACTTTGATAACGTTGGGATGCGGATTGCTCCTCCACAAATGGAGGGATCGGTAAAGGCAAGCGCACCATCCCATTCGACACTGTCTCTTAGTTGTTACGTTTCTCATACCATTGTATATGCTTCAACTGGATCGTGCGTTTACCTTCCACTGCTACCACCATTAAAGTAGTACAGCGGAATCTCATTTCAGCGGGAGTTTGGACTTGATTCATCCACAGCGGTGGGTGTGTCTGAGTCTGTTGCAATCAGGAGATGCACATTCTTGGCCCTTAGGAGCCAAAGGATTCCTCATTTTTTACGACTCTTCTGTTTGAGCAAATCCAGGTGTGCAAATTTGTGCAGTACTCATTAATTCCATGTTTGCTGTGACTGCAAGCAAAAGCTTTGATTAACTGAATCAGATTTCTTTGCACTCATCCAGTCGCTTAGGCAGTGAATGCAGGTATGTGAGTGAAGGTTTTGTTTGTAATTACCAAGTGCACGTAATGACATTGGAGGAAAGGTGCTCACTCCAAACTGGAGTGGCGCCAAGTTCTGATACAACAAACTCGTCAGGTTTTTGCTTAATAGATGGTTTACGAGGCACAAAATGTCAGAAGATGCACTGTTATAACCGGCTTGCGTTTCTACATGGCACAAAGATGTGACCCACGAAAGTATCTGAACCACAATTCGCTTGAGCATCGATCGCACTGGTAACGCTCTGTTTAGCCTCTGCATCCATTGCCGTGTATCAATTCACAGTATCTGTAAGCCACACTGTGTATCTATCCTCTCTACACTAGTTTGGTTCTAACAGGTGATCGACCTGCTTCACTGCTTCAAACCAGTTTGACGATGCGGTCTATCACTTTCAGCACAACACCGAATCGCCTTGTAAATACGAGCGTATCTGTAACATACTTGTTGTCCTCGCTTTAATCACGACTGGAATATTGTGCCTGCTAATGTTGGCCGCCTTGGTGACTTCAGCTAGTTTCACGTCGCGGCGTAATAAACGTTGAAAGCAATTGCATATTTACGAGTAGGACAGCAATGCTACTTAGCGTGTTCAACGCCAGCACAAAAAAAGGGAAATGGGAGCAAGATTTAATGTCATTTTTGAGTAGTTGTGAAGTGGTAGGCTGCATGCTTATTAAGGGTGCACAAAAGCCTGTTGCCCTCGGCATCGCTCGTATACGTTCATTTTTGGAGAAGTGGTGTTTGACGTATAGAGAATGCCAATTGGTATCAGTAGCATTCCGAAACACCTGGATCACTTTTGAGCAAGAAGCTGTGCATGTATCCAGGGCACTCACTTGCATCGTTTTGTGACTTAGTCGTCAAATCAGCCAAAGATCAAAATGCATTTAGATTATATCGATGCATTCTTCTACAAAGGCACTGAGTCTGCTTCGTAGCCTTACTGCGCTAATGATTAACATCTTGGCTAACAACAAATGGCTGTTCCATCAGCTGCAGCAGAGGATGAGGCTAATAAAGTGGTCTACAACTTGACTAGTTGCATTGAACAGCAAACTTCCATCTAGTACCCCTTAGTTCATTGCTGAATTTTGATCAGGTATATAGAACTAGCACCTTCAATGTAAATGCTTTTTGAATTCACATATAAATATACGTTGTGGCTACTCAACACGAATGAAAGATCATCACATTACCATTCATTAATCATGAGCTTGTCAGATTCGTTAATTTACACACTAAGTGGCAGAGCTGCTTCCTACCTCACAATCGCGTTTGCTGGCTATAGAATTGTCACTACCTTTTGGAAGTAGAGAAGCGAAAATGAAGTGGCCGCTGAGATATCACAGAACTCAACGGTGACTGTGGCCAACAGACAGTGCATGAGGGGTGGATTTGCTAGCACACATCGCTGACTAGTTCTAGCGAAGCAGGCCAGTCAAGATGCAATGGGAATATAAGCAGTGAGAAGTGCGCATATTCGCTGTTGGCAAACTGAAGAAGTGAATTCGTTGCGGATGATCTGTGCAGGTATGTAAGGAGGTGATATCAGCAAGTGGGGCGCATGAATCGTCCTTGCATCAAACTCGCCTTAACATGTTTGTCTGGTTATGGTCACCAGATTAGTGGCCGGAAATCAGATGCATTGGACAGTGAAGAGGGCGCATTAATGAAATCCAGAAATAAATGCTTCTGAATCTGAATGTGGAACTCCCAATTCACTGTGAGCGTTGCTACTTATCACGATAGACGTAAATAGCCACGAGAATCAGACATATTTGTGCTGTGTTTGGCCTTTCACTAGTGTGTGGTTGGCACGATTTCTAAACTATTACAATTGCCCGCGCAAATACCGCGTTGTCAGGCTGCTGCAGACATTCAGCAGAATGGGCCCCGGAGTGCATTCTTCGTGGAAGCTCACCACATCGCGAATAGCTTTCAAACGGCTTTGGTATGACCACAGCTGTAGTGTGCGGTTGATATTTTAAAAAATTCTTTGATGTTGTGCAAAAGAAGCTCACCAAACGCCCCGGCAGCCTCTGATAATCAACTTCACTTCGTAGTGCATTCACAGAACGCTTTGTGAATATTTCGTTTCCATGCTTCCAGAAAGTGAATTTACAAGCTGCTACTAGACAGAGAAATATTTGTTATTGAAATAGGTGCTGCCCCTAGTTTATTTTGACCACTCGTTCGTAGGATCCTTTTACCTGCCAAAATTGCCGCTCCCCACTAAACTGTGTGGATTGGTTCAACAGATTTCCGCCTCTTCTCTGTTGTCAATGAAGGGTGACATCGACATTTGAATTTGCACGCAACGCGTTGTCAGGAAAATAGTTGCATTTGCACTTTATATTCCATTGTTCATGCTCATCAAAATTAGCAGCAAAGTAAATCAACCATAACGCTCACATTGTCATCGCACAACAAGTAACAGTAAATTAACTACCCACTAAAAAAGAGGCAAAAGGAAATTAAAATGGAATGGCAATTATAATTGGATTTTGGAGCGAGAAACGCAACTGTCTTCTCTTTTATGATGTCAGCGCCATTTATGCGCATGTTAAGCAGGCCAGCATTGACTACTGATTAAGAAGTTGAGAAATCAAGTCGAAATCACCGTGATGGGTGCGGTAATTTTGATCCGATGCACGCAGGAACTGATTGCTAATGCAAGTGGCCAAACAATGTAGAAAGACGTAGGACGACAACGAATATGTGCTATGGTAGCTGCATAAAACATTCCAACAAATGAAAAGAGTGCGAATGCACTGCAACCTCCAACTAAGTGTTTATTCGCCTTGAAATCGGTGATCGTTGTAGCTATGGTCAGTAATAAAAGAGAAGGCGGCTTTACATCTAATTGGTTTGAAGATGCTCTCGTGTTGACTGACACAGTAGAAGTTCAAATCGGCTATTCAGCGAATAAGTCTATTGTCTCGTTGCATCCTGCTATCACTTTTTGCGCCTCAGAGTGTGGTTGTGGATTGGTGATGTTAAATGGCAAATTATTCGCTTTGGAAAGCAAGTTAGCGCAAGCAGTGAAAGTGAGCAAATTGCCAAACAGATACCAATAAACTTCGAATTGGTTTTAGCATGTTTACAGTAGCAGTGATGATCCACACTCTTCTGCTGATCTACTCTCCAATTTTGGTTGCAAAGATAAGCACCAACAGCTGTCAGTTGCCTTAACCAGCGAGCTCACTATCCAAAATGTAAACACAAAATTTGTTAAATTGATATCAATTTATTCTTACATCAGCTGCACTGATCTTGTTGCAGTGGGAGTGTGAGTGGGACGAAAGATGCTGTGGCTGCATTTGTCCTTCCGTAGTCACGGAGAAGTGGCTTAACCAAGTCGCCACGCATAGCAAACCACCCAATGTTCTATGCCTTGTGCTGAGGTAAGTCCCAACGCTTTGGATAGCAAGGCGTAGAAAAAGCATCTTGGTTTGTTCAGTTCAGCAAAAGGTAAATGTGGTGCAGTTGCTATCTATACTACAAATGGATTTGCTGTCTGCGGAATTGCAACTGCTCTTTTGAAGTAGAGTAGCGAAATTAAGGGGACCACAGAGTTCTCACAGAACTCAACAGCAGCTCTGGTGACCACACAGCGCAAAAAGGGTGGAAAAGTGAGTTTGCTTAAAACGTTCGCTGTAGATCAACTGATTGCGTGGCTAGTTTGCAGCAAGTCTGCGGAAAGAGATCAGTTAGTAATGTCAGCAAGTGCTACACAAAACCCTCGTTAGCATGGTTGTTTGATTAATGCTCGCAGATCAGCGGACATCGAAGCGAGAATGTCGACAAAATCTTAGAATGGATATTGTCCAAACCCAAATAAACGGAATTCTTGATTCACTATGACCGTTGCTATTCATTGCTGTGGGGCAAATAACTACAGGTGTTAAGCAGATTTATGCTGCATTTGCTTTTTTATTGTATGGGAAAATGTACTTTCTGAGCGACTACACTTGCTTTCAAATGCAATTTCGAGTTAATTTTTGGAACAGGCCTGTTATGTCCCGTTCTAACCTTCTAGTTGCATTATCACGGAGATGCGTATGCTCCTCCACCTGGAGTCTTTGGCTAGCGAAGTCCTCACAACGCCTATGCATAACAGCACTGCACTCGCTCCTAATCACTGACATGTATTTTCCTCTCTTCGCCTCTTGAAGAGCATCTGCTCACGGAACTACCCTGCATGCAATTATTTCCATGAAATGTGAGCAAATGCTGTCAGGCAGTTCGTCCAAATGTCTGAAGAATGTGGGACTCACATTCTATCAAATGCAAACGGAGTTCATCCGGGATGCATAGTGACCACCAGTGGCGGCTGAGTAGACGGATCAGGATTCCAGTTCAGGTCACCATGAACAATGGAGAAGTTCGTCCTCAAGTAGCCAACTTTACCCCGCACAACGCTAATAAGCCTGCATAGAACTAACGAAGGCTTTAAATTTACCCCTTTCCCTTCCTATGTACCTATGCTTACCCGTCACTTGCAACCCATGCGCTTCCATGCCACATTCCCGTGTACTCGTGCATAAAACACGCTGACAGAACATCAGACAAATTATTTTTCGTCTTTGATTGTTAGCATAATGTGAAGTTGGGCAGCGAGAACACGCGCTACGAATTCGAAGGCTCTACATTTTCCGTCCAAGAATATCCGGGCTTCCAAACCGGCAATCTGTGCGTTTGAGTTGTTGTTAATTGAGCACAAGCAGAATGCAGGGAGTGGATCGACCCACCGAATCGCTCGCAGTGATTTCGACTTGAACTTCGAGCTGCTCAACCAGCAGTCGGTGTTAACTCTGTTGCAACTCATATGAACTCCACTGACACTAGTTCAGAAGCTGATTTTCCTTCTCCTCTGACCACTAGTTCCATCCAGCACCCAACTGAGTGTCGATTCCTGTCCCACCGTTTAGGGTGGTCATTTCTCCATCATATACCAAGGAATTGCTCACAACTGGCCAAGCAGGAGCATAGCTTAAATTGTTGTTTAATGGCGGAGCTTCACCACCATTCTTGATTGTTTAGAATATGTATTATATCTACTGACATAGAAGTGTATGTTGGATGTCCTAAGTTTGGGACGATAGCTTCGTTGCAACGTGACATCTCCTTTAAACTACCGAGTGTGTTTCGATCAGTCATTGCCCAAGAACCGGTAATTTCATCGTACGGAAATGGCGGCAACTACATTTTTGATTAGAATTTCGCTACCGATGTATTCACTCATTTTACAGTGCCGCAGTGATTCATTGTATATGGCATGCGGATTTGTTTATACTTGGCAAACAAACCAGCAATAGCGTCTTTGTCCACTCATTCCTAGTCCTTTCCCATCATCTTCTCATAGGATATCCGACTGCACTTACAAGTCAAGTGTTGTCCAGATTGAATTGGGTAGGGAAAATGGCAGATTTAGTTTATGTTCCATGTACCGTTCGTTCGCCAGTCTTCCATCAGTTGATATAACACCAGTGCAGTAAACATTGGACTAAAGCCTTTGAGGTCGACTAAATGCAAATGGCATTGCACTTTGTGGTAATTAGGAAATGACAAACGTTTTCACGAATGCAGATAGCCTACTCAAATGCTTTAAATAAACACAGAGTCATTTGACATCAAAGCAAGTGCTACCCTCAGATTATTCCAGCACTTCAATGGCACGTTTCCTTATCTGCCACGATGGCTGCTCCACATTAAACAGTGCGAAACGGCTCACCAGATTTCCATCACCACACTTATGCCAAGGGAGGCTAATCCCATCATCTGAATGCACACACCACGCGATGTCAGAATTTGGTATTTTAAGTCGCACTTCACCATGTATTGTTTCTACCCATCAAAATTGGCGGAAAAGTTAAAGTGTGTTGCAGCCACTTGAGTTGTCAGAAAGTAAGAATGCAGAGGCAAACGGAAAATAAACCATAAACCCCATGGTGTCATGATAGGCTGTAACGAAAGATTAACCTACCTTATAAAATGTGGCAAACAAAAATCCAAATGGAATAGTGATTAGCATTGAACAGTAAAGTGTGAAATGTTACAGCCTTGATGGAAAATAGTTGATGGCGGAAGTGCATAAAGCATTTGGCTGGAGTAAACCCTTCAGATTGTGCAGTCAATAGCCTAGCCAGACTAAACACTTGCCTCACGGCAATGACTAACTTTAACTAGGAGCACATTCATGCGTTTTACTCAAGAGAACTCTGCTAATAGCGAATAAATCACAAGTCAAAATTTGGATTCACTTTCTAAACCTGCAAGGTGCACAATGGAGAGGATTCCTCAACATGTACAAGTCGAGATTTGCAAGTACCTTGCTGCCATGGACATCGTCAATGTGTAAGGCAATGCCCCACATGAGGTCGGTTCTCAGGTCTCTCACCATCAAAGGCATTTTGCGCAGTTACGTGACACAAATGGAGTGGGTGGATGCAAAACTATGTTGCATGCTGTATTCAACTCGTGTCTTTGTGAAGAGTGAATCTGACCCAGATGTGAATGCACAATCAGAAGGAAATGTTTTATTCAACGCTCTACGATACTACCAAGAGTGTTGCCAACTCACTCCGGAGTACATAAACCATGTCCTATCTAATTGTGGCAGAATCATCCGTTTTTTAATGCTTGGATGCAGCGTGATGGATTTGGGCTCCCTTCATCCCCTTTGGCCTTCTCTCCATTATGCGGCTTAGAGGTGTGGACGACCATTGCAATTCAATGACCCCGTTGGACCCGATCTTATTGAAATGGTCGCTTTCTTGACTAACTTAGAGATTCATTTCATTGAAGAATGCATAGAAGGGATAAATGACCGCTATCATAGGTACTTCAAGGCGTCTTATCTCCGTGCATTCGACAGTGTGGTGTACATGATCAATTCTGCGCTGCAATGTCAGGTTAGGTGCAGTCTTCCACCTGGGTTAAGACGCCTCATTTTCCGCATCAACAACCTCACTGTTAAACAGATGACTCGCCCTCCAATGCTCTTCATCTTGGACATAAAACCGCAAGAGATACAAGATCTTGCCTCCGTGGGTGAGTGTTTTTAGGCATCTCATAACCAGTCTTCACAGACTCGACAGAATTGCATCGCGGAGGTCCGGCAGAACTGCAGTGAGACTTCCACCCTATAATTGGTGGAGGGTGTGTCGTCTGCACCAACAGGATGGATGATTCGTAAATCTGTATGAGGCGTTCCAAATGGCTGCGTTGCAAATAGCCAACATCGACGCTGCAAGAGGCAGCCAAGGATAAAGTGTGTCATCGAGTGCACCTGTATTGCGATCCGGGTAAAAACCTGTCCTTGTGTGCCATTCCACTGTTCCACACTATGCTTTGATACATTAGATTGCATTGCAACACTCTGTTCCAGGCTAGATTCCCTTTCACTACTTGTGTGTTTTTGTTAAACCTAGACTATCAGCGCGCTAAGATAACTTCCTACTACTTGAACCTGCAAGATGTTGATCAGGTGGACGAAAATGGTATGTAATCAGCCCATCTGGACCTAATTGCATCAAAACGGTCACGCGCTTGTCTTGCTTTCATATGTATGCCAACATTAAAAAACATAGAGGGGAATGTGCTCCGTGTCCTACGCCCTCCGAGATTTCTTGCATATTCTCATTCGACATTGTGATTTGCATGACCGATCATGCACTGCGATGCCGCACTGGACGCAGTCTTCTTCTTCTTGGACTAAGGACCCTCATATTCCGCATCACCAACCTCGCTTCCATTGGGACGACTTGCCCTCGAATGCTGTTTATTTTGGACACGCAATCAAGGTTGTCATGAGATTTGACGTCCGGGACTGATCATTATGAGCGTCTTAGAGCCCATCTTCACGAACTCCACAGAACAACATTGCGAGGTTATGACAGGAATACAGCGAGATTCTCACTATAAAATTGCTGCAGGACATGTCGTCTGCACCACTAGGATGGGAGGTTCGTAAAACTGTATGAGACATTCCAAATAGCGCGTTCCAAATCGTCAACAGCCAAGGACAAAATGTGACAGCAGATTCACCTGCAATATGATTCGAGCGAGATTCGTCCATTTATGCCCTTTCGCTATCTTACGCTTTGCTTTGGCACACAGGATTGCATTCCACTTCATTACTCACGTGTTTTTGCCGGCCGTTGACCTTCCGCGCGCCAAGACAAACTATTTTTTCGAATTAGCAAAATGCCGATTTGACGGCCGACTTTTAACAAGAGAGTGCTACTCAGCACCGTTTGTGCTTCATTCTCATACTAGAACAGGAATGGTTTTAGATGGTCTACCTTTTAGCTGCCATAGGAAAAACAACAGGCACATTTCAAATAAACAATGCATTCTCTCGCAGTGTCTTGGACTTTAAAGTTGACTCAACTTTCAATCTGTTTGAGAACACTCTGTGTGGCTTATTTACGAACAGACCGGCTAGTTTTGAAGAATGTACCTACAGTTAGGCAGATTATCTGACTTTGCATTTCGACCACACGATTTCAACAAAGAAGAGCCGAATTCGGCAAAGCTAACATTCTGTCCAGCTAATGCAAATGCAGCCCGTGTTTCGTTATGAGCAATTTTGATCGTGAACTTCACCCTATCGCAAAGTAGCGTCTGTTATAGTTCCATTCCATATGCCCTGATGTAGGTTGAGCACCTCTAGAGCAAAAAAGTGGCACTGGTGACTGCAGCGGTCGCGTCGTGGCCAGGGCTTCGTTGACAAGTCCCTCAATTCGCTGACTAGATCCAAGCAGAGAAGCGCAGACGCTTTCGAGGTAACAAGGTGGTCCCTTAATTAGGTAGGAGCTTAGACTCGGTTCCATCTAGTGCTTTGGGTGCGCCCATTCCTCCTCACATGCCACCACTTTGTGCTGAAACCAATTCCATTTTCTAAAAGTAAAATTCCTAACTGCATTGTATTAAATATGCAAGAATATTAGTGTGAGATAATAGTAGGTGGCATGATAAATGCATTCAACAAATGCTGCTAATATGCCTGTGTTAGTGTGGTTTGAGAAATTGATGGGCAGACACGGGGTTGATTGATCGATAAATAGTGAATGTGGAAATTGTCAGGATCGGCGAAAATTCTGGTAAGCTATATGACACACAATGCAATTCACCGCAACTCGCAGTAAATAATCAAGGTAACCATTTTAAATGGCATATGATAAGTTGGTGGCTTTGTGCAAATGAACGGGGCATTTGGACTGGCGACAGGCGAATTAAGGCACCTGTTGACTGAGCTCTCACATTCACTAGAGAGCGCCCGAAATTACTGCATCCCTCACAGTAACTTCGACTTGAGTCCTCAACCACTCACTCGGTAGTCAAAGCTGGTCTGCTTAGAGATGAGCTGAACTGCTCTGACATCTTACAAGATGGCAAGTATATTGCAGACGCGCTTGTATTCATAAGGTGACTTGGTGTAGCGCCGGAAAGTAAAACGATTGCATCCCCTAGCCTGCTAGAAGCAGTGAAGCACGTCACTTCACCTGCCAGAACCAAACTGATGTAGAGAGGATAGAATCACTGTGCGATTTTACAGATACTGTGACTTGATACGCAGTGATGAATGAGGAGGCAAAATATAGCGTAACTACTGTGCCTAGTGCTCAAACAATTTGCGATTCATGCATTTTGTGCGCCTCATCTTTGTGGCTTCTAAGAATGCTCTAGTGTAGAGTGGACATCTTTCATCCAAAGTCATCACTTGCCCTTAACAATTTAAAAAAAACCTTTATCTACATACCTGAATGCACTACTACCGCAACTGAATGAGCTCAAAGAAACTTGATTCAGTCACAGCAAAGCTTTTGCTTGCAGTCATGATAAACATAAAATTAATGAGCACTGCACAATTTGATAAACCTGGAGTTGCTCAAGCTGAGGATTCGTTAAAAATGAGGATCTATTCCAGCTCTTTAAGGCCAAGAATGTGCAGCTTCTAATTGCAACAGACTCAGGCACACCCACTCGCATACACTGCCAATTCAAAGGTGAAAAAGCGTTTAGATGGGGAGTGCAGCTCATTTGATTTCTGCCTCACATTTGTTCTTGTACTACATCTTCGTGCCTTACTGACAAGTCAAGGCCAAAATAATTCCTCTGGTGCTTTGTCAGCCTGTTGATCACAAATAGCACTTGATGTGAGAATGCGTAGCTGACACAGTGTAATCTGAAATGAACAGATGGAGAGAAGTTAAGAGAGGAAATGCTTGAGGCAGTTAATAGTTATGCGTAGGTACATTGTTTTTGGGTTGGCAATCAGAGGGTTAGGTGTGTTACTATTCAATTAGTTGGCCATTAACCTAGAGGGCAAGGCAGCATCCTCTATCGCTCACTGTCACCTTAACTCGAGTCTCGGCCTATTCACTCCAGTCACCACTCTTGCCTACCCTACAAGTGAGAACACCTCGCTAACACTTGATCAGATGTTGTGTTCCACGTTCTTGAAATGGTTGGACCGACTGCTTGAAATCCTCAATTCGTGATTATCGATAGCTGCTTCTGCATGGCTTGTTTTCTTAAGCAGCTGCTCTTTATGATGTAGAGGGAAGCAAAATATACGTTAGCAATAGGGAGTGGAAACTTTGCCATTTTGCGTAAATGCTGTAATGATTCCTCGAAAGCAGACAATTTGGCGGAGGAGATGTTTCACATCTCTGTGATAAGGCAAATAGAAGGTTAGAGCTTAACGTAACACACCTTCACTCCTAGTTTGTACATTTGCTTCACAGAATGTCCTCATATCGCATTTTTAAACCAAATGATTTTGAAAGGCGCATATCTCCTTTACGTGAAGGCAGTCAAACACGATACACTTGTGTTTACTTCCCGTAGCTACTTGCAGCTACTAAGAATTGAGAATTTCTAATTGGGTGTGAAACATGTTTGTTCAAGAAGAGATCCATGGGCTCGTTACATTATCTCTATTCTCCGACTCTGACAAACCAAACTCAACGTGAGACATGGATCACCGAATGATCCGCCATGCTTGTTGATTCGTTGAGTCCACTACTTTGTGATTTTGAGAGGACAAGTGAAATGAAGTAGATGGACGATGCGGTTCTGTTAGTGACAGCTCTGTTGCAAAATGGAAACTTGGACTCTTCACGAGAAGCTAGCTGGCTAGTCAGTTAGTCAGCCAGCCAGCCAGCAAGCCAGCCTCGGTGGTGTTGCGATGGAGTTCTACCCGTGACCCACAATGTATTAATATACGAGGTATGGTGAAAGCTTCTCCATCAAGTTAGCGAAGGCGATGATAGCAGATGCACATGATCGATTCTGTACTGCGCTGTGACTTTGTACGCAGTTCCCCACCTGGATAAGGCACCTCAATTCTCGCATTACCAGCTTTGCTGCCACTGAGGCGACGCGCCCTTTGATGCTCATCCTGCACACGGAATCGAAGGAGACGAAGAATTCGACGTCTGGAGGTGTTCATTTTGGCTGTCTCACAACCAGCCCTCATGGGCCGATAGGATTGCATTGCGAGGGTACGGCGATTCTGTAGCAACCCTTTCGCTCTATAATTGGTGGGAAGTAGGTCGTCTGCAACAGCAGAGTGAATCCATTGCAAATCTGCATGAGGCGTTCTAAATGCTTGCGTTGCGAATCACTAGCGCCAACCTTGGAGGAGGCAGCCAAGGCCATAATGGGTCAGGATATTCACCTGCAATGAGAAGTGGGTGAGACCACGTCCTTTTATGCGATTCCGCGATTTCACAAATTGCTTCGGTGCGTAATGTGATGCCTCAAAATAGAGTTGTGCAATCTATTGCAGGTTGGATTCCGTTTTCTTACTTACGTGTCTTAGTGTTAAACGTGAACCTACTGCGCGGTAAAATCACCTCCTATCACACAAATCAGCGAGAGCTTTGAGTATACGGTCTCATTTTAACGGGCAATAGCTTCTGAGTACCTAAAAACGGAAGTATGCACCGTTTGTGCTACTTCTTCCACACCAAAATACGACTAGCATGGGATAGCCTAACTTTTGGTTACTATAGGCCAATCACTTCATAGGAGATCATACCCAACGGAATGATTCGTTCTTAGCTTGTCTCACACACTCTGCATTCAATTGCAATTGCGGGTAAGTTTGTGAGGCGAAAAATGCACACACCAAGAGTGGCGGTATGTAGCGTCAAGTTCTAATCGCCCTGCCGCGCTGTCCCTGTGATTTGCATGGGCTCCCCCTCCAACGAGTCGTTTATTATCAGAGAGCATTTATAACAGGGCACTTCTGATATAATCGCTGGCCGCCCTTTGAATCTCGCTCCTGTGCGGTTTTAATAAAAGGAATGTAGAGATCTATACCCGTTATACTACGTGCAAGTATTACAAATATGATAATTCTACCATGATTAGGCAAGTCATGGCTTATGTGCGTTGGATAGAATTAGCAACCGTCTTGGTAGCATGGCATGGCGCTGCAAAGGACTCCTCCCTCCGACTCTGCTTTCGCCGTTGATTTAGTATCCCCTTTTGAGACTGCAAGTTTCTAATGCAGCATATGACAAAGTGTTGCGTCCACTTACTCCAATTGACAGTGGTTTGCTTTCTTACACTCATTGTTCTTCTTACCTTTGATATCTCTGATTAGCTGCAACATCTTTTAATTGCTCTGCTAATTTCTATGGGTGAGAATAATGGACGACAGAGCGCAAGTTAAAATGTCTTCCATGAACTTCGACAAGATCTAGACCCAAACGCGAAAGTCGCGTGGTGTGTGAATTCAAATGTCGGAGTTACCATCCATGGGCAAAAGCGAAGTAGTGGAAATCTGTTAAAGCGATTCGTGCTGTTAGGTGTAGAGCGACCATCGAAGCAGATGAGAAGGTCCTGCCATCAAAATATTGGAATAATCTGAGGGTAGCACCAACTTTTATATTGACATTTGTGTTTATCAGGTGTGCATAAATGGGCTTTCTAAGAACGAAAATATGCGCTATTACAACCTTTTATTGATGCATATAAGCACAAATTTATTCCGCAAATACCCATTTATCACTTATGTGCAATGAAATCGTCGTTTTAAAAAAAATTACATTTGAATCTGATATGCACTACGCTGATATCGCGGCAACTGATATAGGCTGGCCAAATGATGATACGATAATGAATTGAAGAGCATCTCAATACCACGCAGGCAACCATTTGAATGATATGGTCAAATAAACGCGAGTCCGATTGTTTCGAATCACTCTAAGCTGCCTGCTGCTAGAGGAGAGTATGGGCAGCAATAATTAAATATGCGACTTCCTCTACCTGGTGCAATCTGGGCGACAGCTAATTTACTCTGGGGATGTAAGTGCTGTTAAACACCCCATGAAGTAATGATGGCAAATGGGTTGAGTTGGGGCAGGCAAGACACTGCTGCTATTTTATGTGCGTTCGGTACTAGTAGAGTTTGCATGAATAAATCGCATTTATGCGCACATATTTTGAATAAACTCTGAGGTTGCCTTTATTCGTGCATTCGACGGAGTGGTGTGCGTGATGGATTATACCAAGCGGTGCTATGCTAAACGCGGTCTAGTCATTTGAAATGCCCCATATATAGTGGCGCCAACACTTCCTCCCATCTGCCGCTTCTCCCCCCGATGTCTCACCGTGGTACTTTTCACTGTTTCATGGCCAATCCTAACGGACTTGATGACGGTGCTTCCTACGAGCATAGGAAGCCTCTCGCTAGTGTTGAGACATGTAAGTGGTAGAGAAGGTAGCGTCTGCACCAACAAGATGCTGACATATTCGTCAGCATATACGAGGCGTTTTAGTGGGTCGCACTGCAAATTGTTACGGCTAATAGTGAAGGGAACAGCCGAGACCAAAGTGTTGGGCACGAAAACGCTTTAGTGCGTCTGTCCGCAGTGAGTTTAACACACTGATTGTGGTCAATGTTACAATTCATTCCAACCCCATTAGTGAGCTAAGGAAAGGGTTTAGCTGCAGGTTTGAAGCACCAAGAGGTAGATTTTACTGATTTGCCTCCCCAAACGTTAACACCTGTGCATTTTTCGTTGCTTCATAAGAATATCCGTGTCCCAAGACCCGCCTTCATAGAAATGGGCACCGGGTGGAATAAAGCAAAACTAGGGATTTGACATTTACCGGATAAGTTTAATCGTCGGAGTGTGATGAAACTCAGCATCTTGTAAGATGTCAGCGCTATTTGCGCCTGTGCTAAGCAGGCTGGCAATGTCTACTGATTAGGTAGCTGAGAAATCAAGTGGCAATCACCGTGAGAAATGCGGTAAGTTGACTGCAGTGCATGCGGGAGCTCAACGGATAGTAAACTTAATTCGCTGATCGCCAATTCAAATGCTTATGCATTTGCATTGAACCCATAACTTGACTTGTTTTATTCAAAAAGCCCATTTTGTTTATCTACTGCATGTTGCGATAAATTGAATTGTGCGCCTTATGACTTGCCATGAATTTCGCCACTCCTGACAACTTGCAACTCATTCTTCACGAATTAATCGAATTCGTGTCCGTCCAACAATTCCTCGGACCACATCCGCTCTGAGGGAATCCGTAGTCCACACTGCCCCATGCCTATGACGAATCACACACCACCACCACCACATTTATGCCTACTGAAAGCCTTAAACCTAAGACGCACAACATCTGCATTGCATCGCCCCGTGGCCTTTCTAAGCCCAATCCTCGATGCTCTCTTCATGATGGTGTTCGTTGGTTTCATCGACGGTGGTCTTCATCCTTCCCTCATTGACAAATTGACAATAGTCCCTCCCATTCACCCACGCAGCCTTGTTCTCCAACATCACAAGATGCACTTATAAAGAGTACTAAGCATGGGTGAATGCAGTGTTTGATAAAGTGGAGGAGGGCATTGAGCTGATGCAACCCAACGCAGCAAATTATGAGGCAGAATCCTTTGTAGCACAAAGTGGAGGATGGCATCATCTCTCAATGCATTTCCTAACGGTGGTGGGTCTTGAGCTTCTTGAAATACACAACGCAACTTTGGCCATCCTTCCGATTTCCTCTGATTTGTTTTTAACTGCAGGGATGATTGCGATAGTAAAATGCCAGCTTGTTGATGGATGGCGGTGGAAGTGAAAGCGTGCGCACCTTACAGCTCTTGCAGTTCTCACATGAAGATGTGCTTCTGCAGCGGCTCTATTTTCAAGTAACAATAGATTAAAGACCTTGTCAGGACCTTCGTCTCGAACCTGTACTGAAGATTGCGTTTTACTAAATAGTGTGAATGAGCTTAAGAGTAGGAGCACATGAAACTTCTTTACTAGGTCCCCCAAATCCTTCATGATTAGAGCAACTGGCGAATAGTGGTGGGTTTCTTGATAACAGTCTTCCTCAACCTCATCATTATCTTTCACTTCAGCAAAGCAAGGACATGCATTGCAACTGGTTTCATCCTATCCACCAACCACCACTCTATGTACGCAAGTATTCTCAATTCGGATTCACCTCTTTCTCCCGTACATACTGTCATTTGGGACAAATGCAGTAAAAGATAATAATTAGAAACATTGCTATTGCCAAAGCCTACAATGGCCTTTCACTTTAGGCAAAGCTCTACTAAATTTTCACTACGTCTTAATCAATGCCTTGCTGCCCTCATCTCTCAGCTTATTTCGCTGTAGTTTTACTAGTTCTCGCATTTCTGGGGAAGCATGAGTATAAATGATCCACCTCATTGGTGTTGAAGCGATCAGGAATGACGCAAGGCCCGAGGCGAGGACACACATTACAATCAAACCGACATCATACACGTCCCAAAGGATGGTCTCACACAACGCTATCATAGAGACGGAATTGACGACCTACATGATTGGAAGAGTTGTGGCATTGAAACCGCCACCTGCAAGTATCAAAACCTTAGCACTTCCAGCACTACACTTCACATCGAGTAGTGATGATGTTCCCATTCACAATGTTGTGCTAACCCCATAAATTACGCTCAATGTTCGCAACAATTCAGTGGAAGTGGGCAGATACTACTTCGCCAATAAAACGCAACAACTCTCTCTGATTCAGTTATCACCTCATCCATGCCAATATTTCTGCCTCGAAAATGGGAAGCACACGAACATAAAATGAGCCTGATTGAGCTTTAAAGTGCTGTCCTTGAAACAGAGTGATCGCGACACCACCTGATGCTTGACGAGAGGTCACAACCCTCCTCCTCCCCTCTCCTGCCCCCTCGCCCCCTTTGACTCCAACATACGGCGCTTATAAATAAGCACAGTCGACGTAAATTGACCTTAGATTTAACAACGAAAGGATGTTCGTGAGAACAGAATGTGATGTCAGCGTCCAAATGCTATTAATTTACAATCTAATGTGAAAATTTGGACATTGTATACAAGAGTGTAGAGGAAGAAGTGATGACCTTAGCCGGGAAGGTTCATCGGTCCACTGCTGACAACACTGCGGCGAAAGCGTTAATTTCAGATGGAGAAAAAGATGCAGCGCTTACTCTAGCGCTCTAACCCTCAACTATTTCATTTTGCCACAGTCACCAGCAACTCAGGCCAATAAACACAAAGTGTAGTTTTTGGGTGGAGGACTATGTTAGATGTGATTTTATGCAACATTTTCGTCGCGTACAACTAACGCCTCCAGTATCGCATCGAGGTATTCCATGTGGCGATCTCATCGTTCCAAATGCGCACTGTTGATTAAGAATTGAAATGGGGATTTGTAATCATTGAGGTTCTTTTGTGTCAGGCGGAGCTCAATTTAACATAACTTTGTGTAGCCATTCTCATTCATATCCTGTTTTACGCTAGAAACCTCTTCTTCTGTAGTGGCCCTTTTCACTTCGTTAACTTTAATTGCTACCAATGAAAGGTACGTAGGGAGATGACAGTCCCATTTATTCATCTGATTCACAGCTTCTGCTCATATTGCTGTGCGTCAGCAAAAGCTGCCCATACCTGAATGTGGGGTGACTTGTCCTTCTGCTGCAATAATGTGCCTTATGTAAAGATTTAAAGAAATGAATGAAGATGTAGGACAGTGTAAGTGCTAAGCATTGAAATATCCAAGAAGACTTTGCCAGCACCAGCACCTGGTCTCGTCTACGTGTGTACTCGTAGCTTAAAGCATGACGGAAAGGAAGCATTTAACCATTTTTCGCAAATGGCGATGCAATGGGAATAATTTGTATGGATTGGGTGCCCCACGCTGTCCACATCGCACATATACACGTCGTAGTTTCCTTTTTGGCTAAATGAACCAAACAATCAGCGG
This sequence comes from Taenia hydatigena, assembly GCA_036345935.2. Lineage (NCBI taxonomy): Eukaryota > Metazoa > Platyhelminthes > Cestoda > Cyclophyllidea > Taeniidae > Taenia > Taenia hydatigena. The sequence goes on from JADWOT020000010.1 coordinate 10,312,734, forward strand.
TTTCGGTGTACCGTATGAATGGAGAAACCGTTGTCACCTACGTGAACAGCTTCTTACGCCATTATGAATGTTTGCGCTGTCGTGACGTGAGCTTGCTTACCACAAACCTTCAATCATGGTCGACAGTCCAAATGCTGTGGAAGAAAGCAGCTTATCTCGTAGCGCATCAACTGTGATTCAGTGTTAACAAAACACAGTGCGGTTATGAGCAATGCCAACTTAGGTTTCTGATGATGAATTTGTGATTGTGCAGCAGATTGACCAATTGCGAGGATGCCGAATCGACGTGGGTGATTAATTGTAACAATCGTAGTATAATTACAACAGCTCACTCCAGTTCGGACTAAGTCAGAAGAAATGCAGCCAGTGTTACGCATTTCCTCCACATTGATTCACGTGATTAGGCACTGCAAAAAGACCACTTTGAAAGACTATCATATAAGCATTGCAAGTATCGTGAGCCACCTACCATTTCACCCTTGCGGCTACTCGCCGACAGACTGGCAATTCATTGCAGCACCCATTCCTGTGTTTTTTGGCAAAGGAAAGAAGTTGGGAAGTCTAAAACGATAAGGAGGGCTTAAGTTGCGTGGACTGTTTTCACGAGCACATTACCCAGCTGCACGAGGTTGGTTTTGAGCTTTCGCTGTCGCCCACGTTGGTAAACTTGTAAGGCTGCATGTTACACGAAGGTGAGGTGCATCAACACAAAACTTGCATTTTGAATGACGTGCTTTGACAGCATCATGCACCGCAGTCACTTTTATTTGGTACACTTCATCAACACATCTTGCGATGTAAATCAATGAAACACACATTTCATATGATTGCATTATACTACTCGTGTCTTGTCAATAGACGGCAGTTAGAGCAGCATGGTGGTGTGGCAGGAGGACGGACTGTGGAGGAGAAACACATTCTACTGCAACTGCGTCTACTACCATGCCTTTGATTTGCGCAGCAACATGACATTGGTACCATTCGGAACCATTGCGAGGCAAGTCAACAGACATTCCACAAGTGTGGAACCAGTTGCAATGACTAGCCTATGTAGAGGAATTCAGTCGTCCCATGGTCCAGAATGCTAGTCATCTAAACGCAGCTATTCGAGCCTGAAATTAAAACTGCTTTAACCAAAGGCTATTGGACAAGGCAATGTGGTTGGGAGACACCGGCCCTGATCATAGAGTAAACATCCAACTGGTGGAGTTGCTGATTAATTACCCACTCGTGAAGTAGTGCTTTACAGAATTGTGAAGGAAAGTAGCATTGCATGGGAAGGCAGTGCATTGCGTAAGAGACTTAAGTACTCTTATTGCAAGGTCGCCAAAGTTTAGGCCGTCTTACTTCCACTTGCACTAGTTTTGGAGATCCAACTTGGTAGGAACTTTCGACTGCATCGCACGTTGCCTCCATTGAGTGATTACGTATGCGTCATAACTGGTCGGTCGCCGAAACGAGTAGGAATGGCATTCGATGCAGGAATAATCTGACTAAAGCCCGATCATGCGTCAGCATGGAAGTTGAGCTGCTTTGTTTGAATGAAATCCAAAGGATACCCACATGATGAAGCTGCCGTTTTCCTTGCCAATTGGCACCTTGCCTCCATTTGCTTACTTTCTTTTTCCGTCTTATACACTGACCATTTTACTTCTGACTACTGCTCAACTTTTGCGTCGCCGGCATACGGCGGAATGTTTCGCACTGCTTCATGGACTTTGCGATGATGGAAAGGAGTCGAGGTTTGGTGTGAAGTGTTGCATAAGCTAAGTAAATATTAGGTTTTCCTGTACATCCTTCGCATCAGCCTGGGTTGGCCTCTAAAGCTCATGCATAACCATACATCTTGCCCAATCATGCTAATCACTAACTACGCGTTGCATGTGCAGCCACTTGGTTTTCTACACTTTGTGCTTCCACTCTATAGCGCGTTCTTCATTGCAAGCTAATCTGTGTTAGATTGGACGACCTCTTCCATATACCGCCTTGCAGTCGACAAGTTGGAGTCCTTGTGTCTGCATTAGAAATGTAGCTGAGGTCAGAAATTATACCTGTGTCTTTCAGTCAACTTATTGTGTTCTCAAGCCACTGAACCTGAGTCGTCGCCAACTCGAACGGCTCCCCCAATGAAGTGCATGCGTGGATCTGTGAGATCTCTTCACTTACACTTCCTATTCCGCTTATGTCGACCCCATAGTTCCTGGTAATGCTGATCCTCTTCACTTGACATTGGGCTCACATGATGGCATGTCAAATACTGTGAATGGTGTTGGGCAGGAAAGATCACACTCTTCCTCTTGAAGCTAACAGCTGGGACCTCTTTAGCCCATTACAAACTATGTTTAACACAGGAGAAAGGTGTCTCCTTCTCGAGGTAAGAACAAATGGAAGCAATATGGACTCTGCTTGTATCACTTTACTCTCACGCATCGCGTGATGACAGACTACTGCTGCAATTGAGGCAGATTCAGTAGGAATCGTGTGCGGCTGTTTGGGCGACGGCCTTCAGTACCTTTGACTTCATCCCTGCATTCCCATGGCTCAGTTGCTCATGTTTATACTAACGGGCCTAAGGCCAACAGGCGCCTTGTTTCTACACGTTTAATTTTGTTACAAAAGCTAACCCCTTCTTTCCACCGGAGGGAGGTCTGGGCTGTTCCTGCCAATTGTGTCTGTCCGCCAGGCTTAGTGAAGTCATTTCTCCCACTGGAAGGTTGTGAGAAGATATCAAAACTCTCGTTAAACAGAATTGTGCCACAACCGGAACCCTGAGCATTGTTTAAATGAAGCACTAATTACTGCTGTTTGCCTTAGAGATCGGAAGGTAGTTGCTGCATTACAGAGTCAAAAATGCATCGGATGCATTTGCAGGCCCTACTTGGCAAAGCAAAGCTGCCAGTTTCCGCCCTCTGTCTGCCACCTCCACATGTCTGTGTCATGACTTTAAATTCAACGTGGCAAGCCACGTTAACCTATGTATAAATTTCTACAAGTCGTTGCTGTGGAGTTAGGAAAAGGCGTCTTTCTACGTTACTGCACTCAACGTCCCATCGTCGTCTCAAAGTTGTTAGCTTCCATTCTTCTTCGATGCACACGCGATTCGAGGACTTATAGTGACTCAGATGATTTTCAAGCCAAAATAAAAGCAATTTAAAACAATTTACAGTATTTTTACATAAAATTGTTTAATTTGCGGTTAAACAATATCAAGCGATTTTGCAACTCAAAGTCGCTCCAACCGGCAAAGTTTAATAATGAAGTTGGCAAGAAGAAGATCAATCGGAGCATGCGACGAATGACTATATGCGGCATCATCTGTGAATGGGATATTAAAGCAGGTCATATTTAAACCAAAACCGAATCCACTGATGGTCGAACGAAGGCGTTGCAATACAAAACGTGACGTAGGGGACGCAGTTCATCTGACTGTCAGAAAAGAAGTGCACTGGCTTTATTGTCTTAATATTTTGCGACTTTTGTGATGAGTAGGGAGCGTTACAGACGCCCTTAATTTTGTAGCCACTCAATTCGTAGATAAGTCATAATCAGACCATGGATGAAATGCCTCATCATTTAGAGATTAGAAAGAACATTTCACTGTAGTAAGTGCTGCTCTATTATCAAGGTTTTATCTCCTCCTGCTGCCATCTTTTACCCGTAGGGAATGCTCTGAGGGTAGTGCAAATGCCCACTTGGATGCACTGGAGACGAATGGAACGGGTCTCACATATGCGGTATGAGGCTGCAAATATAAATGGCGAAACCGTTGTCACCTCAGTGAACAACTTTTTAAGCCATTATAAATGCTTTCTTTGTCGAGCTGTGAGTTTGCTCACTGCAAATCGTCAATCGTGTTCGATGGTCGAAATGTGGAAACAAGCGGCCCATCTCGCAATGCGTTAATCTGGGCTCCGCGTAAACAAAACACAATGAAATCATAAGCAATGTCATCTAAGGTTTTTGGTGATGAGGTTGTGTTTAATCAGCAGCAGATTGACCAATGGCGGGAATGCCACATTTGGCAAGGGTGATTAATTGCAACTATTGCGGTATAATCGCAACAGCTCACATTTGTTCAGACCAAGTCAGAAGCATGCAGCCAATGTCACACACTTCCTCCGCATTGAAACACGTTGTTGGGCAGTGTATAAAGACCGCTTTGAAAGACCATTATATAAGCCTTGCAATTGTCATGAGACACCGACCTCTTCACCCTCACGGTCACTCGCCAATGGACTGGCAATTCATTGCAGCATCCATTCCGGTGTTGTATAGCAAAGGGGAGAATTCGGGATGCTCGGATATAAAGAGGCGAAAAAGTTGCGTAGAATATTTCGAGGAGCACATGACCCAGCTGCACTTTAAATAAACCTGTAAGTCTGCATGTTGCACGAAGGTGAGGTGCATCAACGCAAAATTTGCGTTTTAAGAGACATGCCTTAACAGCATCAATCACTGCATTCACTTTTACTCGGCACCCTTCATCTGCACATCTTTCGATGTCAATCCATGCAACACATTATTTTATTCCAGTGCATTATACTACTCGAATCTTGTCAATAGACAGCAGTTGGAGCAGCATGGTGGTGTGGCAGGAGGCCGGCCTGTGGAGGAGAACCACATATTACTGCATTTGTGGCTGCTGTCCTGCCTTCAGTTTGCGCAACAGCATAGCATCAGTGCAATTTAGAACCATCGGGAGGCAAGTCACCTAGCATCAGTGATGAGCATCAGTTTCGAGCATGAGCTATTTGAGAGGATAATGCAGTTGGGAGGGATTTGCACTGATCGCAGGGCCAACGTCCCACCGGTGCCTCGAAGGACCTGTGATACTGGTCATTTCTACCTTCTATGTATTCTTCATTGATATGAATCTCTAAGTTAGTCAAGAAAACGACAGATTCAATACGATCAGGTCCAACGGGGTAGTTCAGTTGCAATGTTCGTCCACACCTATAAGCAGCATAATGGCGAGGAGGCCAAAGGGGATGAAGGGGATCCGAATCCGTTGCGCTGCATCCAAGCATTAGAAATCGAATGATCCTGCCACAATCAGATAGGACATGGTTTATGTACTGCGGAGTGAATCGGCAACATTCTTGGTAGTATCGTAGAGCGCTGACTAGAACCATTCCTTCTGATTGCGCATTCACATCTGGGTCAGATTCACTCTTCACAAAGACACGAGTTGAATACAGCATGCAACATAGTTCTGCATCCACCCACTCCATTTGTGTCACGTAACTGCGCAAAATGCCTTTGATGGTGAGAGACCTGAGAACCGGCCCCATGTGGGGCATTACCTCACACACATTGACGATGTCCATGGCAGCAAGGTATTTGCAAATCCCGACTCGTACATGTTGAGGACACCTTTCCATCGTGCACCTCACAGATTCAGTAAGTGATTCCCAATTCCGACTTGTGATGCATTCGCTATTAGCAGAGTTCGCTTGAGTAAAATGCATAAAAGTGCGCCTGATTCGAGTCAGCCATTGCCGTGAGGCAAGTGTTTAGTCTGGCTAGGCTATTGACTGCACAATTAGCCAGGTTTACTCCAGTCAAATGCTTCATGTAGTTTTCCAACAAAAATATTCCATCAAGGCTGCAACGTTTCCCACTCTACCATGCAACGGCACTTGCTATTCTATTTGGATTTCCTTTTGCCACATCTTAGAGTGTAGGCTAGTCCTCCGTTACGGACTGTGCGATGGCAATGCAGAGGTCTTAGTTTGTTGCCCCGTTTTTATTTTCCTCTTACTTTCTCACAACTCAAGTGGCTGCAACACACTTAAACATCTCTATCCATTTTGATGGGTGGGAACAATGCATGATGAAGTGCGACTTAAAATGCCAAATTCTGACAACGCGTGGCGTGTGCACTCAGATGATGGGATTAGCCTCCCTTGGCATAATCGCGGGGATGGAAATCTGGTGAGCCATTTCGCATTGTTTATTGTGGAGCAGCCATCGTGGCAGGTAAGGAAAACCTGCCATCGAAATACTGGGATAATCTGAGGGTAGCGCTTACTTTGATACCAAATATCTCTGTGTTTGTTAGAATTCATCCATCACAAAATAAATTCATCACACACTAAAGAAGGGTCGACGGCTGCATAGATGACCACGATCATTTGTTAATATTTCAAATACGGTCCTGTGAGTCATGCCAAATGTGGGTTTAAGGATTTAATCCAAATTAAGCGGTAATTACGCCCTATAAGTCTTAGTTATGCACCAGTGCCACAATTAAGCTCATTTCTCCTGATCGACTCATTTGCGGCTGCATAGACAGGCACGTCAGCAAATGTCGAGTACCTGACCTAACAACTTCACAATTCCACCTCTTATAACGCACAGATCTAGTGCCGCTAATAATTCAATTAAATCATGCAGGTTTGCTTAACTGAGTGAGTGTTGGTGCAAATTCCTTGTCCGATTTTTGAATAAACATTGAGGAATATGTCGCCACTGCGTGCAAAACCCACTTCGTGATGTATGTGATGAATTTCTGCAGTGCATTGCAGTGTCATAGTAGGCACCGCATATTATGCATGTCAAGGAGCCTCATGAACTGTCTCACTCGCAGCACCTTCGATGCGACACGTCGCCCTCCATCGCCACCCGTCTTGAATGCTAGGCCGAATCAGACTGATACGGCGGCGGACACGTGTGATGATTTTGGAGGTTCTGAGGTGCATGTTGGCCCATGCAATTTTTGGAGATTGTGGAGTCTCCAACGATCGGGTAGGTTTATACTCCTAATGCACGAATCGTGCCGGTGGGCCTTGCTCCTGTTCCTCACTAACAGCGCTGGAGGTAGAAATCAATTCCACAGCATGCAGTCAGACTACAACGATGTCCCGCATTCGCGTGTAGAGGATTTCAGTAAGCAGTGCATGCATGGTACACTTATTTGTTAATTTTCATGAACAGCTTATTTTGAGCTTATATGTTTTACCTTACTTACCAATGACTTCTCTCTCCCATTCTTTGGCGTGATATGCTGTACCTGCGCATCCGTCCACAGTGACTTCCATGCACCCACCACACTTTTTATTGCAATCCTCATAAGCACAACCTGGTATTTTTCCAGTGTCATTATTATGTCTTGAAGCGATTTCACCTGTGGGTGTGAGGCACTAAAATCCAAATTTTTAGTGTTTTAACTGTCCAAGAGCTAAAATCTGTGCACTTATCATTCTTAGGGTAATGACCAGTCAAGCATTCGTTTTGCTAAATGCACACCACATGCACTTTAAGATCAAATTTGTGCATCTCCCAACACTTTGCACAGACTTGCTGCAACCCAGTCACATCTTCGGCTTGCCCACCGCGGACATATGCACTTTCCGCTGCTCAACTCATCACTGCGCTTTGACTGTCCTGATTTGCTTCAACTGATCATAAATATGCGCTGGCAACTTCACCTTTCCACCATTCATGCTCGCATGTGGCGTAATGGATGTGGGTCTTCTTCAGTTATTTTCGCTATCCCCTGTGTGTTGAACCAATGATTTCGGAAAAAATGGAGCATAATCAGCCCCACTGGACCTAATTGCATCCAAACAGTCACGCACTTGCCTTACTTTCATATTTTGTTCAAGATTAAAAAACATAGAGTGTAATATGCTCCATATCTTGCGTGCCTCGAGATTTCTTACCTATGCTCATTCGACGGTGTGGTGTACATGACCGATTCAGCACTGCATTCCCTCGCTGAACGCAGCCTTCCACTTGAGTTAAGGCGCCTCATATTCCGCATCACCACCCATGCTGCCACTGGGATGAGTCGCCCTCCAGTGCTCTTCATTCTGGACACGGGATCAAGGGAGACAGGCGATTGGACATCTAGTACTGATCATTATGAGTATCAGAGAGCCATCTTTACGAAATCTGCAGAACTACATTGCGAGGTTATGTTAGGCCTACAGTGAGATTCTCACCTTCAAGTTGGTATAGAACATGTCATCTGCACCAACGGGATGAAAGGTTCGTGAACCTGTATGAGGCATTTTAAATAGCGCGTTGCAAATCGCCAGCATCAGCGTGGAAGGAAGCAGTCAAGCCTGAAATGAAACAGCAGCTTCACCTGCAATATGAGTTGAGTAAAATCTGTCCATTCATGCCCTTTCCCTATCCCACGCCTTGCTCTGGCACACAAGATTGCACTCCATTTCAATACTCACGTATTTTTTGTCAAAATGCCGATTTGATGGCATTTGAGGATGCTACCAAGCACCGTTTGTGCTTCTATCTCATACTAGAACAGGGTTAGTTTTAGACGGTCTACCTTTTAGCAGCCATTAGAAAAGCGGCAGACACATTTCAAATAAACAATTCATTCTCTCGCAGTGTCTTACAATTTAAAGTTGAATCAATATTTAGTCTGTTAAAGGACCCTCCATGTGACTTATTACGAACAGACCAGCATTTGGACCACACGATTGCACCGAAGTCGAGCCGAGATCGGCAAAGCTAACATTCTGTCCAGGTAAAGTAAATGCAGTCCGTGATTTGTTGTGGGCGATTTTGATCGTAAACTACACCGTCTCGTGAGGTAGCGTCTGTTAAAATTACCATTCGATATGCCTTGCTATAGTTTGAGCACCTCTCCATCAGGAAAGCATCACTGGTGACTGCAGCGGTCGCATCGTGTCCAGAGCTTCGCTGACAATTTCCTCAGGTCACTGGCCAGATTCAAGCAGAGAAGTGCAGACGCTATCGAGGTAGCAAGGTGGTCCCTTAATTAGGTAGGAGTCTGGACTCAGTTTCATCTAGTGCTTTGGGTGCGCCTATTCCTCTTGTCGTTGTTGAAATGGAAAACACAACATTGTCCATTGACTAGCTGGCGAGAAGCTCAATCTAGACACTTTGGACTGGCTATTTTCATGGCTGTTCAATGAAGCTATGCATGGCGCCAGAGCATTGCCCTCTTCATCGTTTTATGACTTAATCGACAAATCGGTCAAGGATCAAAATGCGCTGAGCTCATTTCTTGGCCCCTGTGCAAATTATCAAAATCTTGGCTAACAGAGCATGGCTGATCCGTTAGCCGCAGTATAAGATGTGGGATAATGAAGCGGCCTAGGACTTTACAAGTTATATGGCACAGCAAAATTCACTTAGGTATGCCGCAGTTAGGAGCTACATTTTGATCGCGTTTTTTAATAATAGGCTTGAAATAAGAGCTGCTCATTTATGACTGCTCAACAGAAATAAAGGATTTTCAAGTTGCCATTCATTCTACATAAGCTGGTCAGATTCGTTCTGTAAAGTGTCTGTGACGTGACACACTAAGTGGTAGAGCTGCTTTCTGCCTCACAAACAAATTTGCCTGCTATGGAATTCCTACTCTCTTGTGGAAGTAGAGAAGCGATTCCAAAGTAGCCGCTGAGATATCACAGGACTCAACGGTGACTGTGGCTACCAGGCAGTGCATGAATGGTAGAGAGGTGAAGTCGTTTGAACCCATCACTGTTTAGTTTCAGCGAAGTGGGTCAGTCAAAATGAAGTAGAAATTTAAGCGTTGAGAAGTACGCATATTCACCGTGGATAAACTGAAGATGTGACTGGGTTGCAGCAAATCTGTGCAAAGAGGTTAGGAGGTGATATTGGCAAGTGGGGCACAAAACTCGCCTGTTTGTCTGATTGTACTTAGCAGATTAGCAAATAGGAATTGGGAATATTGGATAGTAATACGGGCGCATTAATCGAATTCTGAAATGAATTTTCCAACTCATTGTGTGCGTTGCCATTCATAATGGCAGAGCAAACAGCTAAGGGTATCTGACAAATTTATGCTAAGTTATTTTTATTTCGAATGAGAGAATTGTACTTCCCGAGAGACCTCTTTTCGTCAAGGTCAAGACTATTTATATTACCGTAAGTGCTTGAGAGTAGTAGCCATTAGAAAACTCCATGACTAGTACGATCGGGCGTGCATGCAGATAGGAAGTTTCAGTGGTGAACAGGCTGTAAGCTTTCTTCTCCTGAAGACTCATTTCCTAATTTATTTGGTTGTCAGTAAACAATGCAAAAATGGCTCATAAAATGACTAACATTATAATTTGGAAGTTCTTTTGTTTAGGAGAATCAACACGTAGTAGAATGCATTGAATGGCATTAACTCATTAGGATGAGCGACCTCGAGAGCGAGAGTGACTGACTGGCGCCGTGCATTGGCGTGTGCATGAACGACGAGGTTTGTGTGTCGGAGCAAAAGAGAACAGCCAGGCAATCGCCTGATCATCATTCGGTAGGTGTGCAAACTGATTTAGACTAGTATTACGGGACTTATTATCTGTTGTGTATGGTCTGCAACTCTCTGCCGTGTCTTTTGGAGAGGGCAGGTGCTGCAGAGTTTCCCGATGCAGTTGATCGTTTACCAAGAGTGGTCCCATTTTGCGCTTACAATTTTCGGCCTTTCCTTGTGTCAATCCAAAACTCATGGAAATGGAAGCAAATAAGATTGATGTAAGTGCTGGCATCATTCTGTCGCAGAAATCAAGAAGGTCCAGCAGTTTCGTGCTGTCCTGAACAGCCCAAGTACCGCAATCAACAACGCGACGTGAGCGCACTAATTGGTGTCCCATGTCCTTGACGTCGAGGCCCAACAAAGACGCCTATGGATACCACATTTTAAAGTTTTTTGTAATTTTCTGTCAAAGCACGCACCAAGAGTAAACTTTTAATAATCGGTTGCTGCCGGAAGGGTAGGAGTAGTGGTTGATAAGGGGAATAACAAAACCATGAATTGTGGCACCTGAGCTAGCAGAATTTCCTGTTTACAATTCGGTTTGGGCGGATTAGGCAGCTTTCGGAGTACCAGTGGCACAAGTTCCTTGCTCTCTCATAAATGGACTTGTTAGCAAAGCTATCGCTACTATCCTAAGATAGTAGATATGCAGAATTGAGGTGGTTGCTGAAGTCGAACAAAGCTGGCCGGTGGCGCCAGTAACTGCGCAGTCACCGTGACGTGTTGGAAAGTGAAAGCACCCCAACACCAGGCCGATTAGTGGCTTATAAAAGGTCTTCTATTCTCCGAGAATCATGCCATGTTGGAAAGCACTGAATCCTAGTGGTTTGCGAGTTCTGAGACATCAGTCTCTACTTCGGTCTGGTCCGAAATCTTGACCTGAATGAACAACAATGAAGAGCAAATTATCTCATAGTCAGTAATGGTGGTGATGATGCCAACGAGGAGCATCAAGACAGGATGAAGCGGCACCGTAGAATTCGTCATGGAATCGCAGCAGAATTGCTTGGTAGTAGGCCTTATGTTACACTCACATTACAAAGTGCCCAGAGGCATTTGTAAGGGGCTTTTGAGCACCCGCTTGTCTCTTGTGCATGCTGTTGCAAAAGGCCTCTTGCCACACCTTAATATTTCACATGATCTGACGTTTAATGTGTAATGACCATTTGGGCCTCATATCCTCCCCAATCTGTTCCCATCTCTACTACCCAATCACTTCTCGTCTAAAGTGGTTTGACCATCAATGCACCATCTAACCTCATGCAACCCACGCACCAACACATCAATGGTGCACCAATGAGAAGAGGAATGTGTCAAAGTGCCTTCGAAGTCATTGTCAAACAAAATTCACTGATCCATCTTACAGTCTGCTCGTAAGTCAAAGAGCCAATTGACATCTGCTGTTTTCCTTCCTTAAAACTAGTCATGTGTGAGGTGAAAGGCTTGCAGTGAAGAGTTTGAGTAATCTTGGTGCTTTCGCATGAATCCAAGTATGTTGCACCACCCTGCAGCTTACAGCGAAATCCTTTGTGCTTGTCATGAATCACCTAACTTAACCTCATCCTCCTACACTGATGCAGTGAAATGGTTTAGCTATGAGGTAGCCTGCGCCCACACTGATTTTCACACACCCGACGAAGTTTGTGTTGCACTTCTAAAAAGTGAAACATGACTCTTGTGCCAGCGGCATTTAGCTGTATGTTTGAAGCATTAAGAGGTAAATTTCGCATTTCACTTTCTTAAAAAGTAACGTTTGTACACTTTTCATTGCTTCATGAAAATAGCCGTGCACCAAGACCTGCCCTCATAGAGATGACCACCGAGTGGGATAAACCAGAAACTAGGGATCGGAATGCCACTAAATAGGGTTAATCGTCTGAGTGTGGTGCAGCTCAGCATCTCATAAGATGTCAGCGCAGTTTATTCGAGCTCTAAGCAGACGAGCTTTGACTACTGATTAGGTGGTTAAGGATTCAAGTCGAATTCACGTGAGAAATGCGGTGAGTTCACTTACGCTCTTTACCATACGGAGGCTCAATTAGCGGTAACCGTAATTCGCCAATTGTCAATTCAAATGACCCATTCATTTGAATTAAACAAATAGCCTAACATGCTGCATTCTGAGAAGTTTATTTCAGTTTTTCACTAAAAAAGTTGAGTGAATTGCATTGCGTGCCATATGTCTTGCTATAAAATTCGCTGCACCGAACGAATGCTACCCCACGAGGTGATGAAATCCTCGTTCCAAATTGTCCACGACAAAGGACAGGCTGTGAATGCATTAGCTGGTCAGTAGTGGCATTGCGAGTCTCTACTCGCCTTAAGTGAAATCGTGCCGTCGAAATGCAGAGCCAGATTAGCTGTCCTTCTAATAAAATACTCTTCAAATCTAGCAAACATTTTTAGAAATCAGCCACATGGTCGACTTTGCTCTGGGTCGCAAATTGATCCACCAACAATGCCTCAGGCATCTCAGAGAAGGAATCGTTTGGCTCGATTATATCTGCGGTTGCGTATTTCACCCAAAGCCGCCAGAAGTTGGACTGTCCTAAACCGTTCGCGTTTTGGCATGGAAAGAAGCGCAACCGGTGATCAGTAGCATCATCGCCACCATTGCCGACTATGAGGGAATTCGCCCGTTATTGTTGCTTATTCAGGTCACGATTTTGGACAAAATCGAAGTGGTGACTGCTAAGTGTGATCACCGACAATGAAGTTACAGAATTTGGATGCCGGCTGTGAATTAGTGCTCTCTAACACGACTTTTCTCTCGAAGATGAAAAGACCTTATTCATGGCTTAAGCCGGCCTGATGTTGGAGTGCTTTTACATTCCAACATGTCACGGTGGCTGTGCAGTTACTATCACCAACGATAAGCTTTGTTCGAATTCAGTAACCACTTCAATTCTGCATCGCATCAACGTCATTTTCCTTCGCCAGCCAAAGATAGGATAGCATTTACAAATGCAGTAGAATGTGCTTCTCCACAGTCCATCCTCCTGCCACACCACCATGCAGCTCCAACTGCTGTCTATTGACAAGACACGAGTAGTACAACGCAATCATTTTAAATAATGTGTGTTTCATGAATTGACATGTGAAGATGTGTAGATGAAGGGTACCAAGTAAAAGTGAATGCAGTGGTTGATGCTGTCAAGGCACGTCTTTTAAAATGCAACACATTGATGGAAATGTCACATGAACTAAACCCAATGCAGTCAAGTAAATGTGTTCCTTACCACTGAAATCTCACACTATTAATGTCAACGTGCTCTGACATCTGACACTTTGCAACCTCCCATCTCGCATAACTGAAGTTCGTGGTGTGAGCTTAAGTTTAAGAGGAGAGGTGGTGTAGGCTATCGCAATCTTTTGCGATTTTCGCTTGAAGGATGTGTTGCGAGCTCTGCCAGCTGATTTCAGAAATGCTTCACATTCCAATGCAGGTTGTCTCATTATTCCATTTCCACTGCCTCGATGCCAATTGTCCTCAATCAACTCAAACCATCGCGAGTAGTGCTGCGATCGCCACCTGCTTCGCACAAAATATGGATTATTGCTTCCTTGTCCAATCACTCGACCACACTTGTCCTTCGCTTCGTCCACGCTTCTCCACTTCTCTTCATGCGGCACTCTGTGCGGTCTCAGAAGTCAGCTTGACGATAGCCAAGCAGCACAATATGCAGCAGTGTTCTGTTTGACACTCGTTCACCGAAGCTCGCTGTAGCCCAACTAACTATAGCACGATACACACCCACCATTTAGTCTCACCTCCCCTGGTAGTGTTTCTAGTGGCGCCGTACATGGCATCATGGCGGATGGACGTGGTGTAAAGTGGACGCAAATTCCCTCGAGCCACAAGTGTCTGCACATCTCTTAACGTGTTTGGCGAGTAGAGGGTAAGTGGTGCACGACGTGATAACATGTGAGGCAGTGCATAAACAGCGATGCTACTACGTAAGCGCCTACGCTGGAGGCTATTGGGAGTAGATTTGCGGTCAGCGGCATTTAACACAGCGAAGTTCACTCCACATCCCATCAAACACTGTGTCCACCATGCGGTGTTAATATGGCAGACAATAGTGAAGTGGTGCAGATTTAAAGAAAGTGCCCAACCTAATGTCCTTGGATTTGTGCGACATCAGTGACGGTTCAAGCTTCACAATCCTCTTCACTCGATGGCTCATTTCGAGTGAACTTTGTGCTTGTGTTAGAAAGCAGATGAATTGCATTGTCGGAAATGCTGCTTAAGAAATTAGGCAACACGGCTAGGATACTTTTGCTTAGTCATTCCAACTGGTAGGTTATTAAGGGGTGAAGAACATTGAAATAAATTGTGCGCCTCAGGTGTGGATATGTCGACACCGCCATTAGTATAAAAACTGAAGTGAAAACGTTAGACTGAATTAAGCATAAGCAAAGTAGTTAAGTAAAGCTTGGTTCAAATAAGTTCAGACTGATTCGAATCCGTCTGATTTCTTTTATTCGTAAAAATGAGAACAGCCAAACATCCTCAATAAATTTGATGAGAGCAGAAGTATTGGCAAACACTGGTTTTTTGCAATTATGGTTCCATGACTATCGCAATGCACACAAAGACAGCAATTGGAGCGTCCAGAAGATATTTTACACGCTTCCTTAGGTACAGTGGAAGCAATTAGAAAACTAGGAAATGATCCTGTAAAACGGTGCTGCTCGCCCCGTCATATCGGGTCCGAGAAGGCGACAATGATATGATAATGCGAATTCTGTATCATCTTTGCATAAGTTACCTGATGCGGGATCCACACCTGCGATCAAATGCTGTCGCTAGCTTGGTGCAATGTCACATTCTTGCTAATTCGTTAGATTGGCATAGCACGTGTTCTTAGTGACCGCATGAAGGGAGGCGGGTATATTACACTACATCGTTCAGGCGTGTCCTGCCACCTGTCACTTACCCATGACAGCAAACTATAACATCAAGCCTGTGCCTTACCTGAAAAGCCATTGATTATGGCTACGGTGAATGGAAACAATGTGGAATTCCTCGTTTCTGCTTCAATGGTTTGAGGAAAGAGTCCGTTGACTTAGAGACATGGGTTTAATTTCCGACCTCAGTTGCATTCCCAGTGTAGGCACAGTGGCTCAAATTCGTCGACTGCCAAGCAGTATATAGAAGAGGTCGTCCAATCCAACACCGATTGGCTTAAAACGAGTAGCATGCTATAGAGTGGAAAAACAACCTCCAGAGAACCAAGTGTCTGCACTTAGCAATGCGTAGTTAGCGCGTGGCATGATTAGGCAAGATGTATGGTAATGCTTGAGAAGTGAGGGTAACAACGGAGAGCATGCTTTAGAAGCCAACACTAGCTGCATGGTAACCTTTATTTATGCTTCAACTGGATTGTGTGCTTACCTATCTCTACTGACTCCATTAAAGTAGTATAGCGGATTCTTATTTCAGCGGTAGCATGGTCTTGAGTACATCTGCTGCATTGGGTGTGTCTGAGTCTGTTGCAATCAGAAGCTACACATTCTTGGCCCTCAAGTAATAAAAAAGGGTTCCTCATTTCCAACGGCTCTCCTGCTTTAATAGATCCAGGTTATCAAATTTTGTCGTACTCATTAATTCCATGTTTGCCATGACTGCAAGCAAAGGCATTGCTGTATCTAAATCAGATTTCTTTGTGCTCATCCAGTTGCTGTAGCAGTGCATGCAGATACGTGAGTGAAGGGTTTGTTTGTAATTGCAAAGCGCACGTAATGACATTGGAGGCAAGGTGTCTACTCTAAACCAGTGCATAACTGAAATATAGAGAAGCGATGATTACTTTGCCAAGTAAAAGTGTAAGCAAAAGTGAATGCATTATCACTAGATCTGTGCGTATATAAGATGTGGGGTGGTAAAATCCTTAAGATAGACACTCGGCATTCGCTGACGTGCCTGAGTTTGCAGCCACGAAATAAATAGATTAGCAGAAGTAGGCTTAAGTGGAACAGCAGTGCATAACTGAAATTTAGAGAAGTAATGACCGCTTTACCTTTTTTAAAACGTGGCCATAAGTACGACAATACGTCTGCACAGTAAACGCTGCACAGTCATCGTGCCCTAGACCAAGGTCTTTCATTCTCGTCATGGGTTAGTACGCCTAACCAAGCAATGAGACGCTTTAGCCAGAAGACATTCTACAGCAATTCTACTGTCCACCCCTTTTCTTGGAGCCACGCTTGTTTGAGTTCTTCTCCGCCAACAAGTACGACACGGCAAGGCATTTATAATGCAAGTAGTTAGGTGATCATCCAGAAATCTGACTTTATTGTGTCTATTAGCCCTAACTAAATCTAATGCAATTTTGCATCTACTGATAACAAAATTTATCCTCAGGAGTTGTCGTAATCGTTTGCATGGGAGCGCCGAAATGAGAATAGCTAGTATCCTCGCCCTCCTATTTACCTAGAAATACGCCTGAATGCTCAAATTGTTAGTAGGCCTTGAGTAAATCTTCCCACCAACATTGTCATATTAGTTCAACTTCCATTATGGACCCTTCTTAATGGTCTTCATTGCAATAATAAGGTGAAGATCTCACTGCAGACCAGCCATGCCCTCGCAATACAATTCTGCCAAGTAGATATGGAGTAGTCATGAGAAGCTGTGCATCAAATCCTCTGTCTCTTGCGATTCCGAGCCCAGCATTTATGGCATAGGAAATCGGGTGTCCCTAATTTCAGCAAGATTGGTGATGCGGAATATGAGGTGAATAAATCCAAACATGAGACTTCGTCCAACGTAGCATTGCAGTGCGGAATCGATCATGCGCACCACACCGTCGGCCGCACAGAGCATATTCCCTTCCATGTTCTTTTCAGTGACATAAATATGAATGTGAGGCAAGCAAGTGACTGCTTCAATACGTCCACGTCCATCGTGCAGCTCACAGGCTTATTATGTGGACCCCAAATCCAACTTGGGATGCATTCGCTACTAGCAGGGTTCGCATGAGTAAAATCCATGGCGTTTGCTTATTTCGAGTGGACCATTGTTGTGAGGCAAGCGTTTAGCATGGCCTTGCTACTGACTGCAAAATCTGCCAAGCTCACTTCAGCCAATTGCTCAGTGTGCTTTTGCCAACAAATGAATTTACCCGGCACCGTTACGCGTCTCGCTCCACTATTAAATGGCAGTTATTATTCTTTCTGGATTTCCTTTTGTCGCATTTTAAACGGCGGGCTAATCATCCTTACGGGCTTTACGATGGCAATGCAAAGCATTTTGATTGGTTTCTCACTTTCACCTTAATTCTTACCTTCTAACAACTTAACCAGCTGCACCGCACATTAAAATGCTCTACTAATGCTGATGGGTAGGAACACCGTTTTCGTTATTAGCACCATCTTACCTCGCCCTTCTATTTGTGTCAGTTAAAGTGCCTTTTCCTCAACACCAGTCTGTGGATAAATAACCACCATGATTGATGAGACAAGGACACGGACTAGCATCACCAGCATCACACCAACTAAACCAGCATAGGAAGCAGGAATTCACAGTGGCTTCACACATTCTGTGATGCGTCGGCGGAATCCCGCGTTTGTGTCACCACCTTGTCGAAGTTCATGAAAGACATTTTAAAGCGCACTTCATGGCCCATTTTTCACATCCGCCACACTTGGCAGAACAGGTGAAAGTATATTGCAGCAATTCCAGTTGTCAGGCGGAACGAACTGAGGTAAAAGTAAGAAAACAAAAGAAGATCTCCAGGTTGACATCGCACACCATGTAACAGAAGATAAAATCACTATTTGAAGTGGGGCAAAAGGAAGTCCAGATGGAATAATAGCAACTGCCAGTAAATAGTAGAGCAGGACCCTTTACAGCCTTGGAGAACCTTAGTTGTCAGCAAAGGCAAATAAAGGGGAAGCCTTAAATAAAATTCGCTGATTGTGCGGTCAGCAGCAAGGTTAGGCTTAACGCCTGCCTCACGGCGATGGTCAACTCAAAATAGACGCACAGTCATGCGTTTCACTCAAGCAAACCCTGCTAATAGCGAATAAATCACAAGTCGGAGTTAGGATTCATTCAGTAAACATGCGAGGTGCACAATGGAGAGGGTTCCTCAAAATCTACGATTCGAGGTTTGCAAATACCTCAATGGCGCAGGCATCGTCAATTTGTGTGAGACAGTGCCCAGCATGAAGTCGGTGCTCAGGTCTTTCACCATCCAAGGCATTTTGCGCAGTTACGTGAGACAAATGCAGTGGGTAGATACAAAACTCTGTTGCATGCTGTATTCGACTCATATCGTTGTCGAGAGAGAAGATGAGTCAGTGGCAGAAGTAGAGTCAGAAGGAGAGGTTCTTTGCAGTGCTATTCGATGCTACCAAGAATGTAGCCAATTCACTCCGCAGTACATAAACCATGTCTTATCTAACCATGGTAGAATCATTCGATTTTTAGTGCTTGCGAGCAGCGTAATGCATGTGGGCCTCCTTCATCCACTCTGGCGATCCCTCGTTTATTCGGCTATAATCTGCGCACGACATCCACATGTAAACTACCCAGTTGGACCTGATTGCATTTAAAGTGCAACACGCTTGCCTTACTTTCATATCCATGTCAATCGAAGAAGCATAGAAGGAAAATATGCTCTGTGACGTACGTCCTCCAGGATTTCTTGTCTATGCTCATTCGACAGTGTGATGTACATGACCGCTTCTGCATTGCAGTGCCGTGCTGGGCGCAGTCTTCCACTTGCATTAAGGCGCCTCATATTCCGCACCACCAACCTTGCTGCTACTAGGACGACTCGCCCTCCAATGCTGCTCATCCTGGACACGCAATCGAGGGAGACAGAAGATTTGACGTCTAGAACTGATCATTTTGAGCGTCTTATAGCCAGTCTTCACAGACTCGACAGAATTATATTGCGAGGGTATGGCAGGTCTACAGCGAGATTCCCGCCTTATAATCGGCGGAGGGTATGTCGTCTGCACCAACAGGATGGGAGGTTCGTGAGCCAATCGACATCTGCTGTTTTCCTTTCTTTAAAACTAGTCATGTGTGAGATGATAGGTTTGCAGAGAAGAATTTGATTAATCTTGGTGCTTTCGCATGACTCCTAGTATTTTGCACCACTCTGTAGCTTGTAGCAAAATCTTTTATGCGTGTCATGAGTCACCTAGCTTAACCCCATCCTTCTACACTGATGCAGTGAAATGGTTTAGCTATGAGCTGCCGTTGAGTTCTGTGAGAACTCAGTGGCTGCCTCAAATTCGCTACTCTACTTCCATAGAAAAGTAGCGGATCAGCAGATAGCAAATCCATTTGCAGTAGAGATAGCAACTGCACAACATTTACTTTCTGCCGAACTAAATATGACCAGATTATGGAAGATAAATGGTCACCTCTATGTCTTGCAGTCCTCTTCAGCAGGCATAATATATTTTGTCATCATTACAGTGATCTTCTACTTCAGACCTGTTGCTACCAGCAAATATAATCGAAACACAGTGTCAAACTAAGGCATACTTATGAAGTCGGAGGCCGCTTTACTATCATCCTTCCCATACTGCAGCAATGAAACCGCCTTGTGTTGTTAGCAACGGTGTTGATCGTTAGTACAAGGGGCCAAGAATTAAAGGCAGCTATTGTATAAAGGAATGCCTACAAACATTCTAACAATTTTTCCCACTTTTTATCTAAAATTGCTGACTAGGTCATAAAGAAATGTAGGACAATGCTGTATCAGCATGCACAGCTTCACGTTCAAATACAATCCGAATATTTCGTAGCACTGCTGCTGTCATTTGGGATTCTTCGCAAGTTAAACACTGCTTTCCTCCTAAATATAAACGTTCGATGCTGAATGCAGCGTGTTTTAGTTTGCTCTTGGTAAATGAACAGTCTACTGCCTCACAAATAATTACAAAAGGGCCTTAAGTCCTGCAAGCATTTCCCTATTTTCCGGGGACATCGAACAAATCAAGCAATATTGCCTACCATCTCTTAAATTTGCAGAAAGAGTAAAGATGAAAAAAGGAAAAACAAACGAAAACCCCTACATTGCCATCGCACAGTCTGAAACATAGGATTAGCCTACCCTTTAAAATGTGGCGAAAGAAAATCAAATGGAATAGTAAGTGCCATTGAATAGTGGAGTGGAATATATTTGTTGTGCAGTCGTTGGCCTCGCCAGGCTAAACACCTGCCTCACGGCAATGACTAACTCGAATTAGGCGCACAGTCTTGCGTTTTACTCAAGCGAACTCTGCTAATAGCGAATATGTCACAAGTCGGAATTGGGATTCACTTACTGAATTTGTGAGGCGCACGATGGAAAGGTTTCCTCAGCATGTACGAATCGAGATTTGCAAATACCTCGATGCCATGGACATCGTCAATTTGTGTGAGGCAGTGCCCAGCATGAAGTCGGTTCTCAGGTCTCTCACCATCAAAGGCATTTTGCGCAGTTACGTGACACAAATGCAGTGGGTGGACGCAAAACTTTGTTGCATGCTGTATTCGACTCGTGGCCATGTGAAGAGAGAAGCTGACCCAGAGGTGAATGCACAATCAGAAGGAAGGTTTCTAATCACTGCTCTACGATACTATCAAGAGCGTTGCCAAATCACTCCGCAGTATATAAACCATGTCCTATCTAACTGTGGCAGGATCATTCGATTTGTAATACTTGGATGCAGCATAATGGATTTCGGTCCCCTTCACCCTCTTTGGCCTTCTCTCCATTATGCGGCTTATAGGTGTGGACGCCAATTGCACCTAAACTTCCACGTCAGACCTGATCTTATTGAAATTGTCACTTCCTTGACTAACTTTGAGATTCGTCTCATTGACGAACACATAGAAGGGATAAATGATCGGCATCATAAGTCCTTCGAGGAGTCCTATCTCTGTTCATTCGATGGTGTGGTGTACACCATTAATTCAGCACTGAAATGTCAAGTTGGGTGCAGTCTTCCACCTGGATTAAGACGCATTATTTTCCGCATCACCGACCTCGCTGGTAGACAGGCGACTCGCCCTCCACTGCTCTTCATCTTCGACATAAAATCGCAAGAGACACAAGATCCTGCCTCTGCGGGTGAGTGTTTCGAGCATCTCATAATCAGTCTTCACAGACTCGACAGAATTGCATTGCGAAGGTCTGGCGGAACTTCAGCGAGACCTCTACCTTATAATTGGTGGAGAGTGTGTCGTCTGAACCGACAGGATGGTTTGTTCGTGAATCTGTATGAGGCGTTCCAAATGGCTGCGTTGCAAATAGCCAACATCGACGCTGCACGAAGCAGCCAAGAACAAAATGTGTCATCGAATCCACCTGCATTGTGATTCGGGTAAAAACCTGTTCTTCCATGCCATCCTGCTATTCCACACTTTGCTTTGGTACATGGGGTTGTATTGTAACACTCTCTTCTAGGCTACATTCCCTTTCATTACTTATGTGTTTTTGTTAAACTTTGACTACCGGCGTGCTAAAATAACAACCTACCACTTGAGTCTGCAAAACTGTGATTAGGTAAGCGAACATTAACAAGAGGGTGCTAGTAATCACCGGTTGTGCTTCTTTTCATACCAAAATGCGAACGGATTAGGACAGTCCAACTTTTGGCGGCTTTGGGTGAAATGCGCAACAGCAGTTGTAATCCAACCAAACGATTCCTTCTCTGGGATTGTCTGGGACATTAATGGCGGATCAATTGTCAACCTAGATCAGAGTCCTTTGTAAGGCTGATTTAAAAAATAATGTTTGCTAGATTCGAAAGATATTTTATTATTTGGAGAGCTAATCTGGCTTTCACTGAAGGCGAGCAGAGATTTGCAATACCAACACATTGCTCAGCTAATGCAATTCACAGCCTGTCTCTTGTCGTGGACAATTTGGAACGATGATTTCATCACCTCGTGGGTAGCATTCGTTAGGTGGAGCTAATTATATGGTAAGACATATGGCACGCAATGCAATTCACCTCAACTTTTAGTAAAAAATCAAAATAAACTTCTTTGAATGCAGCATGTTTGGCTATTGGTTTTGTTCAAATGAATTTGGCATTTGGATTGGCGATTGGTGAATTAAGGTTACCGTTAAATGAGCTTTCGCATAGTAAAGAGCGTAAGTGAACTCACCACATCCCTCACGTGAATTCGACTTGATTCCTTAACCACTTAATCAGTCGTCAAATGTGGTCTGCTTAGAGCTCGAATAAACTGCCCTGACATCTTATGAGACGCTGAGCTGCACCACACTCAGACGATTAACCCTATTTAGTGGCATTCCGATCCCTAGTTTCTGGTTTATCTCATTCGGTGGTCATCTCTATGAGGGTAAGTATTGCTGCACGGCTAGTTCCATGAAGCAATGAAAAGTGTACAGCCGTTAATTTTTGGGAAAGTGAAATGCTTCGAACCTACAGCTAAAAGCCTTTCTTGGCTCACTAATGCCACTGGCACTAAAGTTAAGCTTTACTTTTCAGAAGTGCAACATAAACTATGTCAGGTGTGTGAAAATCAGTGTGGGTGCAGGCTACCTCATAGCTAAACTATTTCACTGCATCAGTGTAGGAGGATGAGGTTAAGTTAGGTGATTCATGGTAAGCATAAAAGATTATGTTATAAGCTACAGAGTGGTGCAACACACTTGGAGTCACGCGAAAACACCAAGATTACTCAAATTCTTCTCTGCAAACCTATCACCTCACACATGACCAGTTTTAAATAAAGGGAAACAGTAGACATCAATTGCCCTTTGACTTGCGAGCAGAATTTGAGACGGATCAGTGAATTTTGTTTGACAATAACTTCAAAGGCACTTTGACACATTCCACCTCCCATCAGTGCACCATAGATGTGCTGATGCGTTGGTAGCGTGATTTTAGGTGCTGCATCGGTGATCAAACCACATTAGCTGGGAAGTGAGTGGATAATAGAGTTGAGAACAGATGGGATAGGATACAAAGCTTAAATGGTCATCACGCATTAAAAGTCAGAGTATGTGAATGATTAAGGTGTAGTAAGAGGCCTTTTGCAGCAGTGGAGTTCTACTTTCCGTCTCTGAGGTCAAGTGCTGCGTCAAGCCGTGAGTGATGGCCGAAATGGTTGGATGGTTAAATGGACGCATAGAAGGGTGCGTGCGGGTTTCATTAGCCAATTTTCCCCTTCCAATCATGCTAGTGGCCTTACTGTGCTTATGTACGAAAGCAGATAGCATGGTCTCCTAGGATACTAAGTTTTCTTTCATCTTCAGGGAGGAGTCGAAGCATAGCGATTCTAGTAGTCAGAATCTAGATACTTTGTGCACTATCTTAGCGCGTAAATCCGGTTTAGCGTCCTGACTATCATTCAAAATTCAGAGCGACAGCATACGAAGGAGGCTGTAAGGCGGAGGATTCATTGCTAAAGCATAGAGGATTTGGAATGTCAAAGCGCGGGTCCAGATACCATGTCGCCCGAGGCACCCATGGCGACAGCACAATACCACCGAGTTGGGGATGGCTTAGTTAATCACGAGGAAATCAGTATGCCGCTGTTACAAAAGGCCTCTTCATACAACCAGCAACCACTTCAGTTCTGCATCTCTACTTCCTTAGGATAGTAGCGATACCTTTGCTAACAAACCCATTTATGAGGCAGCAAGGAACTCGTGCCGCTGGTACTCTGGAAGCTGCCTAATCTACCCTAACCAAATTGTAAACAAGATATTCTGCCAGCTCTGATGTCATAATTCATGGTTTTGTTATTTCTTTTTATGAACCACTACTCTCACCCTTTTTCTCAGTAAACGATTGCCAAAAGCTTACTCTTAATGCATGCTTTGACAGAAAATCACAAAAAAATTTTCAGATGTAGTTTCCGTAGGTATCTTTGTTATGCCTCGGTGTCGAAGACATGAGACACCAGTTGATGGGCTCATTCTGTAATTCAACTTTACCTCACTGGCCTGCCAAGTTTAAACTTTCTGTGTCTTATGTTCTTGCGTCAAAAAAGACTACGCCTTCTTTGTTTGATTTGGGCATTTCTCGCCAACTTTGAGTGCCAAATATTATTACACTTATGTCATCCCTTCCGTATGCTAGAAAGCACTTGGATCTCATTTAAGTAGTATCGGCTGATCCTAAAAATTCTCTCAAATGAGTGCCAGTTAATGGCTTTTTCCCCTTAATGGTCTTGTTTTGTGATATTTTCCCGAGAGATGGAAGCAAATCACTCGTCCTGCCACCCAATTACAAGTCGTCCCATGTTGCCTTGGGATACGTTTTTCCAGATTTTTAAGAAGACTTTGCACATAATGAAGGCCTTTTAGCATGCTTTACAAATGACCTTTTGAGTGCAATTTAATTCTCCTCTGCTAAATGACCTCTTCAGCCGATTCCCTCTGAGATGTTGCAGGACTGAGGAGTGGGGCTGCCACCTGCGGTCTTCAATCACAAATTTGCCTTATTGTGCTGCTATTTTATGAAACTTTGTATGGGAATGGAAGCGAATTTCGCAAGGCTTGTCACTGAGTTCACGAATGGCTCTTAGGCTTAGATGCAGTACATTGGAGATGCTATATTCTGATGCAATGAACTCGAGCATTTCATTCTTTAGACGCTGTCATCAGACTGGTTGCTATGGTCTTGGCTGCTTCCAGATACTGTGACTTGATACACGGCAAAACGCAGCGCCACTAGTGCGCTCAATGCTTAGCAATTTGTGGTTCACATATTTTCGTGCGCCAAATCTTGTCATCTTATAAGAATGCAAAATAGGAATAACGTTGCGGCTTCTGACACCTTGTGCTTCGTAAACCATCTACCAAGCAAAAAGGTGACGATTTTGCTGCACCGATTTTCGGCGTCACTATAGCTTAGAGTGGACACATTTTGGTTAAAGTCTTTATGTGTTTTTGGTAGTTTCAAAAAAGCCCTTACTCACGGACCTGCATACACTATTAAAGCGACTGGACGGGCACAAAGGAATCTAATTCAGTCAGGACAATGCGTTTGCTTGCAGTCATGACAAACATGAAATTAATGGGCACTACACAATTTGATAACCCAGAGCTACTCAAGCAGGAGAGTTGTTGGGATGGAGAAATCCTTTTGGCTCTTGAGGACCACGAATGTGCAGCTTCTGATTGCAACAGACTTAGACACACCTAACGCAGCAGATGAACTCAAGTCCATACTCCCGTTGAAAGGACAGTCCACTGTACTAATTTAATGTTGTCAGTAGAGAGAGATAAAGGCACAGACCGGTTGAAGCATAGGCAATGACATGAGAAACTTGATAACTATGAGACCGTCTCCAATGGGATGATGCACTCGCTCTTATAAATCCCTTCATTGGTAGAGAAGTAATCCACACCCTGCCCTATAAGCAGAACAATTACACTAAATAATTGCTCTGTCATCAATGCAAGGAGGCGAATTGAGGCCACACTGCATTATCAATTTCCTCTTCCTTGAGATAAATTGGTCTCCTTGCACACCAATACTGCACAAAATCGCAAGATACACAGCAAAGACTGCAGCGGTTTACAAGAACTCGCTTGAAACATCCTCATACGAACTTGTATAAACAAAATGCAAGTTTTCCAACCATGGAATTAATCTTCTGATTAGACGGATTCGCTGTGATTAAAAGCAAAATTATAAATGAGATTAACGATGATGGGACTTAATACAAAGAAAGCAAGCACTAAAAAATGTATGTGCAGCCAATGCTGTGGATACTTCGCCATTTGGAGCACCTCAGTGTGCAAATATCTGAGCAAAGTCCATCCACTCTTCACGTTCCCTTGTAAAAGTGGCCGTAATGCCCAAGCCGCAGAGGCTGATCTCCAGACCATGCCAGCTGCCCGATCTTAATGCCTTTTTTAAAAGTGGCCATAGGTAAGACATTACGTCTGCACAGGTAACATTGCACAGACATCGTGCTCTAGACCAACATCTTTCATTCTTGTCATGGGTTAGTACGCCTAACCAAGCGATGAGACGGTTCAGCCGAAAGGCAATCAGCAGCAATTCTACTGTCTACCATTTTTTAGGAGCCACGCATGTTTGATTTCTTCTCTGACATCAGGTACGACATGGTAATGCCTTTATACATGCAAGTGAATAGGAAATCATCAAGGAATCTGACTTTATTGTGTCTCTTTGCATAAAATGATCTCATGCAATTTCACATTTGCTGACAACGAAATTTAGTCTCCGGAGTTGTTTGTCGTAATCGTTCGTATGGGAGCACCGCAATCAGCATAGCAAGTATCCTCGCCCTCCTAATTGCCTAGAAATATTCCTGAATGCTCAAATTGTTAGTAAGCCTTGAGCAAATCTTCTCACCAACATTGTCATATTAGCTCAAATTCCATTGTGGGCCCTTCTTAATGGTCTTCATTGCGATGATAAGGTGCGAATCTCACTGCAGTCCCGCTATACCATCGCAATACATTTCTGCCTAGCCAGTATGGAGTAGCCATGAGAAACCCAAAACAATCACCCTATGCGTTAATTCCTCTGTCCCTTGCGATTCCGAGCCCAGGATGAGTGACATTGGAAATCGAGTCTCTCTTATTTCAGCAAGGTTGGTGATGCGGAATATGAGGTGCCTCAATCCAAATAGGAGTCTTCGCCCAACGTGGCATTGCAGTGCGGAATCGATCATGCGCACCACTCCGTCCAGCGCACAGAGGTGAGAAGTCTCGAATGGCCCAAGATACGGAGCATATTCCTAATTCCCTCCAATGCACATAAACGATGACCTGCCTGGTCATGGCAAAACTATTCTATGTTTGATACTTGGACGTAGTATCGTTGATTTGGATCCTTTCGTTCCAATTGCTAGAACCATAAAAGAAGGAGAACCATGGGCCAGACAGCAATTATATCAGAAGTGTTCCGTTGACGCCGACTGTACTTAAACAGTCACTCGCATACCTGAATTTGAAGCTTAGATAAATATGGAAGAATTAGGAGGAGACAGTGCTCAGCACATCAAGAGAAGCTGGGCCTGTGGTAGAAAAGGAGTCAGAAGGAAAGGTTCTTCGCAGTGTTATTCGATACTACCATAAATGTTGCCAATTCACTCCGGAATAAATATACCATGTCGTATCTAGTCGTGGTGACATCATTCGATTTTTAGCGCTTGCAAGCAGCGTAATGCGTTTGGGTCTCCTTCATCCATACAGGCGTTTCCTCGTTTATTCGGCTAACAGGTACGCACGACAATCACATCTAAACTACCCAGTTGGACCAGATTGCATTTAAATAGCAACACGCTTGCCCTACTTTCATGTCCATGTCAATCAAAGAAGAATAGAAAGGAAACACGCTCCGTGTTTTACGTACCTCGAGATTTCTTACCTATGTTCATCCGACGGTGTGGTGTACATGACCGATTCTGCACTGCAATGCTGCGCTAAACGCAGTCTTCAACTTGGGTTAAGATGTCTCATATTCCACACCACCAACCTTGCTGCCAATAGGGCGACTCGCTCTTCAACACTGTTTATCCTGGATACGTAATCGAGGGAGACGGACGATTTGACGTCTAGAACTGGTCATTTTGAGCTTCTTATAGCCAGTCTTCACAGACTCGGCAGAATTACTCTGCGAAGGTTTGGCGGACCTGCAGCGAGATTCTCACCATATAATTGATGGAGGATATGTCGTCTGCACCAAAAAGATGGAAGGTTCGTGGACCTGCATGGGGTATTCCAAATAGCCGCACTGCGAATCGTCAACATCAACGTGGAAGGAAGCAGCCAAAGCCGCAATGTGACAGCGGATTCACCTGCAATATGATTTGAGAAGTACCAGTCTTCTCGTCTCATTCCGCTATCCAATACCTTGCTTTGTTACACAGGAATGCAATGTAACAATCTCTTCCAGGCTGCATTCTCTTTCATTACTTATGTGTTTTATGCTGGGCATTGCCACTCGGCGGGCCAAGATAACCTCTGATCACCCGAATCAGCGTAATGCCGACTCGGCTAGTAAACATTAACGAGAGAGCGCTACTCAAGCTCACGCGTGCAACGCATTGGTCGGTTATGCGCATTAGACTGGCGTCATTAAAAGCTGGTAAACGGTTGGCTCCATGCTCATCTCTGCGGTACCTTTCCCCTTTAGGAGGCGTTAAATGAACCCGATGGACAAGCAGGAGTGTGTTCTTGCAGAACTCAACATTCCACCATTCGGCTCATGGGATCGTTATCCCAATGTGATGGTGACAACAAGGACAGCACTTTATCGTAAAGGCTAGAGCATTAAGCAATCGTTTATTTACTGAGAGAAGGATTAACTGCGGAAGGCTTAAGCACTAATACTGGGTCTTTATAACAGTGAAATGGGGCATCACATTCACATTAGCAGCATGAATGCGTGTGCGGCTGTGAAAGTCTAGTTAGCAAGAGCAACAGGCGAGCGTTCGCAGTGTTGACAGGTTTCTGGTAGGGTGTAGCGATCTCTCTAGTAGGTGGGAATCAAGCAGTTCCCTCCTGCTTACTGCTGAACGTGCTCGATGTCAAGGTGAGTTTTAAATTGCACGTGGTGGTGCATACTGGGCGTGAGGTGAGTAGAAGAACAAGACAGTTGTGCCTGCTTGCTGAAGAGAAGAGTTGAAGTGTTGGGGGGTGTGCTTACCCAAAAACAGCAAGATTCGAGATTGTTTGAGTGAAAAGAGGTAATTGCGCTTTGTGGTCAGTGACTGGCTGAATGGCTGGTTTTGAGGGAGGATGCATTCCTCAAACAGAGTTGTCGGAAGAACCGCTGCGATCGACAGAGTGAAGGCTTATCTAGGAAGAAAAATATCGCCAAGTAAAAACTGCGCAAGTACAATGACTGTGGAGGTGTTGGCATCGAAAGTGTTGACATTAGCGTCGTTGATGATGTTGTGCAGTGGTGTGATGTGGCGTTGTGTTCTGTCAGTCCAATGTAGCAGGACAATGAGAATGTTGCAATAGCTAAGCGATAAAAACAATGATCCAGTGTTCCATCAGAAATTTGCCTGTATGGATCTGCATTTTGCCTTCATCTAGGGTGAGTTGACGCGTGTACGCTCCATTCAAACATCGTCGACTTCACTAGCCACAACACAGATGCCAATTGCCTCAACGACTGCATTGAAGGGAACATGAGCATCGACACTGAAGCCTAGGAAAGTAAAGAGTAGACGTCGCGAGCAGGAAATGAACCTGCGTGGGGAGACCCCAATGGATTTCTAGTCCATCGCCTTAACCACTCGACCATCGCAATGCGTGCCACGCGTCACACACTTATTTCAATTTAACATACTCATTTATAGCCATTCTTGGATACACACACACTGTCAGCGCCTCCTTATCCTCAACATGTCCATACGCGCACGCACCCACACATACACACCCAACCATTGGGTGCTGTAGCGCGAGCCTCAATAGACCACGCCTCGCACCTCGTGCCACCGCCAGATTCAGTTACCGCGGCTGAAAAATAGACGCAGCTATTTGAACGCCTTCATCGTCGAGGCCATATCCTCCAATCCACTTGCTCTAACTCTCAGCAAATAGTGCTTACTCCCGCTATACAAGCGCTACTTACAAATGCTATTTATTTTTCATTTGCATACATTGCGTTTGCTTTAAATGTCTTTTATCTCTCATCGGGCATTGCCAACTTTATATTATGCATATTCAAACTGCAACCGAACAGAACAATAATTCCTAAAACTTCTGCATTCCATTTTGCCGGTGGCAAGAAACATCGACGAAATTCGCTGCATCAATTTAGGCGCCGTAGATATCCTAAATTCAATCCGCTTTTCATTGCAGATTTGGCATAAACTAACCCCAAGTGAAATGCTTTATTGTGGTCTAATTGGGTAGAAATTCCTCCATAAAGGGTGCTGCCATGTAGAAGATAAATCATCTCTGGTCAACCACGGTCGTGTGACAGGAATGTTCTCGAAGGTATTTCGAATGCTTACCTGGATGCGTTGGAGATGCTTAGGATGAATTCTCCATGTGCGTTAGGGTACTGCCAGCATCAGCAAGGGATTCGCCGATTCGTGAGCAGACAGCTTCTTACCTTGTATTAGCACGCTGCCATTGTCGCTTCAGGACCTCGATTTATATCAGTGCAGTAGTTTAATTAAGTGGTAGAGATATTGTTACAAGTTGGCGAATCGTTAGAGTGGTCATTTCGTCGTGGAAGCTTGCGGTGTTAGCACGAGTAACTTGTAGATTGCGCGTGTCAATGATTGGCGCTGCAGTACTAGAGGACGTAGAAGTTGAAACAGAAGTTTACATACGCTCGCCGAAGAAAAGTCAAGCATCGGTGCAAAGTTGAGCCACTTCGTGACAAGAAGGGTGGGAAAAGGAGGTCGGATTGACTTCATTTCTTACATTTTTTGCCTTGCAAAATTTTGCCACTGGCTCACATCAGCCTGCATGCTGCTGCAGTCTCAGTGCTGTCTTAAATTTGGCTGAAAAGTTGAACGCGCAGGCAAGGAAAGGAAATCAGGGAGAAGTTGGTTAAACTTGGTTGACTTGATACAACTTGTTCCTTGAGTGATAGCACTCACTGAAAAGGGAGGTTTCTCCAGCTCTGATTATGGTGAAGCAGTGTACCACCTTCCATAATAATGAATTTATCTTCATACACCAAAGAATTTCATTGAATGCCTTTTTTCACGATCAGACACCATGTAGAAACAAAGGAGGGAATACATGAATGGTTTGAAGCTGTGGCAGGTAGGATCACAGGTTGCAAGTTTGCGATTAGTTTAGAATGCTTTGTGTGGTGATGATTGCCTGCAAAAGGTCAAATAGACAGGCTAAATATTTTTGGAATGCGTTAAGATGGGCGCACCCTAATCACCTTCAGCATCACTTGAAACTTACTGCCCTCTCAGCTCACTGTAACAGATGTGCACGCCGAGTTAGCAGCAGAGAACACAAGGACACCACGACTGTGCCGATAATGCCTGGTATTTCGCGTGCACAAATATTTGTCATGCGTTGCTGTTATATTCGGACAAATGTTAGGCAATGTCTTATAATTAAATGGTGATCCGACCGCACACACAACCGATGTCATTCGATTGTGGTTCCATGCTTGGGAGAAGAGATGAATTGGGAATACAAAGTCGGTTGAAGGGCCCGTTGCAAGGTCTATTAATTCCTTCTAGGAGTAATTCAACTTTCTGAGTTCACCACTTAGGCTGTCAATGACCGCTTATTAGGCAATTTAGAAATGCTTGTCCCTCGTTCAACCCGAACCATCTCCGATAATATTGCGATCGGCACCTACACTGCATAATGCATAGACAACCACCTTCTTTTTCCATCACATGACCCCATACATCGTTCGCTTCATCCTGGTTCCTCCCTTCACTTCGTGTTCATAAGCAGCACCATGTGCGACTGCAACAGCCACGTTGAGAGCATCAGTGTTTTACCAATACTAGACACGGTGGAATAGCTGTACCTCACCTAAAGCCTTTTCATACTGACTAGCCATTGTCTGCAAATGAAGCAATTCGGATGGATAATGTCCCTTCCTGTAGTTAGTCTTGAACCGAAGTAGTCATGCTTAAGGGTGCTAACCTTAATAAAAATGAGTTCGATTCTCTTCCTGTAGCTGTTTAAGCCTTACCAAATCTACTGTCAATTCAAATTCTTGTTGCAGTTTGTTAAAGGCAAAGTAGTTATATTTGCTGATGGTAAAGTGTCTAGTCAGCTGCCTACTTTTCTTGCATTTCACCACATTCAAAAGGATGCAAAACTCTTTGAACATGAGCACAGTCTTGCTTCTCCTTTAGATCCATTTAAAGCCACATGCAATAGACGAGAAGGCTGCTTTACCCTTTGACATGGTCTGTCATCTGTCAGATTTCACTGACGCAAAAACATGAGCAAAATTGCTAACGTCGATTCTGCTTCCCTTTGCATCTTAATGAGCATCTGCACACGACAACACAAAGTACAGAAGTAGCCATTGAAAATCGAAAACTAAGGATCGCCAGCAGTCAGGCTATCCATTCTAAGAATGCGAAAAACATCATCTGATTAAGTGTCGGCGAGGATTGCTAACTTGTAAGACAGCCAAGGGTGGTGCCTCCAGTGAAAAGGCCGAGACACGAGTACAGGTGACAGTGAGCGATTGAGGATGCCTCCCATCATCTGGATTAATGACCAACTAAACAGGTAAACACCAACCTGGATGTCAAATACACTTGCGCATAACCACCATATGCCCTGAGCATTTCCGTTCTCTTAGCATTTCTCCCTTTGTTCATTGCAAATTATGCCGTTCTTTCTACACATTCTCATGCCAAGTACAATTTATAAACAGCAGACTGGCATAAATCATGACATTTAACTTGGACTTTGCCTGCCACCCAGATACACAGGCAGGGTACAGGAACAAATGTGAGGAAGCGACCTAATGCCCTGGCTCTCTTGCTAAACGTCTTTTCACTTTAAAACCACAAGCTGTGGTACCAAGCTGCCGAGTGCAGAGTGCAGGCAGTGGACGAGCTTGCTGCATTGCTCACGGTGACCTGAAATTAACTCGACAACTACTCAATTCGTAGTCAGTGTTGACCCTGTTACAGCTCACATGAACTCCACTGACACTCAATCGGCTGCTGAATTTTCCTTACTTTGCACTACTTTTCCATTTAGTACCTTATTAACTTTTAGACTTATATCAGCCTGCGAGTTTGTTGGAAACTTGTGCTCCACATGAACATCTGAGCAGCATGAGATGAAACTGACAGTTGCAATTTATCTAGTAGCTCTTGGTAGAACCATCAAATATTTTGCTTGCAACGTGCAGAATAACGACTAATGTTGGATTTTCTTCCCAATCTGAACCTATGTATGCCTCAATGTCTCGTCATTATTTGGTCCACGGGCACCCACGGCCACCACCGACCACTTCAATTTGGGTCTGGAGTGGCCATTGGCGAAATTCAAGTGAGCTCGCAAGGATGCGGTAGCCTGTAGCGCGTTCGAACAAGTCACTACACAAGGGCAAAATTTCATGATGATCGTGGGCACATCAATTGACCAACGCCCTTGTAACGTAGATTAAATTGTTTTAAATCACCCCAAAAGGGCAAATCCATCTGAAGACTAAGAAAAATTGACGCGCTGTATATTAAAAGCTGCATATGTCGAATTATTCACAATGCCACGTATAACTCATAGTTAAGCAAAGGCGAATACACATTAACTCGACAAATATTTTGCCTGGAATACTGTATCCTAAAAAATGTAGTTTTTAATTTGTAATAGTTTGCGCGGATGAAATATTCGGCTATTTACCGAATTCACGAGAAGACAACTACTGCTACTACAACTACTATCAAATCTAAATGGGCTGCGTCGGATTAAGTTCATCGAAGTAGATCCGCAAGTAGTGGTGACTGTAGGGGTTAATCTGTGTTGATCTGCTATTCATTGTGATTGCAGGGGTTGGTGCAGTTCCCCTATTTGTGGCATCTGCACATTCGCCTTTTGTCCATAGTGAGATTGTGCATTTTCCACCTTTCTTAATGCATGCAAAACACCTAACTATCAACAGCTCATAAAGGGCCTTGCTAATTGCCTAACCTCTTGCATCAACTGAGACGTCTGTAGCCATTGCCACGCCAGTAAGTGGTAGGAAGCATCATGCCAAATCCCGGCTTGAATACCAAAGAGGTCCTACTCAAGGCTTATTTGCAAGCACTTTGCCCACAAACAGAATAGTAGATTTGCCTCCTTCTAGCTGTCATGTCATTACTACTGCATGCCCAAGTTAAAAACCCGTATAGCACAGCCCGTCGTGGGCTTTATTTATACGCGTGCTCGGCTAAGAATGAAGACGCTTTGCCCAGGTTCCAGTAGGTTAAGAGCGCAAATGTGACTTGAGAGGCAATAGATGGTTGCCTGTGCCTAACCGCCGCGATTTTAGAGGATGGCGTGGTCAGTGATACGACTGTGAGATTGAAGTAGAACCATGTTGATGATGATAGCAGAAAGCTTCACAGGTCGAGAAACATCAACGCCGACACAACGTGGCATTTAATGCATTAGCTTCATCAATGACAATCTAATCGGAATGAAACGAAAAAGGGGGTAAATGTGAAAGGAGCCTGCGGAAACGCAGCAAAAATGAAACACATGAAAGGCGCTTCAATGGTGGGCTACTAGGCTCATCGCAGCATTTCAACCATAAAAGGTGAATTGATTCACACAAAGCCGCATATCTTAAACGGAGGGCGTTCAAATACTCCAACATACATTTTTGCTATGTCGGATACCGCTGAGATGTGCTAAGGAAACCGCTGCTGTTGGTCGTAAAATGAATGCAAGATTAGCAAATTTTAGAATAGACTGTCTGCACAGTTGGTACGAGAATATGGGACTAGTCAACATTTCACTGAACTTATTAAAAACAAGCAGGCATTGATTCGTTGCATACAGTAAACTGTCATTCAAATCAAATATTCTGCTACAAGTTTTGTATCGTAATTTAATGTATAACTGACATTAAAAGCCATAAATTACCTCTCCACATTCCTGCTATTTATCGACTTAAAGGTACATTTAAAACAACATTCGCATAGCAAGGACCCGTGTCGCCTCGAGCAGCATACCTGGTACTATCCTCATAGGTTGCCATTCAATACACCGTTTACTAGTTCTCCATCTTCCGTTGGCAGGCTGATTCACCCTCACACATCAGTGGTCTACCCTTGTAGGTGCTCATAGTGTTATGCGAATGATATTTGGTTAAGCATGGGTTTATGCGTTGCTGACAAAGTGGTTTGTTGTTGAGATGATTTTTGTTACTTGCTCCAGTCTTTTCTTTCGGATGCTAGTTCCTTATTCGGTGGGAAGACATCAGAAGTAACTCTCGTTCCACGACTTGTGACAACCTCGAACGGCAAAGCGCCAGCCGATATATGGGCAGAAGTCATCTAGGCAAGTTGAGGACTTCTTAGGCCTGAGATCTAGCCTTCTGATTGCGCCTACTTGGTAAAGTGTCAGTAGTCCGATCAGAATGAAATTTGTTATTTTGAGGATATACCGCTTTTCATTATTGGAAAGATGTAAGGAAGTCATAATATCTATATCCCTTTTTTCTCCTGGAAACCCTGTGCAATTGATGCCATGGTGCAATTGGCGTGAAGTCAGGCGTCTTGAAACTACTCGAGATATCTACCATCTTCCCTTTATCCAGTTAGCCTAGATGCTCGTGTAACTCCCAAACAACGCTTTGTGCTAATGAGCTTGTAAACACTGGACACTTAAGTGGCCCAAAGTCTTCTTAGAACCACAGTACCCTCTCTTCTAGAGAGAGTTCCTATCATTCTTACCACATTCGTGTGACCACAGTAATTGACGAGATCATCTTCTCCATTGTGGACTTATAAGAGGACATCGAGAGAATCTCGCATGCTAGAGTTGTGACAGGAACAGTGCTCTGCCTGTTTCTCCAATGACATTAATTAAATGGTTTTCCGTGTTGTTACCATCCACATTAACAGGTGGTGCCAGAAGTGTCGAACCATTGCGTAGATAACACAGCTCAATTTGCGCTGTCTG
This sequence comes from Taenia hydatigena, assembly GCA_036345935.2. Classification (NCBI taxonomy): domain Eukaryota; kingdom Metazoa; phylum Platyhelminthes; class Cestoda; order Cyclophyllidea; family Taeniidae; genus Taenia; species Taenia hydatigena. The sequence continues at coordinate 10,348,548 of JADWOT020000010.1, forward strand.
GTCCCTGCGTAGACGATGATGTGTTCCGCTCCGTTTATTTTGATCAGCGTTAGCCAGGTCCCCTCATGTTTTTCGCAGTTCGTGTTAACCGTCGTCCCATCTGACAGGGTGGGCCCTACAAAAGTGAACCAACACTGAAGCAATTGGCAATTCTTCGTATCAAGGTCGGTTCTACGTCTAGTAGACGATTGGTGTTATGCTCTAAGATACCTGTGCTAAAGAAGGGAACGTGTTTGAGGTGAAGTATTAAGTGATTTGAGAATAAACCAATCAATGCTGCTTGAATCGGGGGTTAAAACTTAACCGCAGTGTCAGCGAGTTGGAATAGCAAAGCCTAGAGTGCACAAGGTTTATTTCGCAATACGAACGTCAGCTGCTCTCTCTTTGTTTGCGCTATTTTTATTTGTCAGTATTTCAATGTTAAACCTAGAATGAATAACTACTTTGAACAAATAGAGAGTCTAACGAGCTGTTTATGTGGCTCGGTGGAAATGAGTTCGTCTAATTTACGGCGTCCAACTTGCCATACATGGCACGCAGTAGTATGTTCTCAACGCTGTTCTTCATCAGTTTTTATAACTTCAGCTCGATTCATCTCCTCAAGTATCTGGATTACTTCTGCTAGCAGAGGAGTCGGTATGCACATGGGTGGTTGCCGAACAGTTCAGCTATGTTGATAGCACCTCGTCATGAGAACATGTTCGCGTACTTAATCATCATCTTGCAAAGTTCTTTCCTCTCGTTATCAGCCGTGTGAGCTAGCTGTGCGTAGAGGTCGTTTTGGTTCAAAATAAGAACGCTATCAATGTCGTTTGTATCCTCGTCTAGTAGCAAAGCATCTACGTTGGATTCGGTGCCTTGGTGGATGCAAAAGATGCCTTCACACGGTTTAGGACAGCTTTAGCAATACGAGGTATCCCGTCCCGAGCCCGTTTTTTACTCATAATTCACTTCACCATTCAAATTTCTTCCCCTTCGCAGAATCCGTCAACGCCCTCTCTCCTACTACTACCTCACTTCATTCTGCTAAACTAACCTTGTAGAGGAGACAATGACCTGAATCTTGTTGCAAGTGGTATGGAAAGTCAGCAAGTTTACTTTTGATCTGGCTGCATTCGAGATGAGTAGAAAGCTGCATGGACAATTTTTAGTTTGTTGGAGATCCAAACCAGCAAACAAAGGTCGTTTAACAATAAACAGAGTAAGGGAAGAGACTAAATTGATCTTATGAGATGGTGTAGTCGGACTTTGGCAATCTGTCAAGCATCTAGCGGCGTGGGCGATCAAGATCAGCGTACTTAGCAAGTTTGCTATTGTACCATGAGGCATTTGAAACACATTGGGTCAGTCAAAGTTGATGTTTGATCTAAACGGATATCCAGTTAGCAATCCTGCCTTGAAATGGGTCTCAAATGAAACGCATTACTAACTTTGTGACAGTACAGGTCTAGTCTTTCCAATCTATGGCGAAACTGAGTTAAGATACCGCAGCATTCATGGATGCTAACGTCGTGGGTGATGCCGACGAATATTGCAGTCGATCGCAACTGGCTATGGAAGGCATAGAGGAGTAGAAGTATTCCTTGTTGACAACAGTAGAAGCAGAATGGTTGAAATAGCCGACCTTGAGCCATTCTCAAAAGAAGAAACGTGCGCCATTGCTGATATTAGTGTGGACTTTCCCCATTTACCTCCTCTTCCCTTTGATTACCCTAGACCGATTAGGCTGTTTCAGTTGGGACATGTCTATACATGTGAGCCAATGGAAAGCAGTACCTACATAAGTAGACCGAGACGCTGATCCTCTCCCACTTCAGAGTATTCCAGGTCCTCTTTTAGCAAGGGCTTTAATTTGCTGTCCTGCTTTTCAAACCAATGGTACATTTCAAATATCTTCGTGTTCGGGTGTAAGTGCCAACAATGAACATTGGGAGTGGAAGATTGAAGTGGTGATATTTGTGTCGGTAAGATGAAGTGACTTAAAAACGCACCGAGGAAAGACAACAATTTTTTTTGACCCGAATCAAGTCATTCACAGGATTTAGCTTCTTCTTTCCATTGATTGTGTTCATTTGGCAAAGTTTTGTTTTACGAGAATTTACCAAATATTTCGCTTCCATAGAACGGTGAACTCCAGTGTCCTCGTTACTGCCTTTGGTTGCGCAAAACACATTCCAATGGATATATTATCGTCTTTAAATGGCATAAAACAGAAACTAAAGAGCATGAACATATGTGTCTGCACAAAGGTAAACTGCCAAGCAAAGAACACTGGAATGGTCTATGAGCCTTCTTCGAAGGCATCTGAAGCATTTGGAAGGGTTATGAAAAGCTGCATTAGTTTAATGGATTTTCACATTAACAAAAATAGGGTGACAAAAGGAAGTGCATACGATGATTAAAATCTATTCTTTAGTGGAATTAGTTGAGCATAATTCTGGCAACACCATTTGAGGTAGAGACAAGCTAATTAGTCATGTGACGGTGGAAGAAACAGCCCAAATCTGGGGATTTCGTAAGCTCCTACTTCCAGCAAATGCTATGAAGCGCTAAACTGTATTACCGCATGATGTCTCGCAAATATTATTTATTGAAAGATAATGCAAAAAGAGATCGGAAATAGCGAACAATTTGCTGGCCCATGTTTCTGTCCGTTCAAGCAGGCGCTTTCTTTTCTGAAAAGGAGAAAATGTCGATTTCGTTAGTAAAGCAAACGAAAAGGGCAAACATATCAGCATGTCGTTTCCATCACTGCATTTCTAATCACCGGACGACGCAGCCAAAGCGACAATGTCAGCTTTGTACAAACGAACCTCTTTTTGCTAGCATAAACATTTAAGGACAATCTTTTCATGCGTGGGGACAGGAACAAGGGCAGAGTGACGCGTAAGCCAATTCCACAGTGCTGATTGATGGCTAAGTTGATGCCACACACCCTCTAAACTGGTGCGATATCGATTGCACTAGTGGAATGCACACGAATTGGGCATTGAGAATTCCCTACAATATGCGTCACTGCGACCTGGAACAGCCCGTTTCGGTCAGGTGGCTAACCTCTTCGACCAAAGAATTAACTATGGGACATAAGGCTTAACGGGCTCTTGTGACCAGGAGCATCGCAGCATTCAATCGAGAAGGGGACGCTGCATGAGATTTACAAGAGCACGGTGAGCACAAAGTGGTAATTTGGGCACTAGGACAAGAACCACTTTCAGCAAAATTACTCAAATAGCCAACCCCGCGTGTATCGATCCTTGCGAGTTGGTACCGTTACCACAAAAACAAACACAACAACAAATAAACAAGGTTGATCGGGAGAAATAGAAGATAGAAATAGAAACTCACCGTTCATCATCGAAAGTGGGTGAATCCTTATAACACAAATGTTTGAAGAGTGGATTTCGCTTGCAGAAGACGAAAAGCAAGACTAGGGGGAGTGTGACGACTTTTAGCAGTCGATTATCTGTGACTGAAGAATCAAGGAAATCTGTGAGCATGTAAATGAAGTTTGTAGGCGATGGTCAATATTAGGGAAGAAAAGCTGCGCAAAGTCTTCTCGTGGTCAAAGTTCATAAACAAAGTAATGGAGGCCGATGCCAATGGGTCGGTTTACTCTTGAAGAGTCAAAAACTTGTGCCAAAGTCACAGTTGAGAAGGGTACCACAAAAGTGTTATTCAGTACAACAGTAAAGATACACCAATTCTGAAGGCGATCAGGAAAATTTAAGGAAGTGTAATTTGGATTGGATGCGTTTTGGTAGATACCAAAGCCGTAAATATGTCTATTTTTGTAGAATGCATTTAAAGAGAATATGTCTTTAAGTCCCTTCCAAACCTTATGCCTATCCTTCCACACATTTCCACTGCGAGACCATTGTAATGCCCCAAGTCTCAGAAGTCTGACACCCACAACTCACAATGCTACATAAATTTAGATCGCTGCACAACAGTGCCTGCGGATCGTCATGTGTGGTTCATCATTCAACCAACCCAATCAGTTCTTAGGCTTCAGCATTCCATCATCATGTAATCCCACTCATGAAATGCTCCGTTCGTATCTATGCACCGAAACAGTTCATCAATCCTCGATCTCAGGAATGCAAGGTAGCATGCAAGCCTCCCGAGACACGCCAAATGCCACAGCCAGAGGGAGAAAGAAATGTACAAAGCATCACAGGTGCCTACATCCGATGCGCGTATTTCACTGATGGGAAAGAAGGTGTCATCAAAGCCATCACAGGCAGGCCAAATAAGGAGACGTTGTGGAATATATCCATGTGGTCGTGTGGCGAAAATATTCCCCCAAAGAATAGGAAAATCAAAAATGGGGAAAAGCACAGAAAGAAAGAATATTTGACAATGTTAAAAAAGGCGCAAATAAAATCTGGCGAGTAGTATGAGCAGAAGCAAGAATATTTGGATAGTGATTGTGTGAAGGGTAGTGAGACGACGTGGAAGTAAAGAGCGATAATGGATATAATAGCTACATCGTTAAACACGAGACAATGTTTAGTCACTTCTACATTGCGAATGAATTGAAGTAAAGGAAAATCAACATGCATCCACACAGTTGTCAAGACCGTTGGAAGTAATTAGACCACTACTACCAACACCAACACCACAACCATATCTATCCATCCCAATGACTTCATATTTGTGCTCTAACACAAACACGGGAACCACTATTTCCAATGCACTTGCTGCACAATGCAGAAAGTGGGGTCACACAGACTTCTGTCAATTTCCAATTTCCAACTCTACTTTGGACTTGTGCGTCATACATGAACTGCGATCGACGCCTTCTATCAAAGTGCTAGTGCCAATTAAACGGTCCACTAACATTGCACATTCACAAGATATGCTTTTTGCACGAAATCGACAAGTCAACATTTCCTACTTTCCATAGGAATAGTGATGTTTCCGCAGTCAGCGTCGCCGCAAGGAATTTTACCCGTTCCATCAATGAGGCTGACCCCAAGTGCCTCGTCGCTTGACGCGAGCCGAGCGCATTTGACGGAGGACGACACAGCCATCGCGTCATCCACACCCAGGAAACAGTTTCGAACACACACTTTGTAGGGAATGTTTGGCAATAGATCGTGAATGGTGCACTCTGTCTCAAGTTTTACATTGCAGTTCTTCTCCTCCTATCCCGCGATGTATGCGAATAGGAATTCCTCCCAGCTAAGGCCACCTAGTCTCCTCCATTATACTGTTACTGCAGTATGACCCGTAGCATTCACGTTGATGATACTTGGGACTAAAATGTATGAATTGCTTAACAGTGAAAAACCTGGTTTCTGCTTGCTTCTCGTGAACTAATGTAGAAGTGGCTCATCATGCCGTTGTATGCACCAGACTCTAAGTGCGCAGCAAGATATTCCCACCACCAACGCTGCACATGCAGTGTGCACTTACCTCTTACACTTACAAAGCGCTACCCAAAGTCCAATCAGTGCTTGCTGCAGCAGAATGCGATGCAGTGACACTAAGTTGCTTTGGAACAATGGTCGAAGTCCCAGAACACTTCCATTCACAAACCACTATGATAAATGTGCAGTGGTCGACATCACCTTATGTTGCTCCTCTTATGAATATGCGACAGATACTGCATTCAATCCTCCATGCCTTCCAAACAGTGTTCAGCGTCCAATCAACTACTTTGACTCACAAATATCTCCAGTCTGTGTCCACGAGTGCAAAAGGCACGTACACCTTCGGTCCAGATGGATTGGATGCTAGTCTCGTGGGGCACTCAAAATGACACCAGTGCGCACAGACGACCATAGCATTTTGCGCATTAGACCCCTTGACTTCACCAGCAGTGAGCAGTAGCTTACGAATTACACGTAGAATGAGAAAGCGAGGCAAAGCATAGAAAAGCGCAATTAAAGAGGACAAAACAAGGACAACATGAGATGGACACATTACCATGAGGATGGATTTATGCAAAAGGGAAGCTATGAATGTATGCACGGTCAAACAGAGCGATTAATAAATCAAATATACTCGATGCACAATGCATGCAGTGAGCTCACGTAAGCTTCGGCCAACTCCACTATTTCACATTTCGCCTTACTTTTAATACGAAATCACTCATGTCTTCAATCGATGCTACGGGGACGGTGCATTATTGCTGCCTAATCACAGATATGCTTCGTAAGCAGGACAACGAGCCAATGTTTCTCACCTCTCATCAGAATGGTTGTGTTACCGCAGGTTGCATTGCTGCATGTGTATTTGCTTGCATCGAAGATATTGGCGATCCCGAGGACATTGCTTGGCACAAGTTGTGCGCCTTCGATGGAGGAGGATACAGCTTTCGCGACCGCAGTTTCTCGGCGGCAGTTCCGAACACACACTTCATAGGGAACAAGTGATGCGAGACCGTAAATCACGCACTGATGCACCGTGTTGGACCTGCAGTATTTACGCTTCTCCACTCCTACGATGTATGCAATTAGCTCATTCACAGGATCCTGATCACCCGTTATCCTCCAGTTCACCATCACCTCAAAAGGACGCACCGGAATAACTGTGATGTTGGTTGGAGCTAGAAGAAATGCAATGAATGATAGCCAAATAACTGTAACCTGCCTAATCCAAGTAAACTGCCACTCCGCTATCCATCAGACCCTCAGTATGCTCTGATCCATTTCAATCACCAGCAATGCATATGCCATACACTGCAACGAACTCGCACAATACTCTCGCCTCAATATTCTGCAGTCGCCTTTGAATACCATTCGCATCTTCACTCGCCCTATTAATAATTCTTGTCGTTTTCTCTGCCGAAGGTGGATGTCCACCTTTCAACAAATGCACATATGCTAGTCTGTCCTCAACGTTAAATTAGATCTGCGTTAGTGCTTGCATGGCTGGTTCAAATTAATCACACCTACTCTTGTCCCCATTTTAGCAGGCACCACGTTGCCCTTTTGCAGTGCATACTGTTAGGAATAAGCGGTTGCGGAATGTGGCGCCCTTGCAAAAGAACCAATGTTAGGGCCGTTTAGTTATGGATGAAGTTCAAAGCCATGGGCAAAGCCACACTTGTCATGCCAATTGAAATGCCGATCCACTGACTTGAGTAGGGCTGTGCCGTAAAGCAATTCGACTATTTAGCTGCGTGCTGAATCGGTCGCGACACATTCTATCCCTTCCACGTATAAGCTATTCGCCTCAACTCTATTCCATTATGTTCTCGTCTACGTGGCATTATCCAAAATCTCAGTCCTCTGACACGCGCAGCTCACGAAGATGAAAAGATCCAACATATCATGCCGCTCTACTACAATTATATGGCATGTGCATATTTGACTTACTAACCTAGTTATTATTCAGTGTTTAGTCTACTACTTACACCGGTGTAAACATTGTCAAGGACTATGTTTGTAAACGGCAGCTGTAGACAGCATTACTTATAATAGACAGAGGCGTACGTGTTCAAAGCGTTGTGTGCTCCCGCTCTCTGTGGATCCATTGATTGAGAGCAGAGCAAATATTTTGACATTTTACAAAAGCAAATGCTGTTAGTGTTTGCAATGTAATGATTAGGTTAGGATGGCACAATCCTGCTGGAAGTGATTAATGTAATCATGTGAATGACATTTGGCAATTTTCACATCGGCCAAATTTAGTTTTGTGACTAATCTTAGGCAAATATTTTGAACTTAATGTGGCACACTGTCTTCGGTTTGTGAGATAAGTAGCATGCATTTTAAAAATAGGAATTATTAGGAGTGATTTCCAACTGAATGGAGAAAGCAACAAAACGCTGCGTCCAATAATCTAACCAGACAATTCTGCCTTTAAGATTGTGTTGGCATTGAGTTGCCCTAATTCCTATTGAATACACTAGACTAGACTTTGCCTTAAATTGCTACACACTCGTGTTTATGAAATACAAGCCTTTGAAATGAATGGCAGTGAGGTTAAAACAGCATAAGCGTAGAGGTTTCTATGTTGCTGAACATTCGCAGCATTTCTGGTGCTCTTTGGAAGCAGAGTAGAGCCTAGGAAGAATAGGGCTCTTGTGAATTCGTTTGCGTTTAATGCTTCAAAACTGCCAATGTAAGGTGAATTAGAAAAAAAAATTCAAATTAAGGGTCTGCAGAAACGGCACTATTAGAAACATGCAAGAGGGCTTGACTCTTAAGTCCCCAGTGGTGTCATAACAGAGGCAACGTAAAAGCAACATGAAGCAAGCCGAAAAAACCCACTTTGTGCGGTAGAGAAATCAAATGCTTCTATGCGCATTCTGCTTAAGTCATGGCAAGGTTATTCAAATTAGAGTTTTAACAATTTGTTAAAAGTTGACTTAAATCTATTTAAATGGTAACAGCGCTTAGCACAATCACTCTGACTAATTCACCAATGCTTCTTCGTCTGTGACTCAATTTATTACTCATGGTGGGAGCCATAGTATGATTTCCGTATGCTTTCACCAATGCAAAGACTATTTGGTTGCAGTTAGCAGTTGCGCGATTCAAATCAACTTAAGGTGAAACGTCTTGCTGCAAGTGCAGTAAACAGTAATTGAACTGCTGGAAAAGACTATGGTTCCCTAAATAACAGCACAAAGTGTGGTTCTTAAACCATGGTCGAATCAGACTTATACGAATTCTACAAAATGAGAAGATAATTTACCTTTAACTTGGCTTAACGCTGGTTGAACACAGTAGACCATTGTGCTGTCGCCTACTGTCAAGTTGATGCCCACGGTTGCACGTGGTGACATATAGTGCACATGAGGTGAGTAAAGCGACAATAGTGAAGTGAAGATGGGTGAACTCGGGTGTTGAGTGGCTCAAGTGTTGAGTAGTGCATTAAGCAAGAACTGCACAACTCGAGATGTGTTGAGTGCAATGAGGACATCGTGCACTGTGATCATTGACTGTCTAAGTAGCTGACAATGAGGAGTGATGCATTCCCAGAATGGAACTATTCGACAGACGAGTGCATCGACACTTATTGTTCTGCAGGAAAGCTCGAAGTATGACGTTTGTGGTAGAGTTGAATGCGATGCTTCAAAAGTGAATAGAGACCACAATTTTAGCGCAGTCTCTATCACTCTTCTCATTCTATCGCTGCTCACCTACCTATGCAATATGCAATTTCCGCCCGACCATTGGAAACTAATAAAGAGAATCGTTAGCGACTCAGTCAGCTACTTCATTAAAGCACCACAGATGGCAACGCAGAGGAATTGTCATTTTGTCTAAGTGCGACGTAGCCCGAGTCGTAGACAATCCTCCTACAAAATACGAGACTTGTAAGTGCTCCAGAGTTAGGTGAATTTCTAGCCCTTCTGATGCCGAACTTCTTAGAATAAGCCAGGCTTGAGTGAGTTTTTGGTAAAATGACTTCGAAGCAGAGCAACTAGTCATATGAATCACCAACTGCAGTTCCTCTCGCACCATGTCTAACTGATCCTTGAAGTGCGCCATCCCAACACCTTGCGAGCCAGCGTCTTTTTCTGCAAAATAACAACACAACATGCATCGGTGTAGAGTATGCATATCACTGCTCATTTCGTGCCCAGTTTCAAACTAAAATGCAAAGAATGATAGCATTCAGAAGCAAGTGACGATAACCAAAGCTTCCTCTACACGAATACTTGAACACGTAGATGCAGTCAGGAGGCTTCAAGTGCATTAAAAATGTTTGATGCCTGGCCGATTAATATCACAGCATTTGAGGAGGTAAATATTTCTACTGAGATAGTAGTGGTTTCGCCACAACTCATGACAGTCACTCCAGTCTGACAATCGAAGAATGGTTTGAGTTCAAGCCACGATAGGAACCAACTTGCCTGTGGGGCACAAAGATGGGATTGAAGAAGGGCTGATGCTTTAACAAATGATTTCAACCTCTAAATCGAAGACTGTCCTAGGATGCAAGTGAGATACAAATAGATCTTTAGGTTTTGAAGGCAATCAAGGATCAGTTCGAGATCAGAGAAATCACATGCAATTCGCCCTTACTTACAAGCACGAGGATATTCGCTTAACCATTTCATTTCGTTATGTGTGCACGAATTAATCTCAAGACGAATCTACCTTCAAAGATCCAATTTTACGCAAAGACGAGTGCACAAACATCACGATTCGATACTCTCCGCGGCATTTCTAACTAATCTACTGACTTATGAATGAAACATTCAATGAAAACATTTGTGGAGTGTGGACGCATTCTGTCAAGCCGCATCATATGAGGAAATGAAGATTTTTATTTAAAAATGGGTTTAAAAGGACAACTGTTATAAAACTATTTAAAATTACAGGTCAGCAATGAGGCAAAATAAATTGTAAATAATTGACGGAATACCACAGAAGCCCAGAACACAACTGCTTTTTTCTACTTTTTGTGGTAAAATAATAGCGATGCTATACTCCCAGTGTAGAGAAGCAGCTAAGTAAAAAGAAAAATTACCAGAGAAGAGTATCAAGGTCTAGTGCCTTTCAATGGAAAATACTCGGAACGGTGAACACTAATGTGACAGATAGGTTCTCGCAACAACCACTTGAGGTGAGAGGATTCAAACCGCTGTCACATCAGCTTCACTTCGCTTCATTGGTAAAACAGCATGTTCAGGAAAGCGCAGAAGCTTTGATTGGTAGACCAGTCTTAAAGATCGGATTTTTTTAAAGAAGAATCTGTTGCTTTGTAAATGTTTTTGATTACCTTTGGGCTCTTCTGTATTGTCAGTTTCTCCTCCTGCGACCCTGTAAAACAGTACCCTAAGCATTTAAAAATTTCATGATAGGAAGTACACGCGAGGCATGCTTAACCCCATGTGCTAGCGTTCACCAGCCTTGGATTGCAGGAGTTCTACCTGTGCACTGTGCATCTTTCATTGCAGCTGGCTTCAACGCTGCCACCACCACTGTTGGGCAACTAATCGCCATGAGGATGGATTTAAGTAAAAGAAATGCTGTGGTCGTCCGCACCCTTACTAACTTCATTTCAGTAAAGGAAATATCAATGTCCTCTACTCTCCTCAGCAACTTCATTACAATCAATGAGACCACTCACTTGAAAGTACCTGGAACACAATGCCCACCGTGGGTTCACACAGCCTCTGGTTAAGTTGTGATGCTGCTATAATTTCGTACACTTCACATCTAATGTTAAATCGCACATTTGGCCAACCGACGCCTTCTTTCAAGGTGTTAGTACCGAAATGACAGTACTTATTACACTAACACTATTACTAGACACGACCCACAGACGAAAAGAAGTCAGCCTTTTTACCTTCAATGAGAATCATTGCGCTTCCACACATAGCATTGCTGCAAGTGTATTTGTTTGTATCGTCAACAGTGGATACGCCAAAGGGGTCACTACTTGACACTGGTTGAGTGCCTGTGATAGAGGGTGACCAGTTCCGGATGACACATTTGAACACACGCGTCATAGGAAATGCGTGGCATGAGGCCGGCACTGGTGCATTTGGCGCCGCCTTTGTACGTAATGCAGTGTTCTTCCCCCGCTCACGCAATGTATGCAGCAAACGCCTGTTATATCTGTGTTATTCATTGCCTTCCATCTTACCGCCCCTTCAGTGTCAAGACGATGTTGTTTGGAGCCTAGACACATGAAAGTAGATGCGAGTAGGATTCACATCGCCTCTTTCCTGCACATAAGCGAAAATGGGGAGAAGGAGTTCATTGTTCTGTCGTGCGTATTAGAATCTAAGTGTGCCTCGAGATTTCTCGTCAACAATGCAGTTTTGTCCTGACATTGACTGAAATAAAGCAACTCTTCACTATGGCCTCACCTCATCCGACATTTGTTGTCACCGTCGTATGGCTTGATTGCAGCTGGTGCTGGTCCCACACATGCATCATGAATGCAACAACACTAAATCTGAGGCAGTCGCATGTCTTTCATTTCACCCATCCCAGTACTGCTTTAATCATTGCCCGCGGCAAAGGGGACACCCACTTCACTTGGTCTGGATGCTTGAACACTACACACATATTAGTCTCTCCCTAACTGTCAAACAGACCTCCATTACAGTTTGCATGACACTCTCCCGTAAACCTCACCTATTCTTTTTCCAATTTAAGTAGGAGGTACGCTGATCTTCCAAAATGCATGCTTTTTGGAATGGGCGGTTTTTATAAGCAAGTTCTTTACGAAGCAGAAATTCTATGCACGTCCAATTGTGAAGGAGGATATAACCCACAAGCAAAGCTACAATGTTCGAGCCAAATGAAACGCCTAGTTATCGTCTAGGATATAGTGATGTAGAAATGCAGTAGAGACACCCTGCTGTGGATGCAGATTCAACTGAGATGCATTACAATATCTCCACCTACATTTCGTTCATTTGCACTTTGTCATTCTACTGCACTGCAGTCTAGTAAACATTGTCCCAAGTCTCAGAAGTCTGACACGTACAGCTCACAAGGTCACAGTAAGTTGCATCGACACTCCATAAATGTTTCGTTTCATGATTCAATCAATCCAATCAGCCACTTTCATTCACAAAATTCTTGGTTGGTTTGTAGATGTAGAAGCGGTGCGCCAATCGTCATTGGTGGACCTAAACTTACGAGTCACCCGAGACGCGCCAACGCCACAAGTGGACAGAGACACAGATGCGCTAGGCATTATAATTAACTACATCCAATGTGAAACTGCGCCTCCTCTTTGGGATGCTTTGTGATGAGAATATGAAAGGACTAATAGACCAATGGTCCAAGTGCTTTTGCGAGTAGAAGTACGGGTCGAGAACCCAAAGGACTAATTAAGCGCAATTCCGCTCCAATCGCGTACACCTATAGCGGTGCTGAGACAAGTTCGAGCATAGTTTGCACTACGGTTATAATTAAAATTGCTTAATCCGATTCCTTGCTTGTTTGGTGTTGTCTTCCCTGACTACCACTAATATACGTACGCCAAATGCCTTTACCTCTTTATAACAGTGATCAAGGCGCAGCATTGCGACATTTGAAAACACGGTGGTGATAGTAAACAGATGGTTACGTAAAAGAGAGAATATGAGTTCAAATAAAGGGAAGGCAGAGTAACATCTGGTAAACAACTATACTTGCATGAAATGAAGGAAGCGATTTCAGTATCCAGGTGGAAGGTCTGACGCACCGATATCATAGGCGTGTGGCTCACCCACTATAACAACTCTGCCCAATTTATGACCCCAAATATATGACTTTCCTACCACCGTCCATCTGCATTTCACGAAACACCACACAGTGTACTTTCAATGCACATTGCAGTGCGGTCCCATACAGTGACACTAACTTTTGGTTGGGCAATTGAAGAAGCCCTTAAACATCGCCATTCACAAGTCACTAATGATTAGCGACCATGATCAAGGAAAATCGCATCATGTCAACCCACTGCCATCCATTCTTCAACCCATTCAATCAGTGTTCAGTGTCAAAAACAACCACTGCCACTCACGAACCTCTCCGCCATCATCTATACTCGGGGTGAATGAGTGCATTAGTGATCCAAAGGGACTGCATGCATGCAGGCCACCAGCTTACACAAACACAGAAGCCTAAAGCAGATTGAGCATTTCATCCTGCACTCTCACCGACAGCACGAAACAGCGAACAAATTATATGCGAAATACGAGAGTATGAAGAAGCGTGGAAGAAATGCATATTGAGAAAAATAAACAAGGCTAGTAGCTGGTAGACACATTACATTTAGGACAGATTTAAGGGAAGGAAACCTGTGAATACCCATACTATTAGTTATTGCATTTGAGAAAAAGAAATGTTGAATTCCTCCACCTTCCTCACCGACTCAATTTCTGCTACAACTCAAACAGTTGGCATGAAACGCCCAAACCAAACAAAGGAGTCATAGTCTTTTTTGAAGCAGAGAAACATCAAATGCAGAAATTTTACACCTGATAGTTGAAGGAACATACGCATCTGTGTGATAATGCAACTAGAAGCTTGGAACGGGACCCAACAGGCCCGTTTTACAAATTAACTCGAAATTGCATTTGAAAGCAGTTGAGGTTGCGCAGGAAGTACACTCTTTCCATACAAGAAAAAAGCGAAATACAGCATAAATTTGTCCAACTCCTGTAGCTATTTGCCTCACAACAACAAATTGCAGCGTTCACAATGAATCAAGAATTGTTTTTGGGTGCGTAACATATCCATTCTAAGATCTGCTAGCATGTGCGGGTATCGTGCCGCACTTGCTGACACCAATGACTTCTTTCCACAGACTTGCTACAAACCGGCCGCGCAATCAGTTGATCCACGGCGAAGGTTTTTAAGCAAGCTCACCTTTCCACCCTTGTGCATTGTGTGGTCACCAGAGCTGCCGTTAAGTTCTGTGAGAACTCAGTGGCTGCCTCAAATTTCACTACTCTACTTCCATGGAAAAGTAGCAATTCCGAAGACAGCAAATCCATTTGTAGTATAGATGGCAACGGCACCACATTTACCTTTTACTGAACTGATTATGACCAGATTATGGACGATAGATGGTCACCTGAAAGTCTTTCAGTTCTCTTCAGCATACATATCATATGTTTTGATATCGTTGCAGTGAGCTTCTACTTCAAGCCTGTTGTTATTAGTAATATAATCAAAGTGTAGTGCCGAACTGAGGCATCCTTATGAAGTCGTAGGCCGCTTTAATATCATCCTTCCCATACTGCCCTAATGAAACTAACTTGTGTTTTTAGCAACGGTGTTGATCATTAGCACAAGGGGAAAAGAGGTAAACACAGTTGCTGCATAAAGGAATACCCCTAAACATTCCGACATTTTTTTCGTCTTTTCACCTGAATTGTTGAATAGGTCATAAAGAATGCAGGACAATGCTGTAGCAGCATGCATAGCTTCATGTCCAAAGACAATCCGAATGTTTCGCAACACCGCTGCTGTCATTTGGGATTCTTCGCAAGTTAAACACTGCTTACTACCTAAATATAAACCTGAGATGCTAAATGCAGCGTGTTTTATTGTGTCCTTGGCAAATGGACATCCAGTGCCTCACAACAGACCACAAAACAACATTAAGTCCTGCGGTCATTTCCCCATTTTACGAGGACATCGAACAAATCAAGCAGTGTTGCCTTCCGTCTCTTAAATTTGCAATTGCTTTTAACCCAAGCCACACCGCGGTGTGCATCATGTTAAAATCACCAGGGCGATCGAAGTTGTCAGACACAGTGTTGCAGCCGTGATCAAAGCCAAGACAGGAATTATATTTAAGACGAATCGTGAAGTTGTGAGTTTCTCACAGGCATCGTCCCAATTACAAGGCGATCCGGTATTCTTGCAGAATTGGTCCTTACATAAGCCACCTCATCATGTTTAGAAGCTAGTGGACATAATGAAAAAGGGAATAAGGCTTTACCACCTGCTGCATAAAAGCGTCATGAGAAGGTAGTGAGCCAGTTAGCTATCCTCTGCGGTCCAAGAGTGGTGCTGACGCCAGTCCAGAAAGTCTGCTAAAAGAAGGCACAAAAGGCTCGTGCTCATGAAGTCAATTAGGACCTCACATATGGTAGTGGTGCAGTAAGTTTAGGGCTATTCTTGCCAAATATGCCTGATTGCCATGCTTGATGGGGTGATTTCTCCCACTGGGAGGTTGTAGGAGGATGCTGGGAAACTCTCGTGCATAGAATCTTATCACGACAGATACCTTACTCAATTATTTAGTTCTGCTTATGGTTGGTTCTCTCACACCAATGATGCACTGCACAACGTTGCCCAGTTCTGCCATGACTGTTCTGTGAGGCATAACATCTGCATCACTATGCTCTACTGCAAATGTTTATGCCAGCATACAACTGAATGGTCTCTGTTGCTTTGGTTTTGATAAGGTAAGGGCTAGACAAATCCGTTCACTTCATAAACTTCTCCGTTGTCAGGTAGTCTTGAGTGTCAAATCATTGCAAAGACATCAAACAGCTGATACTGTGCTACACCTCTCCGTCCCACTTTCTTGCCCGATTCGGGTATTCTCGTAAGCACTGATGTGTTCATTCCATCTTTCCTTTTGTTAGAACACGCTATTTACGGCTGCATTGCACGCTTTCGAATCCGGGCGAGCCGTGGGGCGCTTGCATCGAAATTCGGCAATGTCAGAATTAGTGTGATGCATGATTTCGCCTCAGCTCTTTATATCCACCATCATGCTCAATTTACCGCTTCAAATGACTTTCTGTCTGTTTTTCTTTGGTTAATGTAACTCCCGCAGTTATTTGTTGATCAGTGGTGGCCACATTGTACATTGCATAGTCTTCAGATATTTGGCTGACTATCGCGTGAAGTTGACCAAACGTTGTGTGGAAAGGCTTTCTTGGGGTTTAGTGTGAACTATAATCTCGTGGATGGTCCGACACCAGTTCCAGGCTGACGGTGTGCTCTCACATACCTCAAATGAGAACGAGATCAACATCTAAATAGATTGGACAATGCTGCATTACAGGGTCCCAAAGGCAGCTTATGTCTTCCGTAGGTCCTCTGTGGCAATGCGAAGGCTGCCTTTTTACTCTCGGTTTCAGCTGATTTTACTTGCGTGGTGATTCACTTTAGCTTGTATAGGGACTTCAACAAGTCGTTTTTGTGGAATTGTGAAATTGCGTCTTTCAACGTCACTGCACTCTACTTTCTATGGTCGACGCGTCGTTCTAGGCTTCCATTGTTCTATGCCCACGCGAAATGAGAGGCTTATGGTGATTTTGATGGCTTCTAAAATCATCCTGCATCACCCCTACAACTAGATGGTTGGCTCCTTCTGGCAGAGGAGGTGGTGTATCTGTGTGATTGTCAGGTGGGCCTAATCTCGCCATGACCAATGTATGCCTCGCAATGCCGCGCCATGGAACTCTATATGCGCACTTAATCAGCACTTCACGAAGTTCCTTACCTACGTTGTTGGTGACGTCCAAGTTGCTCATGGGTATGGTTACGACCTCTAAGTTAGCGTTGCCAATGTGACCAGCGCCTTCCATCGGCAATGAAACAGCTGCATGGACCTCAATTCCTTTTTTGGCTGTTACATTTGCCTTCAGCAAGATTTGAGACGGTTTTGATGTTACGAAGGAAATCTTTAGTCCAAACAGTTCAGAGCCTGTCCTCCAGCCTAGAACGACGCGTCGACTATAGAAAGTAGAGTGCAGTAACGCAGGAAGACGCATTTTACAACTCCATAGCATCGACTTGTAGAATTTCCTGCACAAGCTGAAGTGTTTCGCCACGCCGGATTTAAAGATACGACAATGACAAGGGGAAGTAGCAGAAAGAAGGAGGAATGTGCAGCTTTGGGTTATCGAATAGAGCCCATGAAAAACGTCATATGCCTTTTCGACTCTGTAATGTAGCATGGCACAATCTGTTTGGATGCTGCTTTCCTCCTCAGGTGAGGTAGTTGAGAGCACAATGTCAAACCAAAACTGGTGTTGGCTCCTTGCGAGGCGCAGTGTTGAAATCAAAACCCAAGAAAGTCCTCCTCAACAGGATTTGGTCAGCTTCATGGAATAAAGAGCCAAATGTCTGAGGACCAAGCAAACTGATCAACAAACAACTGAGAGGTTTATGCTAACCAAAAAAGCAGACAAAAGTCCTTTTTTGGGGTGGAATGAGCATGATGGTGCATTTAAAGAGCTGAAGTAGATGTCACGCTTCACACCCATTCTGGCGCTAAAAATGTTGTTAGAAAAAATTGCAAATTTGCGAGTGGCTAGGCAATACTGCTTAAATGGTTCAATGTCCGCGTGGAATGAAGAGCTGAGAGCAGGACTTAATGCTGTTTTGTGGACGGTTGTGAGGCACTGGACTGTCCATTTACTAAAGACACACTAAAGCACGCTGCATTTAGCATCGCACGTTTGTATCTGCGAAAGAATCCCAAACGACTGCAGCGTTGTTTCGATACGTTTGAATCGCTTTTAGACATTAAGCTATGCATGCCTCTACAGCATCGTCCTACATTTCTTTATGACCTAGTCACGGATTCAGGCAAAAAACAAAAAGAATCCAGTGCATTTAGAGGTGTTTGCTTAAAAAGTAGCTGCGTTTACTTCTTAGCTCCTTGTGCTGATGACCAACGCCGTTGCTAACAACACAAGGCGGTTTCATTTCCACAGTATTGAAAGGAGGACAGTAAAGCGGCCTACGACTTCATAAGTATGCCTCAGTTTGGCATTACATTTTGACTATATTTACTAGCAACAACAGGCTTGAAGTAGAAGCCCACTGTGATGATATCAAAAGCATACTTTACGGCTGCTCAAGGGGAATGAAAGTCATTCAGGTGACCATTTATCTTCCATGATCTGGTCATAATCAGTTCGGCTAAGAGTCTATGTGGTGCAGTTGCTATCTATACTACAAATGGATTTGCTGCCTGTGGAATTGCTACTTTTATATGAAAGCAGATTAACGAAATTGAGGCGGTCACTGAGTTCTCACAGAACTCGACGGCAGCTCTGGTGACCACAGCGCAAGAAGGATGGAAAGGTGAGTTTGCTTGTAAACATTCGCTGTGGATCAACTGATTGCGTGGCTGGTTTGCACCAAGTCTGTGGGTAGGGATCAGTTGATGGTGTCAGCAAGTGCAACACAAAACCCGCGCATGCATGTTTGTTTGATTAATGCTGGCAGATCAGCGAATACCGAGACGAGCATGTCAATGAAATCTTAGAATGGCCATGCTCAAAACCCAAAAAGGAATTCTTGATTCATTGTGACCGTTGCTATTCATTGCTGTGGGACAAATAGCTACAGGGGTTTGACAAATTTATGCTTTATTTCGGTTCTTTATTGTATGGGAAAATTGTACTTTCTGAGCGATCACACTTGCTTTCAAAATGCAATTTCGAGTTAATTTGTGAAACAGGCCTGTTAGGTCCCGTTCCAAGCTTCTAGTTGCATTATCACAGAGATGCGTATGCTCCTCCACCTCAAGTCTTTGGCAAGCGAAGTCTTTCCAACACGCACTCGCTCCTAATCACTGACATGTATCTTGCCTTCCTTTGTCTCTTTAGGAGCATCTGCACTCGGAACTGCCCCATGTGCAAGTGGTTACCATGAAATGTGAGCAGATACTGGCAAGCAGTTAGTCCAAATGTCCAAGGAATGTAGGACTCAGCATTCTACTATATGCAAACGAAGTTCATCCGAGATGCATGGTGAACACCAGTGGCGGTTGAGTAGACAGAGCAGGATTCCAGTTCAGGTCACCGTGAACAATGGCGAAAGTCCGTCCTCAAGTAGCCCACTTTACTCTCCACAACGCTAGTAAGCCTGCGTAGAACTAACGAAGGCTTTACACTTAGCCCTTTCCCTTCATACGTGCCTACGCTTACCCATCACATGCAACCCGTGCGCTTTCATACCACATTTCGTGTGCTCGTGCATGCAACATGCTCACAGAACATCAGACAAATTATATTTTGTCCTTGATTGCTAGCATGATGCAAAGGTTGGCAGCGAGAACAAATGAGTTTTGGTGGCTGTACAATGAGCATTAAAACACGCATTTAGAATTCGAAGGCTTTACAATATAACTGAAAATTTTCAGGCTGCTGAATCGGCAATCCGTGCGTTTGAGTTGATGTTAATAGAGTACAAGCAGAATGCAGGGGGTGGATGATCCCACCGAATCGCTCACAGTGAACTCGACTTGAACTTCACATTGCTCAACCAGTAGTCGGTGTTAACCCTGTTGCAGCTCACATGAACTCCACTGACACTAGAGCAGAAGCTAAATTTCCTTCTCCTCTGACCACTATTTTTATCCAGAACCCAACTGAGTGTCAATCCCTGCTCCACCGTTTAGGGTGGTCATTCCCCCATCATGTACCAACGCAATGCCCACAACGGGCCACGCAGGAGTACAGCTTGAATTGATGCTTGAATGACAGAGCTTTACTTTCATTCCTGATTGTTTGGGGGATGCATTCATATCTACTGATACAGCAGGAGTGTACGTCGGATGTCCCGTTGCATCGTGACATCTCCTTTAGCCTTCCTAATGTGTTCCGTGCAATCAGCGCCCAATAACCGGCAACTTCATCACGCAGAAATGGCAACAACTACATTTTTAATTAGGATTTTGTCAATTGTGTATCCATTCTTTTCACAGTGCCGCAACGATTCTTTGTTTATGGCATACGAGTTTGTTTATACCTAAAAAACAAACCAGCTATAGCGCCCTTGTCTACTCATTCTTGGTCCCTTTCCATCACTTCCTCATCAGATATCTAACAGCACTTGCATACATGGAGAAAGCTAAGTGTTGTCCAGATTGAATTGAGTAGGAAAAATAACAGATGTAGTTTATTTTACATGTACCGTTTGTTCGCCAATCTTCCATCAGTTGATATAACACCGGTGCAGTAATTATTGAGATCAAGCCTTTGTGGTTGACTAAATGCAAATTTCATTGCACACCAGTGGTAGTTAGAAATGAGCAAAATAGATTTATGTTTCCACAAATGCAGAAAGTCTACATAAATGCTTTTAACAAACACAGAGATATTTGATATCAAAGCAGGTACTATCCTCAGATTATTTTAGCACTTCAATGGGACGTTTCTCTTACCTGCCACGATGGCTCACCGGGTTTCTACCCCCACGCTTATGCCAACGGAGGCTAACCCCATCATCTGAATGCACACCTCATCTTAAGTCGCACTTCATGCATTGTTCTACCCATCATAATGGGCAGAGAAGTTAAAAGTGTGTTGCAGCCACTTGAGTTGTCAAAAAGTATGAGTGAAGGTAAAAATGGGAAAACAAACCAACACCCCTACATTGCCATCGCACAGTGAGTAACGGGCGATTAGCCTACCTTTTAAAAGCGGCAAAAGGAAATCAAATGAAATAGCAAAGTGCAAAACGGCACAGCCTTGGTGGAATGTAGTTGTTAGCAAAGAGGCATGAAGCATTTGACTGAAGTAAACTTGGCAGATTGTGCAGTCGGTGGCCTAGCCAGACTAAACACTTGCCTCACGGCAATGGCCAACTCGATTCAGGCGCACATTCATGCGTTTCACTCAATCGAACTCTGCTAATAGCGAATAAATTACAAGTCGGGGTTAAAATTCATTTAGTAAACCTGCGAGCTGCACAATGGAGAGGATTCCTCAGCATGTACGAATCGAGATTTGCAAATGCCTTGCTGCCATGGACATCGTCAATATGTGTGAGGCAATGCCCTACATGAGGTCGGTTCTCAGGTCTCTCACCATCAAAGGCATTTTGCGCAGTTACGTGACACAAATGGAGTGGGTGGACGCAAAACTTTGTTGTATGCTGCATTCGACTCGTGCCTTTGTGAATAGAGAAGCTGACCCAGAGTTGAATGCACAATCAGAAGGAATGGTTCTAGTCAGTGCTCTACGATACTACCAAGAATGTTGCCAATACACTCCGCGGCACATACACCATGTTCTATCTAATTGTGGCAGGATCATTCGATTTTTATTGCTTGGATGCAGCGTAATGGATTTGGGTCTCCTCCGTCCTTTCTGGCCCTCCCTCGTTTGTGCGACTTATAGGCACGGACGACCATTGCTGCAGAACTACCCTGATGCACCTGATTCTATTGATGTAGTGGCCCACTTGACTAACTTTGAGATTCATATCAACCCAGAAAGCATAGAAGCGAGAGATGTTTGTGATCTTAGGTCCTTCGAGACTTCTTACCTCTGTTCATTCGACGGTGTTGTGTACGTGATTGATTCTGCATTGCAATGCCACCCTGAGTGCGAGCTTCCACCTGGATTAAGACGCCTCATTTTCCGCATCACCGACCTCGCTACCATTGGGACGACTCGCTCTCCAATGCTGTTCATCCTCGACACGATTTCGTTGGCGAAGAGGGATTTGACGTCTAGGGGTGACCATTTTGCGTATCTCATATCCAGCCTTCACAAACTTGACAGAATTACACTGCGAGGGTCTGACAGATCTGCAGCGGGACTCCCACCTTATAACTGGTGGAGGGCATGTCGTCTGCACCAAATGGGTGGAAGGTTTGTTAGGTTGTATGAGGTGTTCCAATTGGCTGCGTTTCAAATAGCCAATGTCGACGCTGCAGGAAGAAGTCAAGGACAAAATACGTAAACGAATTCGCCTGCATTGTGATTCGAGTAAATGGCTGCCTCTTTACGCAATTCCGCTATTCCGCACCTTGCTTTGGTACACAAGATTGCATTGTAACTCTTTGCTCCCGGTTAGAATTATTTTCATTGATTATGTGTTTTTAATGTTAAAAGTTGACTTTTGGTGCGCTTAAGATTACATTCTGCCACTCGAATCAGCGAAATGCCGATTATATGGTCAAATATTAACGAGGCGGTGCTGCTGATCACCAATTGTGCTTCTTTTCACGCCAAAATGCAAACAGTTTAGGACAGCCTAACTTTTGGCGGCTTTGAGTGAAATGCGCCTCAGCAGCTATAGTCCAACTAAACGATGTTTTAAACAGGCATCGAACACATTAAGTAGCATCGCTGCCCTACCCGGAAATATGCAATTGTATTCGACATTCACCAAGCTACAACGTGCAACAAGCTGAAGTTACAAAGGCGACTGACATTAGCAGGCACAATATTCCAGTCGCGAATAAGGCGAAAGCAACAACGATATCACGGACACACTCGTATTCACAAGGTGACTCGGTGTAGTGCTGGGTAGTGAATTGATCGCATCTCCTGGCCGGTTAGAAGCAGTGAAGCAGGTCACTTCACCTGCCAGAACCAAGCCAGTGTGGAGAGGATAAATTCACGATGTGGCTTACAGATACTGTGACTTGATACACGGTGATGGTTGAAGAGGCAATGCGCAGCGTGACTAGTGTGCTCAGTGCGCAAACAATTTGGGGTTCAGATATGTTCGTGCGCCACATCTTTGCACCCTGTAAAACTGCAAGCCAGTAATAACAGTGTGGCTTCTTGCATCTTGTGCTTCTTAAGCCATCTACTAAGTATACTGTCTATTGAGCAAAAGGATGAAGAGTTCGTTGTATCGAGATTCGGCGCCACCATGGTTTAGATTGGCTACATTTTATTCGAAGTCTTTATGTGTTTTGGCAACTTCAAACAAAACCTTTACTCACGGACCTGCGACTAAATGAGCACAAAGGAATCAAATTAAGCCGCAACAATGCGTTTGCTTGCAGTCAGGGCAAACATGAAATTAATGAGCACTGCACAATTCGATACACCTGGAAAGGAGAAATCCTTTTGGCTCTTGAGGAACAAGAATGTGCAGCTTCTGGTTGCAACAGACTCAGACACACCCGACGCAGCAGATGAACTCAAGGCCTTACTCCCGTTGAAAGGAGAGTCCACTGTACTAATTTAATGTTGTCAGTAGAGAGAGATAAAGGCACAGTCGGGTTGAAGCATAGGCAATGAAATGAGAAACTTGATAACTGGAAGACAGTCGCGAATGGGGTGGTGCGCTCGCTCTTATCAATCCCTTCCTCAGTAGAGGAGCAATCAGCATTCTGCCATTATTACATTGAAAACATCTACAGCCCTATAAGTAGCAAAATGGCAATAAATGATTGCCTGTCGTCAATGCAAGAAGGCGAAGTGAGACCACACTACATTATCAATTCCCTCTTCCTTGAGATACACTGGTCGCCTTGCACATCAATATTGTACAAAATAGCAAGACATACAGCAAAGAGCTTGCAGCATTTTACAAGGCCTCGCTTGAAGTATCCTCGTACAAGCTTGCACAAACAAAATGCAAGTTTCCTAACCTCGGAATCAGCCTTCTAAATGGACGGATTTGTAGCCTACATGAGCAAAATCATAAAGGGCCTTAAAGATAAAGCGACTTATCACATAGACAGCTAGCAATAAAGAAATATATGTGTAGCCAATGCTGTGGGTACTTCGCCATTTCACGCACCTCGGTCTGTAAATACATGAGCAAAGCCCACCCTCCCTTTACGTCTCTTTGCAATACTTTGCCTGCTTCACTGTGCCTTTTGGTAACGTTTGCTTAGAGCAGCCATAATGCCCATTCGCAGAGGCTGATCTCCGCACCATACCAGTTGCACGATTTTATTCTTTTTATTCCGAACCCATGCATTCTACCTTAGTGTTATGGTCTCCGTTTCCCTCAAGAAAGCCTGGAAAAATTACACCACCTTCCTCAGTCATAAGTTGCTAAGTAGATTCGCTTCTTCAAACCTCGTCATTCAAAGCAGTTGATTGCGTCCAGTCAACCGACCACCTCCACCATCAAGGCCGTGGACATTGCTGTAGGTGGGATTCAATAAGGAGCAAAGAATTGACTTCGGCTTCCTTTGGAAGTCACACAGGTGGTGATGCGATGCAGCTAAATTCTATGTGCTACGAATGATTCAAATTGGAGCCACTCAATGACAAGCTGCCGCTCATGAACTGCACTTCTACATAAAAAGAATTGCAAAGGGTGCTCACGACAGTCATTGTAGTAATTAGCCACGCAAAAAGGAAAATTATTCTCTTGTGGAAAGGTGACTGTCTATATGGGATGCAAGGCTTTCCATATAGGCAACACTGGCCCAGCAAAACCTTATTCTGGCCTTTACACTGCGTAATTAAAACGCACAATAGAACTCATTGCTCCTTAAGAACGCGAAGGAGAAATTTGGAGATAGGATTAAATTAAGAACAACTAGATAAAGATGATTCTCTGGACCGCTTGACATAGGAAATGTTCAGGCAAACAGACCACAATGAAATGTGCATTATTTTGCTCTGGCCGCTGTGAAGTCGACTGCGCTGGGGCTTTGTTGATCTGATAAATCGCAACATTCTTCATTGGCTCGATGGCGAGAAGCTCAATCTGGACACTTTGGACTGACTACTTGCATGGCTACATAATTTGGTCACAAGACGTGCAGACTGATCACAGCAGTCGCTATTTTGGTCCGGTCCCAATTCGTGACCTGAATCGGGAGCGCATCGTCTAAAAATTGATGCTTTTTAGCATTTAAGCGGATTTAGGTTCTGGTTATTCAGAGGAGATTGGCAATATCGTTTGCGGGATTGCATGGCCTCAAAAAGGGCTTCTGTCTCTGACTCTGCTTCTGTGAAAAACTGCATGGCATTGCCTTCGCTACGCCGTTTGTTGCGCAGATTCACGTAAGATGCCTTTCCAGGATGATGTATTTGAGGTTTCACTCAATGCCACGTACCTATTCATCTGAAACGGTTTCACCGCTAATGCAGCATTAGCCTTGACTCAACAAAGGTACCAAATTGAAGTACCAAAACACGGATAATGCACCAATGGGTTGAGAGGTACCAAAGTACCTTCGATGAACGCAATTCCATGGAATGCTTCACTATCTACACTTAGGTCAACGAGTCCCTTAACATTTACTCTTTGCCTTTTGTAAAAACCGGCCATAAATACGACAATACGTCTTCAGAGGGAACGTAGACCAATAGACCAATATCTTTCATTCTTGGCATGGGTTAGTAAGCCAAATTAAGTAATGAGACGGTTCAGCCAGAAGACTAGGGCTACTTGCTCTGCTTTACCTTAACTTTCTTTCTACTTCTGCGTCATTTTGACGATAAGGGACTGAAATGAGAAAGCTTACGGTGTCCACGTAATCCGCATACCTAATCCATGTGGACATAGTTGATGGAGTGACTCTGTATAGACTAGGGGAAGTATGACCTACGCTACGAGCATGCATGTGGTTGGATTTCTTGTTAGGGTTCGCTAGATGGGTGTGATGAAGTGATTACAGTTTTTCGGCAATGCAAAAAGAATTGACGGAGAGTGACGAAGTCTGAATTGCAAATGTACTTGCTGCCACTGCTGCATGTTTCATTTGTCACTTCTCAGGCACTAGGTGAACGAAGCACACTTGGACATAAAGCGTGTTATCACGATGCAACAGAGAAATCGTCTCATTCTTGTGGCATCCAATGTGCACTTCTGCTGGGCCAGTCGATATGAATGCATATTCTAACCAGTCTGGAATGGCAGTGCTGCTCCCCTTCCATCATCAATCCATGCTGAATTTCTGATCAAATCGAGGTGATTATCCAAATGTTACATGATAGAGGAGTAAATGTTCTGAGCGGTGGCACATGAACTGCAAATCATTTAGATGCTGGGTGGAACAAGCTGTCAGAAAATAAGAAAATTCAGTTTTTAATCAAGGCACAAAGGAGTTCGTGTAAATCGTGACAGGGTCAACACCGACAACTGATTGAGTAGTTCTGGATGCAAGTCGAAGTCACCGTCCACTCCCTGCATTCTGTGCCAACTCATTTAACAACGACTCAAACGCACGGATTGCTAGTTTTGAAGTCACGAAGCATTCGGATGGATAGTGTAGAGCGTGTTTACATGCTTCTTGTACAGCCACCATAACTCATACTTCAACTTGACGAAACATGTCTGTACCCAGTGTGTGCTTCCGTTCCAAAAATTAACTTAAACAACATTTAGAAGTGAATGTAATCGTTCAGAAATCGTAACTGTCGCATACGAGCAGAAGGTTATCTACAGCACAAATATGTCCGATTCTCGTGGCTATTTACTCCTACCGTAGTAAATAACAACGCTCACAATGAATATGCCCTCTTTACCATCCAATGCACCTGATTTCCGGCCAAATAAACATGTTAAGGCGAGTTTGGTGCAAAGGCTAGTCATGCGCCCCACTTCCCGTTATCACCTCCTCACATACTTGCGCAGATTCGCCGCAACGCAGTCACTTCCTCAGTTTGTTAACAGCGAATGTGCACACTTTTCACTGCTTACATTACCATCGCATTTAGACTGATCCGCTTTGATAGAACTAGTCAGCGATGTATGTGCAAGCCGATTCACCTCTCATGCACTGTCTGGTGGCCACCGTCACCGTTGAGTCCTGTGATATCTCAGCGGCTACCTCATTTTTGCTTCTCTGTTTCCATAAGTTTGTAACAATTTCATAGTCAGCAAATGCGATTGTGATGCAGGAAGCAGGTCTACCACTTAGTACGCAAATTAACGGGCACTTTACAGAACGAAACCGGCTAGTTTATGAATGATGAGTAATAATATAAGGAACTTTTATTCGTGTTGAGTCGTCTTAACGTTACAGCAATGCTTTTGCTTGCAGTCATGGCAAACATGAAATTAGTGAGCACCACACAATTTGATGCACCTGGGGCTACTCAAGTAGGAGAGATGGTGCAAATGGGGAACTCTTCAATCTGTTTAAGGCCAAGAATATGCAGACATAGACACACCCAATGCAGCAGATGAACTCAAGTCCATACTCCGCTGAAATGAGAGTCCGCTATGCTACTTTAATGGAGTCAGCAGAGAGAGATAAACGCACAATCCAGTTGAAGCATGAACACTAGCATGAGAAACGTGATAAATACGAGATAGTCTCGAATAGGATGGTGCGCTTGCCTTCATCGACCCCTTCATTAGTGAAGGAGTAATCCGTATCCCGACGTTATCAATGTTGGGAACAAATACAGCCCTATAATTAGCACAATAGCGTTAAGCAATTGCTCTGTCGTCAATGTAAGAAGACGAATTGAGACTACAATGCATCATCACTTTCTCCTTCTTTGCAAAGCAGCGGTTTCCCTGCGCATCGGTGATCTTCAAATTGCAACATACATTGCATAGAACTTGCAGCGGTTTACATGGGTTCGCTTAAAGCTTCCTTAAACAAAATTTGTATAAACAGAATGGAAGTCTCCTAATCATGGAAGTAATCTTCTGATTAAAAGAATTTGTTGCGATGAAAAGCAAAATAATAAAAGACGTTAAAAACGATGCGACTTATCACAAAGAAAGCAAGCAATAAAGAAATATATGCGTAGCCAATGCTGTGAATACTTCGCCATTTGGCGCACCTAGGTCTGCAAATATGTGAGCAAAGTCCACCCTCTCTTTGCGTCGCCATGTAATACTTCGCTTGCTCCACTGTGCCTTTTAGTAATATTTGTTTAAAGCAGCCATAATGCCTAAGCCGTAGAGGCTGATCTCAGTACTATGTCGGTTGCCTGATTTTATTCCTTTTTCTGAACACATGTATTCCACCCTAATGTTATGCCCTAGAACCTAGAACCGGTACACCACCTTCCTCAGTCATGGGTCGCCCAGTCGCAAAGAGGAGAAATGTTTTCTTTTGAAAGGCGACTGTCTACGGGATGAAAGGCTTTCCATACGGGCGACATTAGCCCATCGAAACCCTATTCTGGCCTTTACAGTGTAAGCGGAACGCACTATACGACTCATTGCTACTTGGGAACGCGAAGGAGAAAATAAGAGGTAAATCAAGAACAATAAAATAAAATATTTCTCTGGACTCCTTGGCATGGCAAATGTGGCGGCAAACAGACCACAATGAAATGTGCATTGTTTTGCTTTGGCCACTGTGAAGGCGACTGTGCTGAGGCGTTGTTGAATTGGAAAAACGCAACATTCTCCACTGACTAGGTGGCGAGAGGCTCAATCTAGACACCTTGGACTGACTGTGTTCATGGCTACAAAATTTGGCCACAAAGTGTGCAGACTGATAACAGTAGTAGCTATTTTGGTCCGGTCGCTACAGTTTGGTAGGAGAATCTTAATAAAGTGCAGTGCCTCATTCAACCATGAGCTTAGCCACTGCAGTGCAATTATTGTGACCACGACATTTAAATTTACAAATGCAATTTCGAGATAATTTGTTAAAAAGGCCTGTTGAGTCCCGTTACAGACTTCTAGTTGCATTGTCACAGAAACGCGTATGCTCCTCCACCTCGAGTCTTTGGTTAGCGAAGGCTTTACAACGCTGCACTCGCTCCTAATCACTGACATGTATCTTGCCTCCCCTTGTCTCTTTAGGAGCATCTGCACTCGGAACTACCCCATGTGCAAGTGGTTACCATGAAATGTGAGCAGATGCTGGCAAGCAGTTAGTCCAAATGTCCAAGGAATGTAGGACTCAGCATTCTACTATATGCAAACGAAGTTCATCCGAGGTGCATAGTGAACACCAGTGGCGGCTGAGTGGACGGATCAGGATGCCAGTTCAGGTCGCCGTATACAATGGCGAAAGTTCGTCCTCAAGTAGCCAACTTTACTCTCTACAACGCTAAAAAGCCTGCGAAGAACTAACGAAGACTTTAAATTTACCCCTTTTCCTTCTTATGTACCTATGCGTGCCCATCACGTGCAACCCATGCGCTTCCATGCCACGTTTCCGTGTATTCGTGCATACATCATGCTGACAGAACATCAGACAACTTATTTATCGTCCTTGATTTTTAGCATGATGCGAGGGTGGGCAGCGAGGACAAATGAGTTTTGATGGCTGTGGAACTGGCATTGAAACACGTATTAAGAATTCGAAGGCTCCACATTATCCACCCAAATGTATGTAAACTTACGAATCGGCACTCTGTGCGTTTCAGTTGTTGTTAATTGAATGCAAGCGGAATGCAGGCAGTGGACGGCCCCACCGAATCGCTCACAGTGAACTCGACTTGAACTTCGAACTGCTCAACCAGTAGTCGGTGTTAACCCTGTTGCAGCTCACATGAACTCCACTGACACTAGATCTGAGGCTGAATTTCCTTCTCCTCTGGCCACTAGTTCCATCCAGCACCCAACTGAGTGTCAATCCCTGTTCCACCCTTTAGGGTGGTCATTCCTCCATCATGTACCAACGCAATGCTCACAACGGGCCAAGCAGGAGTATAGCTTGAATCGGTGCTTAAATGACAGAGCTTCACTCCAATTCCTGATTGTTTGGAGGATGTATTCATATCAACTGACGCAGCAGGAGTGTACGTTGGATGTCCTAAGATTAGGACGATAGTTCCGTTGCAACGTGACAGCTCCTTTAGTCAATCAACGCCCATGAACCGATAAATTCAACACGCCAAATAGCGACAACTACATTTTTAATTAGGATTTTGTCACTTGTGTATCCATTCTTTTCACAGTGCTGCAACGATTCATTGTTTATGGCATACGGATTTGTATATACCTGACAAGCGAACCTGCAATAGCGCCCTTGTCTACTCATTCTTGGTCTTTTTCCATCATTTCCTCACAGGACATCTAACAGCCCTTACATACCTAGAGCAAGTTACGTGTTGTCCAGGTCGAACCGGGTAGGGAAAATGGCAGATTTAGTTTACGTTACATGTACCGTTCGTTCGCCAGTCTTCCATCAGTTGATATTGCACTAGTGCAGTAAACATTGGAATCAAGCCTTTGTGGTTGACTGAATCAAATGGCATTGCACTTTGTGATAATTAGAAAATGGCAAATGCTTTCACGAATGCAGATAGCCCGCTTAAATGCTTCAAATAAACACAAAGATGTTTGATATCAAAGCATGTGCTACCCTCAGATTATTCAAACACTTCAATGGCACCCTTTCCTTGCCTGCCGCGATGGCTGCTCCACTAGATTTCCATCCCCACGCTTATGTCAACAAAGACTAACCCCATCATCTGAATGCACGCACCACGCGTTGTCAGAATCTAATACTTTAAGTCGCACCCCATCATGCATTGTTCCTACCCATCCTAATGGGCAGAGAAGTTAAAGTGTGTTGCAGTCACTTGAGTTGTCAGAAAGTATGAGCAAATTGAAAACGGGGCAACAAACTAAGACCTCTACATTGCCATCGCACAGTCTGAAACGGAAGATTAACCTACCCTTTAAAATGTGGCAAAAGGAAATCAAATGGATTAGTAAGTGCCATTGAATAGTAGAGCGGAAAACGTTACAGTCTTGATGGAATATAGTTAATGGCAAAAGTGCATGGAACATTTGGCTGAAGTAAACCTGGCAGATTGTGCAGTCGGTGGCCTAGCCAGACTAAACACTTGACTCACGGCAATGGCTAACTCGAATCAGGCGCACACTCATGCGTTTTACTCAAGCGAACTCTGCTAAAAGCGAATAAATCACAAGTAGGATTTAAGATTAATTTATTAAACCTGCGAGGTGCACGATGGAGAGGATTCCTCAGCATGTACGAATCGAGATTTGCAAATACCTTGCTGCCATGGACATCGTCAATGTGTGTGAGGCAATGCCCCACATGAAGTCGGTTCTCAGGTCTCTCACCATCAAAGGCATTTGCGCAGTCACGTGAGATAAATGGAGTGGGTAGACGCAAAACTATGTTGTATGCCGTATTTAACTCGTACCTTTGTGAAGAGAGAAGCTGACCCAGAGTTGAATGCACAATCAGAAGGAATGGTTCTATTCACTGCTCTACGATACTACCAAGAATGTTGCCGATTCACTCTGCAGTACATAAACCACGTCCTAACTGATTGTGGCAGGACCATTCGATTTCTAATGCTTGGATGCAACGTTATGGATTTGGGTCCCTTTCATCCGCTTTGGCCTTCTCTCGATTATGTGGCTTATAGGTGTGGAAGACCACTGCAACTGAACTACCACGTTGCACCTGATCTTATTGAAAGGGTCGCTATCCTTTCAAACTTAGAGATTCATATCAATGAAGAATACATAGAAGGGAGAAATGACCGGTATCATAGGTCCTTCGAGGCGTCTTATCTCCGTACATTTGACGGTGTGGTGTGCATGATCGATTCTGCACTGCAATGTCAGGTTGGGTGCAGTCTTCCACTTGGGTTAAAACGCCTCATTTTTCGCATCACCAACCTCAATGTTAAACAGTTGACTCGCCCTCCACTGCTCTTCATCCTGGACATAAATTTGCAAGAGACACAAGATCTTGCCTCTTCGGGTGAATGTTTTGAGCGTCTCATAGCCAGTATTCACAGACTCGACAGAATTGCATTGCAAAGGTCTGGCAGAACTGCAGCGGGACTACTACCTTATAACTGGTGGAGGGTGTGTCATCTGCACCAACAGGATGGATGGTTCGTGAATCTGTATGAGGCGTTTCAAATGGCTGCGTTGCAAATAGCCGACATCGACGCTGCAAGAAGCAGCCAAGACTAAAATGTGTCATCGAGTGCACCTGTATTGCGATTCAGGTAGAAACCTGTCCTTTTATGCCATCCCGCTATCCCACACTTTGCTTTGGTACATGGGATTGTATTGTGTTTCAGGCTGGATTTCGTTTCATTGCTTGTGTGGTTCTGTGAAACTTTGACGTTCGGTGCGCTAAGATAACTTTCTGCCACTTGAATCTGCAAAACGGTGATTAGGTGGGCGAATGATAACGAGAGGGTGCCACTGATCACCGGTTGTGCTCCTCTTCATGCCAAAACGTGGACGAATTAGGACAGTCCAACTTTTGGCGGTTTTGAGTAAAACACGCAGCCGCAGATATAATCCAGCCTAACGACTCCTTTTCTTGGATGGTCTGGGGCATTGATGGTGGATCAATTTGCAACCCAGAGCAGAGCCCTCCGTGTGGCTGGTTTTAAAGAATGTTTGCTAGATTTGAAGAATATTTTATTAGTAAGACAGCTAATCTGGCTCTGCATTTCGACGGCACGATTTCACTGAAGGCGAGCAGAGATTCGCAATGCCAACATATTGCTCAGCTAATGCATTCACAGCCTGTCTCTTGTCGTGGACAATTTTGAACGAGAACTTCATCACCTTGTAAGGTAGAATGCGGCATATTAGGCTATTGGTTTAATTCAAATGAATGAAGCATTCAGAGTGGCGATCGGAGAATTTCGGTTACTATTAATTGAGCTTTCGAATGGTAAAGAGCGTAAGTGAACTCACCGCATTTCTCACGTGAATTCGACTTGATTCCTCAACCACATAATCAGTAGTCAGAGCTCGCCTGCTTAGAGCTCGAATAAACTGCCCTGACATCTTATGAGATGCTAAGCTGCACCACACTCAGACGATTAATCATATTTAGTAGCATTCTGATCCCTAGTTTCTGGTTTATCTCACTCGGTAGTCATCTCTATGAATGCAGGTCTTGGTGCGTGTCCTTTTTCATGAAGCAATAAAAGTTTACAAACGTCAGTTTTTGGGAAAGCGAAATGCTAAATTTGCCTCTTAATGCTTCAAATCTACAGCTAAATACCTTTCGTGGCTCGCTAATGCCGCTGGCACAAAAGCTGTGCTTCTCTTCTTAGAAATGCGACATAAACTTCGTCGGGCTGTAAAGCTTAGTGTGGGCGCAGGCTACCTCATAGCTAAACCACTTCACTGCATCAGTGTTGGGGGATGAGGTTAAGTTAGGAGACTCATGTCACGCATAAAAGTCTTTGTTAAAAGCCACAGGATGGTGCAACACTCTTAGGGTCACGCGAAAACACCAAGATTACTCAAATTCTTCTCTGCGAACCTATCATCTCACACATGACTAGTTTTAAAGAAAGGAAAACAGCAGATGTCAATTGGCTCTATGACTTACGAGGGGGTTGTGAGGTGGATCAGTGATTTGAGTTTGACAATGCCTTCAAAGGCACTTTGACACATTTCTCCTCCCATTGGTGCACCACTGATGTGTTGGTGCGTGGGTTGCATGAGGTTAGGTGCTGCATTGATGGTCAAACCACTTTAGACTAGAAGTGATTGGGTAGTAGAGATGGGAACAGATTGGGGAGGATATGAAGCCCAAATGGTCAGTAAATATTAAACGCAGCTGCATGCTCAAGAGACAGGCAGGTGCTCAAAAGCCCTTTACAAGTGCTTCTGGGCACTTTGTAATGTGAGTGTAACATGAGACCTACTACCAAGCAATTCAGCTGCGTGTCCATGACGAAATCTACGGTGTCGCTTCATCCTGCCTTGATGCTTTTAATTAGCATCATCACCACCATTACCGACTATGAGATAATTTGCTCTTCGGACCAGACCGAAGTAGTGACTAGCATATAGTGCTTTCCAACATGGCTTGATTCTCGGAGAAGAGAAGGCCTGCTTCAGGCCACTAATCGGCCTGGTGTTGGGTTGCTTTCACTTTCCAACGCGCCACGGTGACTGCGCAGTTACTGGCGCCAACGGTCAGCTTTGTTCGAATTCAGTAACCACTTTAATTCTGCATCTCTACTACCTTAGGATAGTAGCGATAGCGTTGCTAACAAGCCCATTTATGAGGGAGCAAGGAACTTATGCCACTGGTAATGCGAAAGCTACATAATCCACCCAAACCGAATTGAAAATAGGAAATTCTGCTAGCTCAGGTGCCATAATTCATGGTTTTGTTATTTCCCTCACCAACACCTACCTCATAGCTAAACCACTTCACTGCATCAGTGTTGGAGGATGAGGTTAAGTTAGGTGACTCATGGCAAGCATAAAGAATTTTGCTATAATCTACAGAGTGGTGCAACATACTTGGAGTCATGTGAACGCACCAAGATTACTCAAACTCTTCTCTGCAAACCTATCACCTCACACATGACTAGTTTAAAAGGAAGGGAAGCAGGAGATGTCAATTGGCTCTATGACTTACGAGGAGGTTGTGAGTTGGACCAATGATTTGTGCTTGACAATGACTTCAAAGGCACTTTGACACATTTCTCCTCCCATTGGTGCACCACTGATGTGCTGGTGCGTGGGCAGTGTGAGGTTAGGTGCTGCACTGGTGGTCAAACCACTTTAGCCCGGAAGTGGTTAAGTGGTGGCGTTGAGAACAGATTAAGGGAAGGCATTATGCGCAAACAGCCATTGCACTATGAAGATCTGATTTTGTGAAGCATTAGCGTGTATCAAGAGGTCTTTTGCAGCAGTGGATTTCTAATTTCCACCTCTGAGGCCGAACGCCGCTTCAATTTCTATGTAATGACTGAAATAGATGAGTAGTTAAATGGACACATAAAAGGCTGGATGAGGGTTATTCTTAGCTAATATTTCCCCGTAACTTATTCCTCCGTTATGTGCAGTTGCCTTGGGTACAGCTGACTACATAGATTTCAGGCCAGCGCTTTCTACCTGCCAAATCTACTTTGCTTTAGCAATGAATCAGTTTCTTTACCATCCTCATAGAATACTGTCCAGCAGGACTTTGGAGGCGCGTGGGCAAGCTCCATTTGAATAGTCTCAGCTTTGATTAGTTAGTCTTCAATCAAAAATTTGCCTTATTGTGCTGCTATGTTATGAGGCTTTGTATGCGAGAGGGAGTAGATTTTTCACGGCTAGTCACTGAGTTCACGAATTGCCCTCACGCTAAGATGCGGTACTTTGGGGATGCTACATCCTGATGCAATGAACTCGAGCATTTCATTCTTCGGACGCTGTGCCTTGATGGCTCAACATGACCTTCCAATCATGCTAGTAGTTTTACTGTCCTTATGTACGAAAGCAGATAGTATGGTCTCGTTTGATACTAAGTGTTATCACATCTTCAGGGAGAAATCGAAGCATAGCATCTCAAGTAATTAAAATCAAATACTGAGGCCAAGTGAGTGGGTCATGCGCACGCATCTGCGTGTCACAACACGCTTCATGAATAGTCACGTCGTTCTCCGTCGTTGCATTTGGGGACCCCAGGTAACAACCGTCCTTTATTTTATGCACTCCACTTAGGAACTTTGAATACGATACGCTTTCCCCTTGAAGAGCAACAAAAGCGAAACAAAGCTTGGTGCTTGAGTTGGAAACCTTGGCACCTCTATCGATGCAAATTGTGGGTGCTTAAACCATGTGCAATCTCTACATATACTTCCCTCACTGTCCCCTCCCCTACTCATCGCCCACAAAATTAGCACAGCAGACACTGAGTAGATTTGCTTCAACGGTGTTCGTCACGCCACCTAAAGACATTGCCACAAAGAAGCATTCGACGATGTGAATATAATTGACTCCACAATCACGTGTAACTAAACAAGTGGATTTATCGAGCTGACACCATGGCCTTGTCATTTAGTTGGCTTGATACCACCAAATGCCATGCAGTCACATGCTTTTCCTGCTTTACAGCAAAGGAAGAAGCGCAACTTATGCAGTCAGCAATATTTGTGGGGTCCGATTGTAAACACTTTCAAACGCTCTTCCGAGACGGATGCCACAATCGTTGGGCTCTGTAATATCGTGTGTTTACAAGTGGCATTGGACACTGCATTCACTCTTTTGTTTCTATCATATATCCAAGGAACACAGTGCTGATACAGCCCATTGCTAAAAGAAATAGAAGAGAGCAAGCATTGCTCAGCAGGGTAAAAACGAAAGATTAAAACATGAGGTTCATGGGATTCACAGATAAGCATACCATGCATGTGCTATTTACCCAAGCTCCCCTTCTCGTCGGTACTTGGCACCGCTGTCATCAGACTGCTTGCTGTGGACTTGGCTGCTACCTTCAGCATTGAAAGTGAGGAGCCGCGACAAGGCCCACTGGAATGCTTGGAGCATTGAACTAAAACTGCAAAAAGGGACTTACGTTGCGTGCGATAAATGGAAATGAGAAAATGAAACAAAACGCCTGCCTTGTTGTTCCACAGTCTGCCACATTAATACGAGCACCGTTTTCAAAAGAAGACAACAAGGAATTCAAGTGGAATACAGGTTGCAATTAAATGTTAGGGTGGAAAAAGTTACAGCATGGGCCGACTTAATTGCCCGCAAAATTGCAAGAAACATTTGGCTGGATTAAACGTGGCCGATTGTGCGGTCAGTAGCAAAGCCAGACCAAACGCTTACACTACAGTGAGAGTTGATTCCAAATAGGCGCTCACTTATGCGCCTTATTCAAGCGAGCTCTGCTAATAGCGAAAACATCGCAAGTTGCCATTCGGATTCATTAAGCAAATCTGCAGTGCGTACGATGGAGAGGCTTCTTCCACATCTGCGAATCGAGATTCGCAAACACCTTAATGGCACAGACATCGTCAATTTTATGTGAGGCAGTGCGCAGCATGAAGTCGGTCATGAGGTGTGTCAAGATAATCGAACGGTGCAATACTTCGCTCTGATGGTCTGCATCTGCAAGGCATCTTATAA
Organism: Taenia hydatigena; assembly: GCA_036345935.2. Classification (NCBI taxonomy): domain Eukaryota; kingdom Metazoa; phylum Platyhelminthes; class Cestoda; order Cyclophyllidea; family Taeniidae; genus Taenia; species Taenia hydatigena. The sequence continues at coordinate 10,385,399 of JADWOT020000010.1, forward strand.
GTACGAGATAGGAAAATAAGAGAATTAATACGATGCCCAGCGCGTGTAGCCCATTCGCTTCGAATCACCTTCAACCACTTAGAGTTACTCCGGTACAACTTCGAGTTTTACGAGCCTCGCAGATGAAAATGAGTTTGTTAGATCAAGCATTTACGTTTATCTCCACATATTTCGCTCGATTAAGACGCTCACTTCTGCTTCCTCATTCTCAGCCTCAACGCGAGACAGGGTCACTGAATGATTCGCCATGCGTGTTGACTTGTCGAGGCCACTGTTACGGGAACCTAGAAGAACAAGTAAATTGATGCGGACGTCTGATACAGTTCTCTCACTGACCTCCCTTTGACGAAATGTTGTATTTTACTTCTGACTAAAAGCTAGATGGCTAGCCAGTGAGTTAGCCTCAGTGGTATTATGGGTGAATTAGGCGCGGTCCACAATGAGTTCACGTACGAGGTCTGGTAAAAGCTATCCTTGAGGCGAAGAAGGAAAAAATGTTACAGACTAAGAAGAACGGTAAATCACTTATATACAAAAAGACTTTTCCATGCCGAACCCGATGGCGATAAAGACATCGAACGAATGAGGATGTGCGGAAAAGTGGGAGTAGATTGACTGCAGAATGCCTCTTGGTTAAACCACATCATCGAATCGGTGCAAAAGAAGTTAGTTAGGCCTTTTAATCCATGGCAGGAATAAAATATTCTGACTCCAAGTGTTTGGAGCCGAATGAGCACTCAGTCATCGCAATTTACATCCCTCACCTAACATGCAAATGCATTTGGTAGCGCTGCTAAATAAATGCTTACGCATGCAAGTTCCTTTCCTCAAAAGAGCGTTTCAGCAGACAGATGAGGAGAGCTAATTCCCGTGCAGATATCTTCGACTCTCACAATTAACTTCAGCCACTGTTGCATTGGGCATCATTTGCAATACATTTGGGGCTCCATTCACCAGGTAGGGTTTATGACGTTTTGGCCTTTCGCTTGTGCAACGGCGATCCATTCCCAGCTCGTCTCCCACACTCTGCACTCATGTGAAATTCCGGGTAAGTTTGCAAGGCAAAAGAGGCGCACACCAAGAGTGGAGGCATGTTTCGTCAAGTTCTAACCGCCCTGCTCCGCTATCCCAGGGATGTGTATGGCCTTCCCCTCCAACCAATCATCCATCATCAGAAAGTATTCGCAACATTCATGCGCAGTAGCATAATAACAATGTTTGCACTTCCTATTGCTAACATATATTTCACCTACTTTTGCCTCTTAAAGAGCAGCCTCTCGCAAAATTCACTTGCATGCAAATTGGCATCGTGAATCGCGAATTGAGGCTGTCAGGACTGTGGAACACAGCATTCACCTGAGTGTTAGCGAAGTTAGTCCAATTTATGAGAAAAGCAACAGTGGTGTCTGAGTAGAGGCATCGGGATTTTAAGCATCGTTCTCACTTTCACTTCAATTATCTCTTTGCTTATTTACCACAAATTGTGCTGAGTCACACACCACCACGGTTAGTCTAGTGTCACGTCTTTGTGTACTGCTGGAGGTAGCATTTGACAGGCAGGGAGACAGCGACTCTACACTTACTGCAGACGAAAGCGCTAAAGAATTGTGGTGACCCTCACTTTGCTTATGGCTGCTTGCCTCACCAGCGGCAATGGCGATTTGCAACGAGACTTAATGGGACGTCTCATGCACGTCAACGAAAATGCCATTTTATTGGTGAAGAGGCTGCATTCTCCACCAATCACATGTGGGTGCGCTCGCTGCAAAGACTTCCCACTATTACGAAAAACACCATTGACTTGTCTGTAGAGATTGACCAAGGGACATTTAACACGATTACGCCTAGACGACTAACTCTCTGTTCTGATTCAGCGTCCTTCAAGCTTTAACTTCAATTTCACCGAGTCTCGTCAAAATGCTCATGTTTTATCTTATTATCATGGGCGGATTCCTATGCAGCAAAAGTATGCCTTTTGAATGGGGCGAAACCAGAGCACATATATTTGAAACGTCAGTCTTGAAACCACACAATCTTCAGCAATGGAATGAATAGAGTGTTCAAATGATGCAAACATGTGTTTAAAAGCATTTACAAGTGCAAGCGAGAACCGACTTGTGTGGTCTCACATCCGCTTTAGATTCTCTTTTGAGAGATAGTGTAGTTAGACGTAAGCAATGAGAACTCGCCTTTTCAACTGTGCGTCATTGAATCGGAGGCGTTTAATGTCGGAATTGCTCTATTTCAACTTTACTCGAAGAGAGTGCTTTACAGGTTGGCAACCACGCGCATTAAATTCTGCATTCACGACTACGATGTAGAGGCGTTTTGTAAATGCCTCACAAGCATGCATCTCACCAATGTCTGCAAGACGATGTCTAGCATTGAGAGAAACGTCAAATATATCATCATGGAAAAGCATCTTACGTGAATCTGTGCAACGAACGCAGTAGCCGAATGCAATGCTATGCAGTTTTTCACAGAGGCGATATCAGAGGCAGAGGCCCTTTTTGAGGCCATAGAAAGGCCAAGCCATTTTTGTATTGAGGGATTCGGGCTTTCGCACATCGTGTTATGTGTGCATGTAAACGTGGGCTGCCCATCCATGGTCAACAGTAACGCAACCGAAATGCGCCCATGGGACTGCGCTGCTTAGTGTGTAGTGGACACTTGTTAGGATTACTGGAATGCTTGGAATGGCCAAGCTTATTTTTGTATAGAGGAATTCGGATTCCAGCACAATGAAATTTGTATCCAGTTTAATTTACACGTGCTCATAATAACGGCCACATCGATCCTTACAATTGTGTTCAAATGACATTTATAGGCCGTAAACAGCTTTATTTGCCTAAAATTAAGTGACATAGTTAACTATGTTGCCACAATTTGACGGTTCTTTACACGTCAAACTCTAGCTCTCTGAAGATGAATGCAGATGTGCGGTGGTGAATACATCAGGAATTCGTGGCTTTTGTAAATGGAGAGTCAATTGCCTCCCAATCAAATCAAGGATAGTATCAACTCTTCCTCTCCCTCGATTGCGTTCCCAGGATGAAGAGCATTGGAGGGCGAGTCGTCTTAGTGGCAGCAAGGCTGGTGATGCGGAATATGAGGCGCCTTAATGCAAGTAGAAGACTGCGTCCAGCACGGCACTGCAGTGCAGAATCGGTCATGTACACAACACCGTCGAATGCGCATAGGTAAGAAATCTCGAAGGACATAAGACACAGTGAATACTTTCCTTCTATGCTTCTTCGATTGACATGGATATGACAGTAAGGCAAGCGGGTTGCTGTTTCAATGTAATCAGGTCCAACTGGGTAGTTTAGATGCGATTGTCGTGCGTAGCTTTTAGCAGAATAAACGAGGGATCGCCAGAGTGGATGGAGGAGACCCAAACGCATTACGCTGCATGCAAGCACTAAAAACCGAATGATTCTACCATGGTTAGATAAGACATAGTATATGTACTGCCGAGCGAATTGGCAACATTCTTGGTAGCATCGAATAGCACTGCAAAGAACCCTTCCTTCTGACTCTGCTTCTACCACTGACTCATCTTCTCTCTCCACAACGACACGAGTCGAATACAGCATGCAACAAAGATATGCGTCCACCCACTGCATTTGTCTCACGTAACTGCGCAAAATGCCTTTGATGGTGAGAGACCTGAGAACCGACCTCATGTGGGGCATTGCCTCACACACATTGACGATGTCCATGGCATCGAGATATTTGCAAATCTCGATTCGTACATGTTAAGGAATCCTCTCCATTGTACAACTCGCAGGTTTACTAAATGAATCCTAATTCCGACTTGTGATTTATTCGCTATTAGCAGAGTTGCTTGAGTAAAACACATGATTGTGCGCCTGATTCTGGTTAGCCGTTGCCGTGAGGCAAGAGTTTAGACCGACTAGGCTTTCGACTGCACAATCTGCCAAGTTTATTCCAGTCAAATGCTTCATGCACTTTTGCCAACAGCTACATCCCATTAAGACTGTAACGTTTTCCACTCTACTATTCAATGGTACTTACCACTCCATTTGGATTTACGTTTGCCACATTTGATTTCCTTTTGCCACATTTTAAAAGATAAGTTAATCTTCCGTTTTAGACTGTACACTGGCAATGTAGAAGGTTTTGGTTTGCTTTCCCAATTTCATCTTTTACTCTCTGACAACTCAAGTGGCTGCAGCACACTTTTAACTTCTCTGCCCATTTTGATGGGTAGGAACAATGCATGATGAGGTGTGACTTAAAGTGCCAAATTCTGACAATGCGTGGCGTGTGCACTCAGATGATGAGATTAGTCTCCGTTGGCATAAGCGTTGGGATGGAAATCTGGTGAGCCGTTTCGCACTTTTTATTGTGAAGCAGCCATTGTGGCAGGTAAGGAAAACCTGCCATCGTAATACTGAGATAATCTGAGGGTAGCGCTTACTTTGATACCAAATAACTCTGTGTTTGTTAGAATTTATCCATCACAAAATAAATTCATCACCCTCTAAACAAGGGTCAACTGCTGCACAGATGACTTTGATCATTTGATCAGATTTCAAATACGGTCGGTTGAGACATGCCAAAAGTAGGTTTAAGGGCCCATTCCAAATAAAGCGGTTATTGCTCTCTCTGAATTTCAGTTAGGTACCTGTGGCCCACTTAAGCCCACTTCTGCTGATCTACTCATTTCGTGGCTGCAATGACGGACACGTCAGCAAATGTCGAGTGTCTGACCTAACATCTTAACAACTCCACCTCTTTTAACGCACAGATTTGTGCCACTAAAACGCCAATTAAATCGTGCAGAAGGTTTGCTTAACTAGGTGCGCATTGGCACAAAATTTTTGTCCTATTTACGGAAAAACATTGAGGAATAGTTCGGCACTACGTGCCGATTCCACTTCGTGACGTATTTATTGGATTTTTGCATTGCAGTGCCATTGTAGACACCACCTGTTGCATGTGTTGAGGAGCCTCATGAACATCCTCACTCGCAGCACCTTCGATGCGACACGTCGTCCTCCATCACCGCCAATCTTGAATGCTAGGTCGAAACAGACGGAGACGACGACGGACACGTGTGATGATTTTGGAGGACCTGAGGTGCATGTTGGCTCATGCAGTTGATGGAGAGTGTGACGTCTTCAACAATCAGGTAGGTGCCGGTGGACCTCGCTTTAATTCCTCACTAACAGCTCTGGAGATAGAGGTCAATTCCACAGCAAGCAGTCAGACTACGACGGCGTCGCGCATTCGCGTGTAGAGGATTTCAGTAAGCAGTGCATGTATGGTACACTTACTTGTTGATTTTCATGAACGTTTTATTTTGAGCTTTTGATCTTACCTTACCCACCAATGACTTCTCTCCCCTATTCTTTGGCGTGATATGCTGTACCTGCGCAGCCATTCGCAGTGACTTCCATGCACCCACCATAGTTTGTATTGCGATCCTCATGAGTAAAGCATAGTGTTTATTTCGGTGCCATTATTTAGTCTAGAAGCAATTTTACCTGCAGGTTTCTAGGCACTATAGTGTAAATCCAGTGTTTTACCTGTCCAAGAGCTAAAATCTGTACACTTATCATTGTTTAGGGTAATGAACAGTCTAGCATTCGTTTTTTAAATACACAACACATCCACTTTGAGATCATATTTATGAGTCTCCCAACTCTTTGCACAGACTTGCTGCAACCCAGTCGCATCTCCAGCTTGTCCACAGCGAACATGCGCACTTCTTGCCGCCTTACTTATCACTGCGATTTAGCTGTCCCGATTTGCTTCAACAAACCATAGATATGCTCTGGCTGTAATACTTTGTTTGTTAGAACTGCCAATTTCTGTCAAGGTCACAGAGGTGGCCATATTGCCCTAGCTGCGTGGGCTGGCCTCTGAGCCATGTCAGCAGCCTTTTTCCCTCTGTCCGGTGAATATATGTATTCTACCCTGCCACTTTGCCTGCTTTTGCCTTAAGGGAGCCTCGGGACGCTACACTGGCAACTTCACCTTTGCACCATTCATGCCTGCACACAGCGGAATGGGCGCGGATGGTGGACCAATAATTTCGTACCAAAATGATGTATAATCAGCCCCGCTGGTCCTAACTGCATCAAAACAGTCACGCGCTTGTCTTACTTTCCTATTTTTGTCAATATTTACAACATGGAAAGGAATATGCTCCGCATCTTACGTCCCTCGAGATTTCTTACCTATGCTCATTCGACTGTGTTATGTGCATGACCGATTCTGCACTGCGTTGCCTCGCTGAACGCAGCCTTCCACTTGGATTAAGGCGCCTCACATTCCGCATCACCACACATGCTGCCACTGGGACGACTCGCCCTCTAATGTAGTTCATCCTGGACACGAGATCGAAGGAGACAGGCGATTTGACGTCTAGGACTGATCATTATGAGCGTCTCAGAGCCATCTTCACAAACTCTGCAGAACTACATTGCGAGGTTATGGTGGGTCTACAGTGAGATTCTCACCTTAAAGTTGGTATGGAACATGTCGTCTGCACCAACGGGATGGGAGGTTCTTGAACCTGTATGAGGCATTCCAAATAGCGCGTTGCAAATCGCCAACATCAGCGTGGAAGGAAGCAGCCAGGGCCGAAATGTGACAGCAGATTCACCTGCAATATGAGTTGAGCAAAATCTGTTCATTCATGCCCTTTCGCTATCTCGCGCTTTGCTTTGGCACACAGGATTGCATTGTAATAATCTGTTCCAGGCTACATTCCATCTCATTGCTCACGTGTTTTTTGTCAAACGTTGACCTTCTGCGCACCAAGACAACCTCGTTTCACTCGAATTAGCAGAATGCCGATTTGATGGCCGAATTTTAACGAGAGGATGCTACCGAGCACGGTTTGTGCTTCTTTTTTATGCTAGAACAGGAATAGTCTTAGTTGATCTACCTTTTAGCAGCCATAGGAAAAGCGGCAGATGCACTTCAAATAAACAATTCATTCTCTTGCAGTGTCTAAGACTTTAAAGTTGACTCAAGATTACATTTTTCAGCTTGAATCAGCGAAATGTCGGTTATATGGTGAAATATTAACGAGGCGGTGCTGCTGATCACCGGTTGTGCTTCTTTCATGCCAAAATGCGAACAGTTTAGGACAGCCTAACTTTTGATGGCTTCGAGTGAAATGCGCAACAGCAGCTATAGTCCAACTAAGCGATTTCTTCTCTGTGACTGCCTAGGACATAGTCGGTGGATCAGTATGCAACCCTGCGCAAAGTCTTCTGTGTGGCTGATTTTAAAATGTTTGTTAGATTTGAAGAATGTTTAAGCAGCTAGTCAGCTAATCTGGCTTTGCACTTCGACATCAAGTTTTCACTGAAGGCGAGCAGAGATGCGAAATTTGTGAGTAATTTTGTAGGGGAATTTCATTAACTCGTAAGGTAGTATTTGTTGGTAGCGCGAAATTCATGGTGAGGCAAATGGTACATAAGGCAATTCACCTCAGCTTACAGTTAATAATCAAAACAAACTACCCAAAATGCAGTGAGTTAAGCAATCGGTTTAATACAAATGCATATGGCATTTGGATTGACGATTGGCGAGTCAAGCTTGCTGTTGTTTAATCTCTCGCTTCCACCGGCGAGCGCGCGAACTTACCGCATCTCTCACAGTGGCTTCGACTTGATTCCTTAGCCGCTTAGTCATTAGTCAAAGGCGGTCGGGTTAGAGCAGGGACAAACTGCACTGACATGCTACAAAATGTTGAGTTCTATCCTAATCATGCGACTTACCTTATTTGGTAGCAGTCCAATCCCAAATTCCTGATTATCTTATTCAGTGTCCATTTCATGATGGCAGGTCTTGGTAAACATCCAGTCTTCTAAAGCAGTGAAAGATGCACTGGTGCTAATTTTGGGGAAAGTAAGGCACTAGATTCGCCTTTTAATGCTTTAAACCTACATCTGATGCCTTTGCTTGGCTCATTACTGGCGCTGGAATAAAGTGAAACACAAACTGTGTTTGATGTGCAAAAATCACTGCTTAAACAGAATACCTCTTGGCTACACGATTTCGCTGCATCAGAGTAGAAGGGCATGGTTAAGGGATCCATGACACGCATAAGGGATTTTGCCTTAAGCTTTGAGGTGGTGCATGATTCATGCAGCCAAGATGGAACGCGACGATTGCTCAAATTCTTCTCTGCAGACCTATCACCTCACACATGAAAGGTGCATACATGAGTACTGCAAACCCTTACGATGTTGGATAAAAGTTTGTCTATCAAGCCACCCGTTCACGTCGGTTGGGTGAGGAATCGGACTGCTCCACGATGGAGAGGCATTTGTCGCTTCTTCGCATGCCATCCTTTCTTCCACAATCTTCTCTCGCTTGTATAAGTGAATGCGTCGAAATAAATAGGCTATTGTAAGGTGTATCCACAATGGACGCAAGTTGGCTAGTGATGAACCGTTAGGCGATGCAACTCAAAATGATAGTCCTGTGGTCACATAACACAGCGAGGCAAATATTGAGACTAACATTCAAGGTATACTAAATGCCTAGTAGCAACACCTCAAACTCTACTTCCAGGCGACACATCATGTGCTTCATTTATGATTAATCCCAAGTCAAGTCTTCCTCAATGTCCACTTGCCAAATATGGTCTTGTACCCCACGAATTGTTACATCGAGATCATAAACACAGGTAAGTTTTTGAGTTAACTACAGGTGCGGAGCGGAGATGATAGTCTATTGATAAATAATGACGAGTTTGGATGCTTTGCTACACACAAAGTCAAGCTTGTGTCCTAACAGCAATGCATGAGAATGTCAGTGTACAAATGAACTGCTTTTACGGGCGAAATAAGTGAAGGTGGTTAAGGGGATAAAACACATTCTGCCTTTAAATCTCCGCCCATGAAATGTGCTTCTGCAGCGGCTCTATTTCCAATTGACATTAGGCCAACAGCCTTGATAACACCTTTGCCTCGAACTTGTAATGGGGTTATAATCCTCTGAAAGGTAGAAAATGACATTAGGATTTGAGGCGCATGGAACTTTTTACTCGGTCCCTCACATCCCTCATGATTACGGCAACTAGTGAGTATCGGTGGAATACTTAATAACATTCTTTTCCAATTCTACCTTTGCCTCAAACTTTAGCAAAGTAGGGATTATGCATTACAAATGGTGTCGTCCTATCCTACTAACCACCACTCAATGTACACAAGTACTCACAAATATGTGTTGACCTCAAATTATTACAAGCTTAGTCTGGCAGGTCCCGCGAGCCTGCCTGATGGCCACTCCACTAGATTTCTATCTCTTCGCTTCTGCCTACAAAATGCAAATCTGAGATGTAAATGCACATACCATGTTATGCGAGATTTTAGCATTCGTGCCTCAATATTGTGAGAAGAAAAATGCACACACCAAGAGTGGTGGTATGTAGCGTCAAATTCTAACTGCCCTGATGCGCCATCGCAGTTATTTGTATGGGCATGCCTTCCAATGGGTCTATCATCATCAGAGAGCCCTTACATCTATCATGCGCAGCAGTATAATAGCAATGCTTGCACTTTTTATTGCTAACATATACTTCAGTTGTATAACGCTGCAAGTTCTATGCAATGCATGTTGCGAGTTGAAGATGGCTGATGCGTAGGGGACAGCTGTCTCTCAAAGAAGGGGAAAGTGATCATACATTGTAGTCTCGATTCGCCTTCTTACATTGACGACAGGGAACTTGCTTAATGCCATTGTGCTACTCATAGGGCTGTGTTTGTTCCAAACATTGATAGCGTCAAGATGCGGATTACTCCTCCACTAATGAAGGAATCGGCAAAGGCAAGCGCACCATCCCATGCAAGACTGTCTCTTAGATATTACGTTTCTCATATCATTATTAATGTTTCAACTGGATTGTGCTTTTACCTCCCTCTGCTGACTCCACTAAAGTAGTGTAGCGGACTCTCATTTCAGCAGGCGTATGAACTTGAATTCATCCACAGCGGTGGGTGTGTCTGAGTTTGTTGCAATCAGAAGATGCACATTCTTGGTCCTTAAGAGCCAAAAGGATTCCTCATTTTCAACGACTTCTCTGTTTGAGCAAATCCAAGTGTACAAATTTGTGCAGAACGCACGTTATAGATGGTTTACGAAACACAAAATGTCAGAAGACGCACTGCTATAATTGGCTTGCGATTTTACATGGCACAGAGATGTGACGCACGAAAATATCTAAACCACAATTTGATTAAGCATCGAGCACACTGGTAACGCTCTGTTTAGCCTCTCATCCATTACCGTGTATCAAATCGCAGTATCTGTAAGCCACACTGTGTATCTATCCTCTCTACACTAGTTCGGTTCTAGCGGATGATCGACCTGCTTCACTGCTTGTAACCGGCCAGACCATGTGGTCGTTTCACTTTCAGCACAACACCGAGTCGCCTTGTGAATACGAGCGTATCTGAAATATCCTTGCTGCCTTCGCTTTAATCACGACTGGAATATTGTGTCTGCCAATGTCGGCCGCCTTGGTGACTTCAACTCGTTTCACGTTGCGGCGTAGTAAACGTTGAAGGAAATTGCATATAATTACGAGTAGGACAGCAATGCTACTTAATGTGTTCGACGCCTGCACAAAAAAGGAAAATAGGGGCAAGATTTAATATAATTTTTTGTTAGTTTTGAAGCAGTAGGCTGCATGATTGCCTTATATTTACTTGTCTTATGCGGCATTTCACACTGAACCCTGGACTCTTCCCCATCATCACATGGTCCAACAAGCAGTGCAAAACATTCTGCAGTATGTCAGCGACCAATCATTGTGCAGCAGTGAATGGTAAAACGGTCAGTGTAGAAGATAGAAAAAGAAAAGAAAGGAAGTAAGCAAGTGGAAGCAGAGTGCCATTTGGCGAGAAAAACGGCGGCTTCATGTAAGTATCCTTTGGTGCTTAAGAAATTAGACAGCGTAGTGCAGATACTATTGCTTGGTCATTCGAAATGACAGGTTATTAAAGAGCCGTGGAAATTTAACTAAGTAATGCGTCTCAATTCTGGATCTAGTCCACCTTACCAGTAGTGAAAACGCCGAGCTGGGATAAATGGTGGCAGACTACTAAGGTGAAACGTGGTTAAAATGTCCACATTGATTCAAACCTGTCGGATTTCTCTTTTGGTAAAAACTAGGGCGAATATACAACCTTTAGTGAATTTTAATGGGGAAGAGGTATTCGCAAACACCGACTCTGCGATTTTGGTTCCATGACTGCCGTAACGTGCACAAAGACAGTATAGAAGCGTCTAAAGTGGGTTTTAAGTGTAAAATTGAGACCATTCGGATGCGTACAAAGTAGGAACTGCCCCCAAGCCTAACGCGGCTGCTGTGCCATGTCAGGCTTGACAAGGCGGTGATGAAACGACAATGCGAACTCTGAATTATCTTTGCACAGGTTACGCGATGAAAGGTCCACACTTGCCACCGAACGCTTTTGCAGATTTGGTGCAAGGATACATTCTTGCTTATTCGTTGGAGTGGTTCAGCAAGTGGTCTTAGCAACCGCACAGAAGGAGGCGTGAGCAGTAGCCTGCATTACCTAGGCGTGTCCTGCCACCTGTTATCCCGCTTTGACGACACGCAATAAGAGCACGAATTGGATTTGACAGAATGAAGAGAATGCACAGCTTCACGCCGTGACGATGGCCACTGGAAGCAAACTGGGATTCCCCGATTCTGCTTTAATGGCTTCGGGGGACAATACAATGACTTGGAAGGACGGATTTGATTTTCTGCTTCAGCTGCCTTTCTAATGCAGGCACAAGGGCTCCAATTCGTCGACTACTAATCAGTGTGTGGAAGAGATCGTCCAATCAAGCCCAAATTGGCTTGTAACCAAAAGCATGTTGTGGAGTGGAAGTACAATCTGTAGAGAATAAGGTGCCTGCATATCGTAAAGCGCAGTTTGTGAGTGGTGTGACTGGGCACAAGGCCAACACTGGTTGATGCAATGGCTGCGCACAACAACCTTATATTTACTTAGCTTATGAGACACTTCATACTGAACCCTCGACCCTTGCCCATCATCGTATGGTCCATCAGGCAGCGCCAAAACATTCTGGAGTATGTCGTCGAAGCAATCATTGTGCAGTGGTCAGTGGTGAAACGGTCAGTGTAGAAGATGGAAAAAGAAAATAAAGGAAGTACGCAAGTGTAAGCAAGGTGCCGATTGGCAGGTAGAACGGCGGCTTCGTTTGAGTATCCTTTGGGCTTCAATCCAACGAAGCAGCCCAACTCCCGTACCGATGTGCGATCAAGCTTTAGTCAGATTAATTCAGCATCTAATGCCACTTTACCCTTTTTGGCGACCAACCAGTTATAGCACATATACGAAATCACTCAGTGGAGGCGATGTACGATACAGTTGAAAGTTCCTACCATGTTGGATTTCCAAAACTAGTGCAAGTGGAAGAAAAACGGTCTAAAATTTAGCGACTTTGCAATAGAGGTACTTAAGTCCCCTACGAAATGCACTGCCTTCTCATGCGATGCCGCTTTACCTCACAATTCTGTAAAGCACTACTTCACGAGTGAGTAATTTATCAGCAGCTCCACCAGTTGGATGTTTGCCCTATGATCAGAGCGGGTGCCTCCCAACCACATCACACTTTCAAAGAGCTTGTGCTTTTAACAACCCCAATTTTGGAATGAGTGAGCTGCATTTTGTTAAGCAACCTTCCACACCATTAGTATCCACGCCATTTTACATGAGTTGGTCATAGCAACTGGTTCCAAACTTGTTGGATGTTAACTGACTTGCCTTGCAATAACATAAACAAAGACAGGATAGCAGTCACAAATGCAGTAGAATGTGCTTCTCCTCCACAGTCCATCCTCCTGCCATACCACCATGCAGCTCCAACTGCTGTCCATTGCCAAGACACGATCAGTGCAACGCAATCATGTAAAATAATGTGTGTCTCATGGATTGATATCGAAAGATGTGTCGATGAAGGGTACCATGTAAAAGTCACTACAGCGTTTGCTGCTGTCAAGGCACGTCTTTTGAAATGCAACACATTGATGGAAATGCCACATGAACTAAACCCAATGCAGTCAAGTGAATGTGTTCCTTACCACTGAAATTACACTCCATTGATGTCAACTTGTTCTGACATCTGACACTTTCAAACTCCAATTCAGCATAACTGATGCTTAAAGTGTGAGCTTTAGCTTAAGAGGAGAGGTGGTGCAGACTAATGCGATCTTTAGCAATCCTCGCTTGAAAAAGTGTGTTGCGAGCTCTGCCAGCTGATATTAGAAATGGTTCACATTCCAATGCAGGTTATCCCATTATTCCATTTCCACTGCCTCGATGCCAATTGTCCTCAATCAACTCAAATCAGCACGAGTAGTGCTGCGATTGCCACCTGCTTCGCATAAAATTGGATTACTGCTTCCTTGTCCAATCACCCGACCACACTTCTCCTTCGCTTCGTCCCTACCTCTCAACTTCCCTTCATGCGCTACTCCTTGCTGTCGTAGAAGTCAGCCGACGATAGTCAAGCAGCACAATAGGCAGCAGTGTTCTGTTTGACACTTGTTCACCGAAGCTCGCTGTGGCCTCTTTTCAGCAACAGTCTATAATTTAAGAAAGCCCTCATTAACAACATGTGCTTCAGTACGGCTTGTGTGGATGTGACACTTAATTATAGCACGATGCACACCCACCATTCATTCCCACCACTTCTGGTGTTACTTCTGGTGGCACCGAATATGGCATCATGTCGGATGGACGTGGTGTGAAGTGGAAGCAAGACCCCTCGAGCCACAAGTGTCTGCACATCTCTTAATGTGTTTGGCGAGTAAGGACTAAGTAAAGCTTAACGTGATAAGATGTGAGGCGGTGCATGAACAGCAATGCTACTACGTGGGCGCCTACGTTGGAGGCTACTGGAAGTAGAGTTGAGTGCAGCGGCATTTCACACATCGAAGTTTACTCCACATCCCATCAAGCACTGTGTCTGCGATGCGATATTAATGTGGCGGGCAATGGTGAAGTGGTGCAGATTTACAGGAAGTGTCCAACTTAATGCCTTTAGATTCGAGCGACATCAGTGATGTATCAAGCGTCACAACTCTATTAACTCGATGGGACATTTTAATAAACTTTGTGCTTGTTACTTGCTCAATGCTAAAAAGCAGATTATTTGCATCGTAGGAAATGGTGCTTAAAAATTAGGCAACATAGCGCGGATGCTTTCGCTTGGTCATTTTAAATGGCAGGTTAATAAGGGGTAAAGAAACTTCAAATGAATTGTGCTCCTCAGGTATGGACCTGGACGACACTGCCATTAGCATAAGAACTGAAGTGAAAACGTCGCACTGGATTAAGCATAAGCAAAGTGTTGGGGTGAAGCGTGGTTCAAATAAGTTCAAATTGATTCGATTTTGTCTAATTTCTCTTTTTGTAGAAATGAGAACAGGTAAACAACCTTTGGTGAATTTGGTGAGGAAAGAGGTATTGGCGAATACGGATTGCCTGCAATTGTGATTCCATGACTGTCGCAATGCACACAAAGACAGCAATACCAACGTCTAGAAGATATTTCACACGCTTCCTTAGGTACATTGCAAGCGATTAGGAAGCTAAAAAATGACTCTGAGAAAAGCGCTGCTCGCCCTGTCATATCAGGCCTAAAGAAGGCGACAATGAGGAGGTAATGCGGATTTTGTTTTCTCTTTGCATAAATTACCCGATGCAGGGCCCACACCTGCGACCGTAAGCTGTCGCTAGCTTGGTGCAATGTCACATTCTTGCTTATTCGTTAGATAGGTTTAAGACCTATTCTCAGTGACAGCATAGAGGGAGGCGGGAATATTAGGCTACATCAAACAAGCGTGCCCTGCCACCTGTCACCTTCCCATGGCGCCAAACTATAATATCAAGCCTGTGCTTTACCTGGAAATCCATTGATTATGGCAGCGGTGAATGAAAACAATGTGAGATTCCTCTTTTCTGCTTCAAAGGTTTGAGGAAACAGTACATTGACTTAGAGTCATGGGTTTAATATCCGACCTCAGCTGCATTCCCAATGTAGGCACAATGGCTCAGCTTCGTCGACTGCCAATCAGTATATAGAAGAGGTCGGAGGCAGAGTCAGTGACAGAGACGGAGTCGGAGGCAGAGGCGCTTTGTAAGATTGTATGGTACAACCGATAGAATCACCCACTCTGCACAAAGTGTGTGAGCCAGAAGCCAACCAGTTTTCACATATTATTTTGCTACATACTGTCTGGCATTGGTACACGCATTCCAGGTATCATCGGTTCTTTTGGCAAGATTCTTGAACTGCAAACTGATGAGCATAGACAGCGCCTATGTGAAAGACATTTCGCTTATAGCGCACGCAAAGATGTCTGCAGGTTGAATGAACAAGAAAGCAAGCACCTCTACACGCTTCTCGGCACTGCCATCATCTATCAGTTCTCCTTCGTGATAGACGCGATGGATTCCGCCCTGCATTGTCATAGCAGGCGCCGTCAGTCATATGTACTAAAGAGCGTAAAGAACAACATCGCCCGTATCGCCTACAATGGAACCCGTCGCACCCATTGCTACTCATCCGGGATGTTACATCGGAAGAGACAGAACAAGCAGCGGTCAAGTCTAGGAGGACCTAAGATAACAAGAATCTGTAGCTTCTATGCTCTCTGGATTGATATGAATCTCAAAGTTAGTCAAGTAAGCCACTACATTAACAAAATCGAGTCCATCAGGCTAGTTATGCGGCAATGGTCGTCCACACTTATAAGCCACATAATGGAGAGAAGGCCAAAAGGAATGATTGGGACCCAAATCAATTGCGCTGCATCCAAGCATTAAAAGTTGAATGATTCTGCCACAATCTGATAGGACGTGGTTTATGCACTGCGAAGAGTATTGACGACATTCTTGTTAGAATTGTAGAGCACTTAGTAAAACATTTCCTTCTGATTGTGCATTCAACTCTGGGTCAGCTTCTCTTCTTACAAAGGCACGAGTTGAACACAGCATACAGCATAGTTTTGCGTCCACCCACTGCATTTGTGTCACGTAACTGCGAAAGCGAGTTCTTGTAAAACGCTGCAAGCTCTTTGATGTATATCTTGCTATTTTGTGCTTTATTGATGTGCAAGGACACCAGTGTATCTCAAGGAAGAGGAAATTGGTAATTAAGTATGGTCCCAGTTCGCCTTCTTACATTGACGGCAGAGTAATTATTTAGTGTAATTTTTCTACTTATAAGGCTGCAGATGTATATATATATGTGATAATGGCAGAATTCGGACTACTTCTCAACTAATGAAGGGGTTGATAATAGCGAGTGCACCAACCCATTTGTGACTGTCGCATAGTTATCAAGTTTCTCATGTCATTACTTATGCTTTAATCGGTCTGCGCGTTTATCCCTCTCTACTGACTTTATTAAGATAGTATCGTGGACTCTCCTTTCAACGGGAGTATGGGCTTGAGTTCATCTGCTGCGCTGGGTGTGTCTGAGTCTGTTGCAATCAGAAGCTTCACATTCTTGGTCCTCGAGAGACAACGACAATCCTACCTGCTCCTACCGTAGTGAATGGCAACGCTCACAATGAATTGAGAATTCTTTATCTAGACGCAGACACATCCATTTGAAGCTTTTATTAATGTGCCATCTTCACTGTTTAATACACCTTATTTCTGATCACCAGTCTGGCGACCATAACCAGACAAACATGCTGAGGCGAGTCTTATATGAAGCAAATCATGCGCCCTACTTCCCGATATCACCTCCTCACATACTTGCACGGATTCGCCGCAACGCAGTCACTCATTCAGTTTGCTAACAGCGAATATGCACACTTCTCACTGCTTAAATTACCATTGCATTTTGACCGACCCGCTTTGCTAGAACTAGTCAACGACGTGTGCAAGCGAATTCACCCCTCATGCACTGCCTGGTGGCCACAGCCAACGTTGAGACCTGTGAAATCTCAGCGGTCGCTTCATTTTCGCTTCTCTACTTCCAAAAGATAGTAACAATTTCATAGTCAGCAAATGCGAATGTGAGGTAGGAAGCAGCTCTACCCCTTAATGTGTAAATCAACGGGCACTTCGCAGAAGGAATCTAACAAGCTCTTGAATGATGATTAGTGACGTGATGGTCCTTCATTCGAGTTGTGTAGCCACAACGCATATTTTTATGTGAATTCAGAAAGCTTTTACACCGAAGGTGCTATTTCTATCACCCCGATCAAAATGCAGCGCCGAACTAAGAAATACCGAATGAAAGCTTGCTGTTTTATGTAACTTGTCAGGTTGTAGATCTCTATATTATCCCCATCTTATGCTGCTGCTAATGGAACAGCCATACCTTGTTAGCTAAGATGCTAATCATTAGCACAGTAAGGCTACGAAGCAGTTCCAGTGTCGTTAAAGAAGAATGCATCGAAATAATCTGTCTGCATTTTGATCTTTGGCTGATTTGAAGAATAAGTTCCACAACGATGCAAGTGTGTGCCCCTTCTGCATGCGTAGCTTTTTACTTAAAACGATCCAGGTGTTTCGGAATGCTACTGATACTGGTACTAAACACTACTTCTCCGAAAATGAAAGTAAACGTGCGACGCCAATGGCAACACACTTTCGCGCACCCTTGTTAAGCATGCAGCCTACTGTTTCACAACAAATCAAAAAGGACGCTAAAACTTAATCCCATTTTCCTTTTTTGTGGAGGCGTCGAACACATTAAGTAGCATTGCTGTCCTTCTTGTAATTATATGCAATTGCATTCAACGCTTGCTACGCCACAGAGTGAAACGAGTTGAAGTCACCAAGGCGGCCGACGTTGGCAGACACGCTCATGCCAAGGAGGCTAGCTCCATCATCTGAATGCACACCCCATGCGTTGTCAGAATTTGGCATTTTAAGACGCACTTCATCATGCACTGTTCCTACCTATCGAAATGGGCAGGGGAGTTAAAAGTGTGCTGCAGCCACTTGAGCTGTCAGAAAGTAAGAGGAAAATAAAAACGGGGAAACAAGCCAAAACCCCTACATTGCCATCGCACAGTCTGGAACGGACGATTAGCCTACCCTTTAAAATGTGGCAAAAGAAAATCAAATGGGATAGTAAGTGCCATTGAATAGTAGAGTAGGGAACATTACAGCCTTGATGGAATATAGTTATTGGCGAAAGTGCATGAAGCATTTGACTGGAGTAAACCTGGCAGACTGTACAGTCGGTGGCCTAGCCAGGCTAAACACTTGCCTCACGGCAATGGCTAACTCGATTCAGGCGCACGTTCATGCTTTTCACTCAAGCAAACTCTGCTGATAGCGAATAAATTACGAGTCGGGGTTAAGATTCATTTAGTAAACCTGCGAGTTGTACAATGGAGAGGATTCCTCAGCATGTACGAATCGAGATTTGCAAATACCTTGATGCCATGGACATCGTCAATGTGTGAGGCAATGCCCCACATGAGGTCGGTTCTCAGGTCTCTCACCATCAAAGGCATTTTGCGCAGTTACGTGACACAAATGCAGTGGGTGGACGCAAAACTATGCTGTATGCTGTGTTCAACTCGTGCCTTTGTAAGAAGAGAAGCTGACCCAGAGTTGAATGCACAATCAGAAGGAAATGTTTTACTAAGTGCTCTACAATTCTAACAAGAATGTCGTCAATACTCTTCGCAGTGCATAAACCACGTCCTATCAGATTGTGGCAGAATCATTCAACTTTTAATGCTTGGATGCAGCGCAATTGATTTGGGTCCCAATCATTCCTTTTGGCCTTCTCTCCATTATGTGGCTTATAAGTGTGGACGACCATTGCCGCATAACTAGCCTGATGGACTCGATTTTGTTAATGTAGTGGCTTACTTGACTAACTTTGAGATTCATATCAATCCAGAGAGCATAGAAGCTACAGATTCTTGTTATCTTGGGTCCTCCTAGACTTGACCGCTGCTTGTTCTGTCTCTTCCGATGTAACATCCAGGATGAGTTGCAATCATGTGTACCAAAGCAAAGCATAGAAGAGCGCGACTGCGTAAAGAGGCAGGCATTTGCTTGAATCATAGTGGAGACATATTCAATTAAATTTTTGTCCTTGACTTCTTCCTGCAGCGCTAGTATTGGCTATTTGCAACGCAGCCATTTGGAACACCTCATAGAGCCCCACGAACCTTCCACCCCGTTGGTGCAGACGACATGCCCTCCACCAGTTATAAGGCGTAAGTCTCGCTGCAGATCTGCCAGACGCTTGCAATGTAATTTTGTCAAGTCTGTGAAGGCTGGATATGAGATACGCAAAATGGTCACCCCTATCCGTCAAATCTCTTGTCGCCACCGAAATCGTGTCGAGGATGAAGAGCATTGGAGGGCGAGTCGTCCTATTGGCAGCGAGGTCGGTGATGCTTTGCTTTTTCCTAATTACCACTGGTGTGCAATTAAATTTGGATTTATTCAACCACAAAGGCTTAATCCCAATAATTGCAGCACTGGTGTTATGTGAACTGACGTAAGATTGGCGAAGAAACGGCACAAGTTACATAAACTAAATCTGCCATTTTCCCTACCCTATTCATTCTGGGCAACACTTAACTTGCTCTAGGTATGTAAGTGCTGTAAGACGTCCTGTGAGGATATGATGGAAAAGGACTAAGAATGAGTAGACAAGGTCGCTATTGCTGGTTCGCTTGTCAAGTATAAACAAATTCGCATGACACAAACAATGAATCGTTGCGGCACTGCGAAAAGAATGGATACACTAGTAACAAAATCCTGATGAAAAATGCAGTTGTCGCCATTTCTGCATGATGAAGTTACCGGTTCTCGGGCGGTGATTGAACGAAACACACTCGGAAGGCTAAAGGAGATGTCACGTTGCAACGAAACTATCGTCCTAAACTTTAGACATCCAACACACACTCCTGCTGTGTCAGTACACATGAATGCATCTTCTAAACAATCAGGAATGGAAGTAAAGCTCTGCCATTCAAGCACCAATTCAAGCTGCACTCCTGCCTGGCCCGTTGTGGGCATCGCGTTGGTACATGATGGAGAAATGATCACCCTAAACGGTGGAACAGGGATTGAAACTCAGTTGGGTGCTGCATGGAAGGACTGGTCAGAGGAGAAGGAAATTCAGCTTCTGATCTAGTGTCAGTGGAGTTCATGTGAGTTGCAACAGGGTTAACACCGACTACTGGTTGAGCAGTGTGAAGTTCAAGTCGAGTTCACTGTGAGCAATTCGGTGGGGCCGTCCACTCCCTGCATTCGGCGTGTACTAAATTAACAACAACTCAAGTGCACGGATTGCCGATTTGGAAGCCCAGAAATTCTTGGATGAATAATATAGAGCCTTCGAATTCTTAATGCGTGTTTTCGTGCCCGTTGCACAACCATCACAAATCATTTGTTCTCGCTGCCCACCTTCGCATCATGCCAACAATCGTAGACGATAAATAAGTTGTCTGATGTTCTGCCAGCACGTTGTATGCACGAGTACACGGGAATGTGGTCTGAAAGTACATGGGTTATATTCTAAGATTTCAATGACATGCTTGTTTCGAAATCCGCTGATCTGCCAGCATTAATCAAGCAACCATACGTGCGTGGGTTTCGTGTTGCACTTGCTGATCCCACTAACTGATTTCTTTCTACAGACCTTCTACAAACCAGCTACTCAATCAGTCGATCCACGGCGAATGTTTTTAAGCAAGCACACCTCTCCACCCTTCATGCTTTGTGTGGGCACCAGAGCTGCCTTTAAGTTCTGCGAGAACTCAGTGGCTGCCTCAATTTCGCTATTCTACTTCCATGGAATAGTAGCGATTCCGCAAACAGCAAATCCTTTTGTAATATAGGTGGCGACTGCACCACATTTACTTTTGCGGAACCGATTACGATTAGATTATGGAAGATAAATGGTCACCTAAATGTCTTTCAGTCTTCTTGAGCAGCCATAAACTATGCTTTTGATATCAGTACAGTGGGCTTCTACATCAAGCTTGTTGCTATTAGTAAACATAATCAAAATGTAGTGCCAAACCAAGGCACATTTACGAAGTCGTAGGCCACCTTAATATCAACCTTTTCATACTGTGGTAATGAAACCGCCTTGTGTTGTTAGCAACGTTGTTGATCATTAGCACAAGGGGCTAAGAAGTAAACGCAGCTATTGCATAAAGGAGTACCTCTAAGTATTCTGCCAATTTTTTCGTCTTTTATCTGAATTGTTGACTAGGGCATAAAGCAATGTAGGACAGTGCTGTGGCAGCGTGCATAGCTTCGTGTCCAAAATCAATCCGAATGTTTCGTAACACTGCTGCTGTCATTTAGGATTCTTTGCAAGTTAAACACTGCTTTTCTTCGTAAGTATAAGCGTGCGGTGCCAAATGCAGCGTGTTTTAGTGTGTCCTTGGTAAATGGACATCCAGTGCCTCACAACCGACCACAAAACAGCATTGGATCCTACAATCATTTCTTCATTTGAAATTTGGTCGGGTTTTCGATTTAAGCTCAGGTCA
Organism: Taenia hydatigena; assembly: GCA_036345935.2. Classification (NCBI taxonomy): domain Eukaryota; kingdom Metazoa; phylum Platyhelminthes; class Cestoda; order Cyclophyllidea; family Taeniidae; genus Taenia; species Taenia hydatigena. The sequence continues at coordinate 10,406,931 of JADWOT020000010.1, forward strand.
CCATGAGCAATGCAGCAAGTTCGTGGATTAAGATCGTAAAAGACACTTGTAACTGCACATTTGCTGTGCCTATGTTTACAAAATTGTGCAATAAAACGCAAATGCTTGCAACAATCCATTGGTATGACACCCTGTACGGTTCTCGAACTACCACTTTATAAGTGAAGTCCTAATTAGATCCATGGACACGAGTCTGTTCAGCCTTCTTTTAACAGACTTTCTGGACTGGCGTCAACCCCACTCTCGGATCACAGAGGATAGTTAACTGGCTGACTACCTTCTCATAACGTTTTTGTGCAGCAGGTAATAAAACCTTATTCCCCTTTTCATTGTGTCTACTAGCTTGGAAACATGATGAGATGGCTTACGTAAGGACCAATCCTGCAAGAACATCGGGTCGTCTTGTAACTGTGACGATGCCTGTAAGAAACAAACAACCTCACAATTCGTCTTGCATACAGTTCCTGTCCTGGCTTTGATCGCGGCTGCAACATTGTGTCTGCCAACGTCGATTATCCTGGTGCATGATTAGTTCGATGTCCGGGTAAAATGGAGAAATGATGGCAGAACATAATGATGTTTTGTGGTCGGTTGTGAGGCACTTGACTGTCCATTTACCAAGGGCACAACAAAACACGTTTATATTTACGAAAAAAGTAGTGTTTAACTAACGAAGAATCTCAAATGACAGCAGCAGTGTTACGAAACATCTAATTCGTTTTTGGACATGAAGCTATGCATGCTTCTGCAGCATGCCTCACATTGCTTTATGGCCTAGTCAACTATTCAGATTAAAAGGACGAAAAAATTGTCAGAATATTTAAAGGTATTCCTCCTTAGCCCCTTGTGCTAATGATCAACACCGTTGCTAACAACATTAGGTGGTTTCATTGCCGCAGTATAGGAAGGAGGATATTAAGGTGGCCTACGACTTCATCAGTGTGCCTCAGTTTGGCAATACATTTTGATTATGTTTACTAGTAACAACAGGCTTGAAGTAGAAGACCACTGTAATGCTGTCAAAAGCATACTTTATGGCTGCTCAAGAAGACAGAAAGACATTCAAGTGACCATTTATCTTCCATAATCTGGTTATAATCAGTTCGTCAAATAGTAAATGTGGTGCAGTTGCTGGTTTGCACCAAGTCTGTGGGTAGGGATCAGTTGATGGTGTCAGCAAGTGCAACACGAAACCCGCGCATGTATGGTTGTTTGATTAATGCTAGCAGATCAGCGGACATCGAGACGAGCATGTCAATGAAATCTTAGAATGGATATGCTCAAAACCTAAAAAGGAATTCTTGATTCATTGTGATCGTTGCTATTCATTGCTATGGGGCAAATATCTACAGGAGGTAGGCAAAATCATGCTGTATTTCGCTTTCTTCTCGTATGAGAATACTGTACTTCCCGGGGAACTACATTTGTTTTCAAGTGCAATTTCGAATTAATATGTGGAACAGAGGTACTCACTGGGAGGAAAGACCTATTCGATCCGGTTTAAACCTTCTAGTTGCATTATCACAGAGATGTGTGCGCTCCTCCACCTTGAGTCTTCGGCTAGCAAAGTCTTTACAACGCCTATGCATAACAGCACTGCACTCGCTCCTAATCACTGACATGCATCTTGCCTCTCTTCGCCTCTTGAAGAGCATCTGCGCACGGAACTACCCCGTGTGCAAGTGGTCGCCATGAAATGTGAGCAGATGCTGTCAAGCACTTGGTCCAAATGTCCGAGGAATGTGGCACGCAGCATTCTATTAAATGTAGGTTAAGTTTATCCGAGATGCATAGTGAAAACCAGTGGTGGCTGAGTAGACGGATTAAAATTCCATTTTAAGTCGCCCTGAATTACGGAGAAAGCTCTTCCTCAAGTAGCCAACTTTACTCTCAACAACGCTAATTGGCTTGCGTAAAACTAACAAGGTCCTTAAAAAATGTATCGACTCCCTTTATATGTACCTATGCTTACACATCACATATAACTCATGCGCTTTCATACCACATTTCCGTGTACTCGTGCATACAACATGCCGACAGGACATCAGACAACTTATTTATCGTCCTTGATTGTTGGCATGATGCGAAGGTGGACAGCGAGGACAAATGAGTTGTGATGCCTGTACAACGGGCATTAAAACGCGCATTAAGAATTCAAAGGCTCTACATTATCCATCCAAGAATTTTTGGGCTACCATCAGTTCATATAGCACCAGTGCAGTAAACGTTGGAATCAAGCAAATTTCATTGCACTTTGTGGTAATTAGGAAATGGCAAATGCTTTCACGAATGCAGATAGCCTACTCAAATGCTTCAAATAAACACAGAGATATTTGACATTAAAGCAAATGTTACCCTCAGATTATCCCAATATTTCGATGGCAGGTTTTCTTCACCTTCCACGATGGCTCACCAGATTAAAATCCCCACGCTTATGCCAACGGAGACTAACCCCATCATCTGAATGCACACCCCATGCGTTGTCAGAATTTGGCACTTTAAGTCGCACTTCATCATGCATTGTCCCAACAATTCAAAGTGGGCAGAGAAGTTAAAGTGTGTCGCAGCCACTTGAGTTGTCAGAAGGTAAGAGGAAAATAAAAACAGGAAAACAAACCAAAGCCTCTACATTGCCATCGCACAGTCTGGAACGGAGGATTAACCTACCCTTTGAAATGTGGCAAAAGAAAATCAAATGGAATAGTAAGTGCCATTGAATAGTAGAGTAGGGAACATTACAGCCTTGATGGAATATAGTTGTTGGCGAAAGTGCATGAAGCATTTGGCTGGAGTAAACCTGGCAGATTGTGCAGTCGGTGGCCTAGCCAGACCAAACACTTGCCTCACGGCAATGGCTAACTCGAATCAGGCGCACATTCATACTTTCACTCAAGTGAACTCTGCTAATAGCGAATGCATCACAAGTCGGAATTGGGATCCATTTGGTAAACCTGTGACGTGCACGATGGAGAGGCTTCCGCAGTATGTACGAATCGAGATTTGCAAATACCTTGATGCCATGGACATCGTCAATTTGTGTGAGGCAGTGCCCAGCATGAAGTCGGTTCTCAGGTCTCTTACCATCAAAGGCATTTTGCGCAGTTACGTGAGACAAATGGAGTGGATGGACGCAAATCTTTGTTGTATGATGTATTCCCCTTGTGGCCTTGTAAGGCGAGAAGATGACCCAGAGTTGAATGCACAAGCAGAAGGAAATGTTTTATTCACTGGTCTACGATACTACCAAGATTTTTCCCAACTCACCCTGCAGCACATAAACAATGTTTTATTCAATTGTGGCAGGATCTTTCGATTTTTAATGGTTGGATGCAGCATAATTGATTTGGGTTCCCTTCATCCCCTTTGGCCTTCTCTCGTTTTAGCGGCTTATAGGTCTGGCCGACCATTACAACTCAACAACCTTGTTGGACCCGATCTTATTGAAATGGTCACTTTCTTGACTAACGTTGAGATCTATATCAATCGAGAACACATAGAGGGGAGATTTGATCGCTATCATATATCCTACGAAGTGCCCTATCTCCGTTTATTCGACGGGGTGGTGTACATGATCAATTCTGCACGGCAATGTCAGGTTGGGCGCAGACTTCCACCTGGACTAATACGCCTCATTTTCCGCATCACCAACCTCGCTGTTAGACAGGTGACTCGCCCTCCACTGCTCTTCATCTTGGACATAAAATCGCAAGAGACACAAGATCTTGCCTCTTCGGGTGAGTGTTTTGAGCATCTCATAGCCAGTATTCACAGACTCGACAGAATTGCATTGCAAAGGTCTGGCAGAACTGCAGAGAGTCTCCCACCTTATAACTGGTGGAGGGTGTGTCGTCTGCACCAACAGGGTGGATGGCTTGTGAATCTGTATGAGGCGTTCCAAATGGCTGCGTTGCAAACAGCCAACATCGACGCTGCATGAAGCAGACAAGGACAAAATGTGCCATCGAATCCACCTCCATTGTGATTCGGACAAAAAACCTGAATTCCGCTATTCCACACTTTGCTTTGGTACTTGAGATTGCATTGCTACACTCTGTTCCAGGCTGCATTCCCTTTCATTACTTATGCGTATATGTTAAACTTTGACTACCGGCGTGCTAAGATAACTTCCAACCACTTGAGTCTGCATAATTGTGATTAGGTGGGGGAATGTTAACGAGAGGGTGCTTCTCGTGCTTCTTTTCATGCCAAAACGCGAACGGATTAGGACAGTCTAACTTTTGGCGGCTTTGAGTGAAATGCGTAACCGCAGATATAATCCAACCAAACGATTCCTTCTCTGGGATTGCCTAGAGCATTGGTGGTAGATCAATTTGCAACCCAGAGCAGAGTCCTCCATGTGGCTGGTTTTTAAGAATGTTTGCTAGATTTGAAGAATGTTTTATTAGTTGGTCAGCTAATCTGGCTCTGCATTTCGACGGCACGATTCCACTGAAGGCGAACAGGGATTCGCAATGTCAACACATTGCCCAGCTAATGCATTCACAGTCTGCCTTTCAGTCGTGGGCAGTTTCGAACGAGAACTTCATCACCTCGTGAGGTCCGTTTCATTGCACTGTGTCAGCAGAGCATGTACGCAATCCTTCTATCATACGGCCGTCAGTCTACTGTCCTGCAGACAACACTGCTGCCAATTAACTTTAATTACGCAGGCAAACTGAGCCGTCCTGCGAGGTGACGATGGGAAGTATGATCGGCAGGGACATTGCCTTCGGTACACTCGCATCACCGTTTTCTGCATCCTGCACAACAAAACATTAGGTCAACACGAAGATTATTGACACGCGTTTCAATTCCGTTTTTATCAAACTTCGTCGTAGCATTTAAGTTGGGCTTCCTTAGTAGAGTTGGAGAAGAGGGAAGTGGTGATCGCAGGGCCAGCAGGTGTGTTTGCCTATACAAATGGAAGTTTGTTTGTTTGGATGGAATTGAACCCAGGCGAAGGGAACAACAGTCAGTCTAATTAACACACACTCCTTACCAAGAGAATGAGTTGCGTACTCAAAAGAGACAAGCAGATGTTCAAAAGCCATTCATAAATGCTTCTGAGCGCTTAGGAGTGTGGGTGGAACAAGAGGCCTCCTACCAAACAATTCAACTGCGTGCACTTGACGAGTCCCACGGTGTCGCTCCATCATGTCCTGATGCTCCTTATGAGCATCATCACCACCATTGACGACTATGAGGTGATTTGCTTTTCATTGTTGTTCATTCAGGTCAAGATTTCGGACCAGACCGAAGTAGCGACCGATGTCTCTGAATTCGTAAACCCACTAGGACTAAGTGCTTTCCACTATGGCTTGGATCTTGGAGATGAAAAGACCTTCTTCAGGCCTCTAATCGGCTTGGTGTTGGGGTGCTTTCACTTTCCAACATGTCACGGTGACTGTGTGGTTACTAGCGCCACCATTAAGCTTTGCTCAAACTCAGTCACCACTTCAATTCTGCATCTCAGCTCCTTTAGGATAGTAGCGGTTCCTTTGCTAACAAACCCACTTATGAGGCAGCAAGGAACTTGTGCCACTGGTACTCCGGAAGCTACCTAATCTACCCTAATCGAATTGTAAACAAGATATTCTGCCAGCTCTAATGTCATAATTCATGGTTTTGTTATTTCTTTTAATGAACCACTACTCCCACCCTTTTTCTCAGTAAACAATAAAGAAAAGCTTACTCCTCATGCATGCTTTGACAGAAAATCACAAAAAAATTTTGAGATGTAGTATCCGTAGGTGTCTTTGTTATGCCTCGGCGTCAAAGACATGAGACACCAGTTGATGTGCTCACTTCGCGTTGTTTATTGCGGTACCTGGGCCGTTCAGGGCGGCACGAAGCTGCTGGACTTTCGGGAGAAGATAGCTTACAGCCTGTTCACCACTAAAACTCCCCATCTGCCTGTACATCCGTTCGTAAGGGTCATGGAGTTCTCTAATTGCCACTACCCTCAATAATTTACAGTAATGCGAATAACCTTGACCTTGACGACAAGTTCTAAAACCTAACTTGACCTTAAAGCAGGGGCAAAACCATTAATCCTTGGTATGTTGCCCTTTATTGTCCTTGCTGATCTCCCTCACTTACTTCCATCCACCTTCCTTAGACCAGTACTTGTCTTTATCAACATCTCGGACAATAATCCTACTTTCGTGGTTGACAAACCCTTAGTGAGCACCCTACGAACCATTTTTGAACTTGAATATACCCAACACCGGAACTACAGAAGGTGGTTGGCTATCTCCTTGGCTTCGTGGTTCATTCTCCCTCCCAGAATCACATTCAAGTAACTAAAAAGGCTGGTTTGTGTGTCGACTCACCCAGTGAATCATGAATCATGTAGACTAGACTGTCTGCGTTGGAGAGCAAGACTAAATAGTCATCTACGCTGAAGGGTATCATTTTGAGGTGCACGGGATACGGTAAAGCTCAAACTGTTCATACTTGCATGAATGAGAGATCCCGCAGACAACTTGACGCAACGTTGCGAGACAATGACATCAAAAAACTAATAGCTGGCCCTTCTTCGCTTATTTTAAGCATGTTGGTGATAGCTTTTTGTAGAACCAAGGAGGACTATTTGATCAGGTAACTGTCTTCCTTCCTTGTCCTTTCACACTTCTGCCTTACAAGAACATTTACTCATATTTTTTTAGTAAAATGTTCTTTCTCTTTCTTTGTATTTTCTCCGCTACCATAGTAACTAAGTACTAAGAGGACCGACTTCATTTTCCCAGTTGGGAGTGTTCATGATGACGTCTTTTGCCCGTCAGTATCAACAGCTTAAGTTGATTCGAAGGCAGAAATTGGGACCTTGCCTCTGTTGCAACCTAGTGGCTGGTGGAATGCGAGTCATTTGAAGGGCCTTTGCTGCTGCCAATGGCATCGCGAAGGCTGCGCGTCATCAGCGAAGCCAGGTGTGTCAATTGAATGCTTTATAAGCAGAGAGCATCTCGCAGAGCAGTAGCTCTCCCCAAGAGGGCCTTTGGTAAGGACCGTGTCATTCACCTTTGAGCAGGTGACTGGGTAAGTCGACAAGAATCTACTTTACCTACGCGAATTCGACAACTTTGATGCGAATTAGTTCGCCTTCTTACTCATTTGTGTAATTTCACCATGTTGAATGATTTCTTATCAAAAAGTTTTTTGACTTCTTCCTTGATGCATTAGGAGTGAAAAAGAACGCCAGGCATTAGTGAAATCGTACCGAGCACTGCGATCACATCAGGACTGTTGGACTTGCCTCCTCGACTTCTGACTAGTGACACGTGGCCGTGGTCCGCAATAAGTCCTGACTGTATGCGCTAAGATTTAACGTCCTTGCAGACTTACCTGTTCTAGTAACCCCTCACTTGTGAATTTTAACCTCTTGTAGAGCATTTTTATTTTCTGGTAATGCATTGCCTCTGTCTCATACATGACCCTTACATCCATCCTCTTCTGCGTCCATTTCGATTTAATATAAACAGAGGTGATTTTACGCCCTCCTGCCTCATCACTGTTTGGCTCATTTTACAGATTTTCGACTGTCGAAAGGGAGAGATGGTCATTTCATTTCGTATGCTGCTCCGTATCTTCGAGGCAGCGTTGATAGTGGGATCGTTGGCTTATCTGTACCACTGCTTGTTCCAAGTAACCTTAAGTGGACATGTCCTCCCAACGATTGCTTCAAGCAGAGTCGATATTAGCGATTGCCAGAGGGACGTGGCTCTCGCCTTCTTCTCGTCCATCCAATCACCTGCACACAAGAATTGTCGATTCTATCTTGATCGTTTTCCCATCAAGCGAGATCGTGATGGTGACATGGATATTGCAGTCACCATAGCAGTAAAGAATGACGTGCGACCAGTGGCTCGAATCCTGCGAATGATTCACAGAGTAAACAACTACTACTGCATCCATTTGGAACGAAATGCTGATCCACTACTCCAAGCAGCAATGAAGGGTCTAGTCACCTGTTATGATGGAAATGTTGAGTTAGTTCCGAAGGACTCCAGCATTGAAGTGACATCCAGTGGTGCTGGTGTCTTACAAGCTCATTTGGTCTGCGCTAAGCAAGCCCTAAGCCGCAGTGCAACGTGGAAATACTTAATGAACATTGACGATGACCAGTTTCCCTTGAGAACGAATTTGGAGATTGTGGCCATCCTGCAAGCCCTCAGGGGGTCCAATCTGGTGGAGGCCTTTGCAGATAGCAATCCCGATTCAAAAGAAAACAATAAGAATCTGCCCTTAAATGTGAGTTTGCGTGATGTTTGCCATGACCTTGCCAACGTCCATTTTATTTTCTTGGGCCAGTGAAGCATGATTGAGGCCCCTAATTTGTCCACGCTCACCCTCCCTCGTTTCAATTTTTAGCAGTGTAGTCTTCTGGAGGGAGGTTTTGGCAAATTCATCCACTTTTCTAACTAGAGTCACCACTTGACTGCTCAGAACACCTTAGCACTCCACACTTTGTGCATGCGACAGGCAGTAATGACGTGACAGACACATTCCACTTGCCGCCTCCTTTGAACTGCCTGCCAACGCCAACGCAAGTAATTCAGTAGTAGACGATGACGTCACCACAAAGTATGCGAATTCACACTTGAAAACGTGTTTCTTTCTTTTTATTTAGGGATTCGATGTTGTTAGCCTTTGGGTAGACTGTCGGTGCGTCACTTCTTCGCAAGCAATGCTTAAGGTGGATTCCTTTTGTTATAAAAATTGCACTAAGTGGAAAATCAACTGTAGGAAAGGTAGAAGGGTGAGAGGTGGTGCTCCTACTTTGCAGGCAGTGTCTCAGGTCAATGTCCTGCAGCCTTTAATAGCGGTCAGGCTTAAACCCACGCCTGGCAAAGCGGTGAGATGACTACTTGGGTGATCATGCTCCCAACTCGCCTAAGCCATGCAGTAATGCAAGAGTTCGCGTATTTAAAATGCAGAGTTGTCGCTTTGAGAAGCTGTTCGGCCAAAACACTCAATTTGTTCTACTTGTACTTCTAATGATCTAAAGATTCATTCTGTAATTCAACTTTACCTCACTGGCCTGCCAAGCTTAGACTTTCTGTGGTTTATGTTCTTGCGTCAAAAATGACTACACCTCCTTTGTTTGATTTGGGCATTTCTTGCCAACTTTGAGTGCCAAATACTAGCACACTTATGGCTCCCCTTCCGTATGCTAGAAAGTACTTGGATCTCATTTAAGTAGTATCGGCCGACCCTAAAAATTCTCCCAAACATGTACCACTTAATGTCTTTTACCTTTAATAGTCTTGTCTTGTGATGTTTTCCCGAGAGATGGAAGCAAATCACTTGTCCTGCCACTCAATTACAAGTCGTCTCATGTTGCCTTGGGATAGGTTTTTCCAGATTTTTAAGAAAATTTTGCACAAAGTGAAGGCCTTTTAGCGTGCTTTAGAAATGACCTTTTGAGTGCAATTTAATTCTCCTCAGCCAAATGACCTCTTCATCCGGTTCCCTTTGGGGTGTTGCAGGACTGAGGAGCGGGGCTGCCTCCTGCGGCCTAAATGCCCTTCACCAAGTTAGTAGTATTAGCCATTTTTGGTTGACTCAACAGCTAAACCATGTAGGTGTTGCGCAGCTCTTGTTCGAGAAACAATATTGTTCATGTATCTGTGTAATTGCAGGCTGCTTGGTACAACGGTACCCTCCACGGAGCTTATAGACGAGAATTTTTAGAGAGTGCCCTGCTAGGCCAATCTGTGGAGCCCCTTCGACAGTACCTGCTCGACAACAAATCGCTGATCAATCCGGAGAAGTATTTCTTTCCTATTTTGGTCTACAATGCTCAATTGCACCTGCCAGGAGCATGTGAGAGGGCGCCCAGTCCTCCTAGTGAGGTGAATTTCGGTTTCCTTGCCGATTTGCGCATTCGAGATAATTATGGAGTTCGATGCGCTACCAAGTATGTCGACCATGTGTGTCTCCTCGGAAATGAACACCTGCAAATGCTCAAATCGGCGTCACACCTCTTTGCGTCCAAATTTCAAGTCGATTATGAGCCGGAGGCCTTCACAGACCTCGAGCAGTGGTACTTTGACCGGATTAAGGCTGAAATGGAGATGAACGTGGTCTCTCAATCATCCTTCGATACTTACATCTACTCCAGACTTTTCTGCACACAGCATCACATTTGACCTGCTACACTTGATATGGTGCATTAGAATAACCCATTTTCCACTTTGTACCAGCAAAGTGTATTTCTGCTTCGTTTTGTGCTTTTTGCCGTTCAACAGGCTTCCGAGTTGCACAGACATGCAGATGGCTTGAGTCGGTAAGGACAGGAGGGATCGTAAGGTGCAGAATTGGACTTTTTCCTCATTAAAATTCACATCTTGCGAAAACAGAGGGGGCACTTTTACTAGAAACCAACTATAATTGCCGATGTAGCTGTTCCATTCTCAAGGTGTGAATCAATCTGTGAGTTGAGACATCCAATGGGTCTGAGAAGATGGTGGCTTGGGATCCGTTTAATGCGTGTCAAGATCTGCCTCACCGGCACTGATGCCGCCTACAGAGAGCGCTGAGGCGAGAGCGCACCAGTTTCTGTCTCCTGAACTGTGAACAAGGTCTAATGGCAGGTTTTTCGTCAGATTATTTGCCATATCTCGACCTCTGCCATGCCTTGTAAGTTTTCCGTGAGGTTTATCTTTTTAATCACCCAGACAAAAGGGCTGAGATCCCACTACAGTGAGTGAAGACGTTGTTTCCTTCCAGATGAGGTGAACGTGAAGGAAAAGTGTAGATGTACCTCCGCAATCAAGCTGTGAGAGTCAATAGGCTTCCGATTGGTCTTGCCTACTCACCCTTTACATCCTATGCTAAGGTCCGTGAATGAAACAAAAAGAATAATTTATTTAACGCATAAAGCCGATCAGTAGTCATCCCCCGTCAGCTAAAAGCAACAGCCGACAATTGATCTCCTGTGATACTAGCTCATTGATGTGTTGTAGCCTACGCCCTTCACATCTACCTAATCTCTCTAATCCAACCACCCACGCTCTCTCTCTCTCACACACACACCAATTTCACTTGAACAACAAACCGGGTGCCGGGAAAGTTGCTCTCGATCCCATCATTGTGAATGTACCCCAGTGACATAAAAACTCCCATTCGAAGTGTGAGCCATGCCTACACCAATAGCACGTTTTTTTTTTCGAGCCCTCTTCCCATTTGTTGCAATTATGCCTCTCAAGAGGACTCATTCAAGGTGAAATGGTTTTTGAGCAAAGTTATAGCATTGATAAGGTGAGTCAGCAAAGAAGAATTGCATGCATCGCATCGTGAGAGAATAAACAGAACTAAAATTAGGTACAACACTTGAGAGAAGAGAAGCCTGTTCATTGGTCTAAAAATACGTCCACTGGACGCTGCGTGTCTAAATCCCCCTCCCCCTGTCCCTCCTCCTCCCCCTGCAAGAGAGCTTGGACGCACCAGCATTGATCGATGACCTTACCCGCGCGCACGCTCTTGAACCAATGAGCGTAGAGGATGGCAGAAATCCTCCTCATGCGTTGAGTTCTCTACCTCCAGCTCTACACTCGCGCTCCTCTGTGGCCATGCAAGTAGGCTTGGGCTGTCTCGTGGTGTTGTGGCTCTCAGTGAGCCCAATTTCGGCTCGAATCCGTACCAATCAATGGTTGGTTCGTCTTCAAACTGACGGTCAAGAAGGCCGAGATGCACTCAAAGCTCGAGCTAAGCAAATAGCAGCTGAAATTGGATTCAGGACGTGGCTAGAAGACTATGACACTTACCTTCATCCCAACGAATTCCTCTTTCTACATCCAAACTCAAAACAGTCAAGCAAATCTATCCGGGACATCCTAGTTGGTCATCCAAGCATTGAAAGTGCTGAAGAGTTGAGGGGTTATAAACGCACCAAACGTGGCTTTCGATCTATTGAAAGTGAAGAACAAAAGTCCCCAGGAAGAGTGCTTTCACCACTCGGGGCTGAAATCGTCCGTGAACTATCCTCAGATCCACTTTTTCGTAAAGAGTGGTATATTCATAACACAGGACAAGCTGAAGGCACACCAGGTCTCGACTTGAATGTTCTCTCCGCTTGGGCTCAAAACATTACGGGTCGGGGAGTTGTAACAGCGATTATGGATGATGGGATAGACTACCTTCATCCCGATATTGCACCTAACTACGCAGCTGAAGCGAGTTACGACTTCTCGGGCAACGATGCTTTCCCCTATCCACGATACACCGACGACTGGTTCAACTCGCATGGGACACGATGCGCTGGTGAGGTGGCAGCTGTTGCTGGCAACGGTGTTTGTGGTGTCGGTGTGGCGCCTAATTCTCGTGTCGCTGGACTACGCATGCTTGACCAGCCCTACATGACCGATCTCATTGAAGCTGCCGCTATGTCACAGGCCAGAGACATCATTGACATCTACTCTGCCAGTTGGGGACCCACTGATGATGGCAAAACTGTCGATGGACCAAGAAATCAAACTATGCAGGTTACTTATTTGCTTTATCAGTAGGATAGCAGAAAGCTCTAGCAAACACGTTGCGTAAACCATGCTAGGAGAAAGTTGGGGCTTATTTATTCCCTTTCACATCAAAATTCTAATTAACTTTTAAATGGCGTTCACATTTGACGCCACAGTGGACAAATGAGACTTATTACTTTAGGCGATTGTTGACGGCGTGAATAAGGGCCGAGGAGGCAAGGGTTCGCTTTTCGTCTGGGCGTCAGGTGATGGAGGTCCTGAAGACGACTGCAATTGCGATGGTTATGCCGCCTCCATGTGGACCATTTCGATCAACTCGGCGACAAATGATGGTCAGACTGCCAGCTATGATGAATCCTGTGCGTCGACTCTTGCATCAACCTTCTCGAATGGCAAGTCAATGCTGAGGTTAGTAACGTCTCCAGGTTTTGAGGGGCTATAAGGAATTTAGGAGTGACTCTCTAAAATATACACTTTGCTTGAATGAACCAACTGAGGCATTAGTAAGAGGCCTGAATGGGTTCCGGTATGTTTTGAGTCCGAATTTAGACCATCTCTGTGATTTGATTGGTTGCGGTAGAAGTACTTCAATAAAATTGAATCCAATTATCAAAAGAATGAAGATCTTTCGATATCAGCAATGCAGCTAAACTTGCCTTAGCCATCGCGATTAGGTTTCTGGATTGTATGATGCTAAAAAGCGATGCTAAGCGCCAGGGCCCTTCGTTCCTGAAGTGGATTACAAGATCTGGAACGGAATGTGGACACCTGGAGACATCCTTAGATACATGATTCTAAAAACCACTTTTTACCAAGATATCAGTAGTACAAGCTGTAAGGGTAATTATTCTAATCCAGCCTTGACGCGGGAGTGGGAACGGTGGATCTCTATGGGAACTGCACTCTCCATCATTCGGGAACTTCAGCTGCGGCTCCAGAAGCAGCTGGAGTTCTTGCACTGGCACTGGAAGCAAACCCCGAGCTAACTTGGCGAGACATGCAACATTTGATAGTGCTCACCTCCAAGCGCAATCATCTCTACGATCGAGAAGGCACTCACAACTGGACTATCAATGGTGCTGGTTTGGAGTTCAACCACCTCTTTGGATATGGCGTTCTCGACGCCGGTGACATGGTTCGAATGGCCAAATTGTGGAAGACTGTGCCAGAACGGTTTCACTGTATTGCAGGCATTTTCAACGGCCGTAAGGTTGTCACTGTCGGCAGGCCTATCCAGCTGGAGCTCTACACAGAATCCTGTCAGGGGAATCCCGAAAGTCAAGTTAACTTTATTGAACACGTCCAAGCCTTCATCAGCATTCGAGCCAGTCGAAGAGGAGATTTGGTGATGTTCCTTACTTCCCCTATGAATACCACTTCGATGATTCTCGGAGCTAGACCGAAGGACTCGGATTCGCGCAGGGGCTTCACTAAGTGGCCTTTTATGACAACACACATGTGGGCTGAGAGTCCGAGGGGTACGTGGAAACTAACGGTGGGCCTGGACCCACAGAAGCACCGCACCCACAAAGGTGCAGATCCTGCCCTGGGACATGCAGTGCTGACTGAGTGGATCCTGATGATTCATGGAACACAGGAGCCGCCCTACACAGCTCTACCGGATAGTGCAAGTCAGCTGGTGCCAAAATTAGGGCTCGTGAAGCGGCAACACCTATCAGAAAGATTTTCGTCATGAACGTGCCCTTTTTTCCAATTCCTATTTCATTTTCACTTCATCTTCCACTTGTTGTTGCGTTCTTGTCATGTGATTTTCCCAAGTACTCAGTCATGATTTCAGATTGATTAATTTTGATCTATTTTTGAGCAACTGTTGGTCTGTGTGCGTCTAGTCAGAAATTTGCTATACCATTGGTGAATGTCTTCTTTTTTCTAAAAGGGTTCAAATTCTTTTTAGTTTATGACATATGGAAATGCATAAGCGCATGACTTTCTACTTAATCAAGCACACGTGAGTCGTCGGTAGGCATCCAGAAATTAGTGTTAAAACTTTTAATTAGGCAGAGATTGAAAGAGCTAGTAAAGTGGGTAAGCTTTCGCGTTTATTTAACAATAGCACTATTTCACGCAGTTCCATTCAGATTATGACCCAATTTAGTCATCATATGGATAAATAGTTCGACTTAAATAGAAGTTTCTTCATCAAATAAGGGGAAATCGATCGATGAAGAAACTTAGAAAGTGATGAGTTGCTAACTCCTCGAAAAACACTTCTGTTTTGATCTGTTAGCAGCTGTCCAAAAAGCTATTATTTAGTAAAAAAGCAATGCTTACAATGATTTCTCACGCAAAACTCAAAACCACTCCACACAAACAATAATTTAAAAACAAAGGTGCCAAATGCGGTGAAATATTGTCTGCCTGTGCCACTGTATCTTAAAAATGTTAACTATCATGAATCTTTGAAGTTTAATCAGCATAGGCTTGTTTCCATTACCTCTAAGGACGAATGTTTTGATTCGAGGGTTCATTGGTTAATAGGTACAAAGACGTACCTTTGTGCTCATTTATAGTAACTAAGCCTGAGGAAATTCCCGTCCAGGTGCGATAACAATGGTAATGCATTACTCTTGTATTTACGCTGTTCCTATCATCACGTAGAATGATTACGGCCAAAGTCAGCCCATGTCAGAACTCGAGCTTCTTAGGATGCAAGCGAATAAGAAAACGGACGAAGTATATCTCCTTTTAACTCTTCACAAACATTTTAGTCCCTAGAGAGTACACGAAGAATGGTTACGATGGCTGAGGAGGTAACAGCGATATCTGCGACTTAGTTTAAACTATGCTTATCAATAGTATTTCTTCGTATTTAGCATAGGTGTGATCCACAAGTACCACTACTGCTCTTTCGTGCTTTGTGCTCACATTATTTCATCTTGCAAAGTCATGTATATGTTACCATTTGATCTCTCTTCACCCCTTCGATAGTTTGTGATTGTTATGGCCGTTTATCGTTTTCGTTTCTCACTTGTCAGTTGGAAATAAGTTTACATCGCTTCCTGAACCAGATTCGGGGGTTCTTTATCTTTGAAATCACTCAAAATTCTTTGCATATGTCATCCTCTATCCCTTGGTTCATTTATTTGCAAACTTAATGTGTCTTCTCATATATCATCCTTAAGAGCCACCAAATGGGTGCAGCTACGATGGAACAGCTCTACCACCAAGGAGGTAAGACATCTTAAAACCGGTACACGTTCTCTTTCCTCACTTAAAAATGATATGACCTGTCACACGCAGTGATTCTACTACGGTTCTCTTTCGTTGAGTAAATAAGTAGTGGCCCTGCGGATCACATGGCATTTTCTTATGCTCTGATCTCGTGCGCATTTACTGTTACGCCCACGTAAAACCCTGTCAACGTCATTCTTTCTTTATCTGAAGCAGCGACTGCCCCGTTCTTGAATGAGGAGGTTAGAAAGTGGGGTGTTTATTAACTGAATGGGCAAAATGAAGATATCCGGGTCATCATTTCTAGTTTGCTTGGCATTTTTTGTGTCATCATTGTGCGTATCGCTTGGGTCCAACGCTTATTTTCCCATTTTCCATAACATCATTTTCTGTGTTCATTTAGGTACTGATCGAGTTCCGTTATGCCTCCCTGATAGATTTCAGGCCTTAACTTAAGGCTATGAAAGCATTTTCGTGTTTAGCTATGCCATTTTGGTAGATTAGTTTAGGTCTATTGCTAATTTTTCATTAATGGATTAAGTGAGCTTTTTTCTTTACTGTCCACATCACTTCTAATTTGATACAACCACTTGTTCCTCCTTTGTCTTGTTAGCTAATCAATTGAAACGCTTTTTGCGATTAGTAAGAGGGAACTGTTTAAGGAGAAGTTGATTGCACCATTACGCCTACATTTGCCAATTGATAAAAAAAGATGTCCTTTTATCGTCGCATTCACTCTCAGCTTACTCTTACGCCTTCTTTTTACATTAATTGAAACTATGAGTGTCTTACCTCCTAATGGGAGCTCATTTATCCATGAAAGTGTTGACCGCATCGCTTTGGTTTTAGACACTTTCCTAATCATTAAATGGGATAAGAAACAAAAAAAAGAAGTTACTCATGGTTCAACTTCTCAATAACTTTTTCCGTCAAATGACATAATAATGTTTGTTTCTGACTTTATATTTTCAATCGCCCACTCCTTTATACGTGACAGAATGTTTGGTATAAAGTCATTCGTTTGGAGTGTTTAGGTTACTTTGACCGTATTCTTTGCCAAATCTATTAAACCCAAATAACCTCTTACATGAGCCCTATGGCATGCGATTCAGTGATTTACTCTTGCTACACTTTGATTCCCACGACTTGACTCAGTTGTCTACGATTGCTCCAGCGTTGACCTCTGTATGTGTTCCAATTCTGGTGGCGTTCCTATAAACCAAGTCAACACGCTTTGACTTTACTGTGATCTGAGCAGCTTAGGCGAGTAAAAAACCCACACTCCACACAGTAATGATACAGTCAAATAGATTGGCTTGACTTTGTGCTGACTTAGGACGCCAGATTAGCCGGTTCTGTGTGTGTGTGTGTGTGTGAAAAAAAGTACACAGGTCACGCCCGCATAAATGGCCTTATTGTCATCGGCATTGTCGTCTTTCTTTTTCACCTAGCAACCTGTTTTTACGCCTCCGAATGTATTCTTTTGTTACCACATAGAACAATTGGATCGCGTCAATGACCAGATGAACGTCATTCATGAGGACATCAAAAGCACCGAGAAGAATTTGGACAACTTGGAGAAGTGCTGCGGCATTTTCACATTGCCATGGAAAAGGTGATTGCATTTTTTTTACCAACAACCCACTTGTCAACTCCCGATATTTGAGGTCTTGAAACATGACTAAAGCCGAACTGGCCTTGTGTAAACTAATGAAGCACTCATGTTGTAGAGTCAAGCGTCCTGGTAATGACAAGCACTTCAAGGCACGTGAATACACGGCACCGACAACTGAACAGCCCTCTAAGTTGAATTTTGGCAAAAAGGCGCCTGTTGGTGGCGATCTCTCTCGTCCCGATGGTCCTTTCATCCAGCGGTGCGTATTTGCCTCCTTTTCTTTATGCATTAGAGCTGCTTATTTACGCTTTGAATACACCTCGAAGGTCATTTGACACCCTTTGACAAGTCACAAAACCTAAGGCAGGAGGTGATCATAATGACGTGTGCTTGTGTAAGTCTCTTGATTGGCAAGACACGAGCTTGTCAATTCTCCTTCGTAAGGGTTAACTTTTTGAAGCGAAAACCTTGCGCGCTCTCTGCCCCACTTCTGTTTACCGACCGTATGCTCCATTTCGTGTGCAGTCATATGATCGGCATCCAATGTCACACAGCTAGCAATCACCGCTTGGAGGAGTGTCGGTGGCTGCGGAATGTATAAATGCTGTAGTTTTTTCCCCTTCCTGTCTCAAAGTGTGCTCTAAGGTCACAAAGTGTTCCATTTTTTTCAGACAAATTCACAGCAATGTGTGTTCCCTTCATTGTATACCTCACACTAGGGTTCAACCGACATTTAATGCTATGAGGGATTGGAAATGGAAAGGGAATAAGGGAAGAGGACTCTGGAGAGTAACTTTTCGGTAGAATGCAGTCGACAAATCCCCCTCAGTTTTAACTATTTTGTTACAGTACTTCGTTCAAATTCGGTCAAACACATTGAATTTGCAGTTTGGTGACTCTCAAACCTATAAATCGGAGAAGGATCAAGTGATTTCCCCTCTAAGGCTGGGAGTGAATTGTCGCATGTTCCTAAATCCGAAGGAAGTGATTTTTGAGGTTTGACTACTTCCTGAATAGGCTACTCACCTCCCTACGTATCCATCATCCCACCTTCCTACCTTATTACTCGAAGTTTGAGGCATTTGTCGCGTCTAACTGGACTCGAATTTACCAAAGAATTGCCTAGAAATCTGCGATATAGTCCTCCTCGCTTTCAAATTCAGCATCCTGGATGACGACCGGGAGACAGAGATGGAGCAGAATTTGCAGCACGTCTCGGGCATCGTCGGTGAACTGCGCACTATGGCGGTGGATATGAATCAGGAGATCGCAATCCACAACAAAAAATTGGATGACATTGCCGCTAAGGTTAGTGGCTTGAGCTCTTCTACTTAAAAAGATTTCAGTAGACAACACGCTCTGTGTCATTTCGGAAATGCTGTAGGATAGCCTTGGCATGACACTTTCTTTCCATGACTACTTTGGCTTTTTTTCTCTCTAGACTGACGACAACCAGTTGAGATTAAACGCAGCGCACGGTCAAGCCACTAGAATCGTTGGGTAAGTAGTTTCCTATGAGTAATTTCCCAACTTTACCTTGATTTTCGGATCATTAAATGCAACTTGTTTTTACCCAGGAAACCCTCTAAGCCCTCCTCCAGCCCGATCATCCCCCAACCCGGCCTTGGCATGGTGGCAAAACAGATGGCCAACCAGGCTATGAAGTGAATTGCGTGGCCGACACCTAAAAGTGCACAGATTGCTCTGTTTTTTTGCATAAAACAATCCGTCCTTCTTCACCTGCCTGGTTCTTGATTAACTTTGTGATAACTTTATGCTTGTCTTTCGATAACAATAAATGTCTTTCTGCACCGCACTAGTTCTTTATGCCTATTTGTGAGGTGAAGAGGCCATTAACTCATGCTACATTTGCAGGCTCAATGGCTTCGTGGATGACCGACTGGGCTGAGAAAGGAGGTAGCCTTTTGAACTCCCTGGATAATCATGTGGCCAGCTTTCTCCAGCCTGCTAATTCGGCGATTGTACCTCCTCCAGTTATCCCTCGGAGGGAGCAAACACCTCCAAGGCTCGTTGAAAATGTGAAACCTGGTGTCGCTTCACCAGTAACATCGTATGTGCCCTGTTTCGATTCTTATTTCTGCCATGGTTTGATGATACCAGCTTTGATGTGTGTATCGCTGTTGGATACACTAGACTTTCATTGGTTGCTGCGCAGTATGCTGGATTTGTTATGATCCTAGCTTTGGCATGTCGGTTCGGGTGCAATTTCGCTGTGAATACAAAGAAGAGCTGAGAGACATGCTAATATTTTCTCCTAGTCACTCCTTATGATTCCGTTTTTTGCTCACTTTACTGGCGGCCACTACGCAGGACTCGGTTGGTCCAATTGCGAAAAGTCGAGTTCTGTTATTCATCCTGCCCTGAGCAGGAAAGCGAAGAGGCAGTAGAGTATTTGCCTATTTAATTATCAAACGCTAATGTTGCTAGTATGGCAAGTAAATCGTGCGAAACTGAGACCCTTAGAATTTTTATTTCAATCACAATTTCAGAGTGGGGCAAATCTGATACCGTGCGATTATTTTCACTATGTTCGATAGTGAAGGAACTGCATCCACTCATTGCGCCGTCGATACCACAGACGTCCAACTGTTTGAGTTCCTCAACAATCCCGCCCCAATGGAACAGGCTATCACTACGCTAAAGGCGCCACCTCCCGCTGCACCGCCACAACAGCCACTGCAACCGCAATCGCAGGAGTCGGTACCGAATATTTCTACAGATTTGGCAACGGAGAACCGTTTGTTGCATCAGGAGGTCGCCTCATTGAACCAGGAGATTGCAGAACTGGTGAAACGCAATAAACGTGCTGAAAGCGAGACGCAACAGCGAAATAAGGAGGTCAGCTTCACTTCTTTAGTTGCTGCAACATATTTGTGTTATCATTAGAGGGGTTTAGAGGTAAGTGAATCACCAACAGTATTTCGGTACTTGTTCGATATTCATGTTCCTTTTCTTGGTGTGAATGTTGCGTATTGTAAAAAAATCTTCATCTAAATGACGTCCCCGTTTTTGATTGGTTCGATTGGGATTGACCAATCAAATCTAAGAAGGGCCTGGCAATAGGTGGACTGCATCCTTTTGAGATTAGTTTAAGTTAAATGGGCAAGTCATAAAATTTCATTTGTTCATTCTGTAAAGGAAAATCAAATCCGTATGAAATGCGCCAAAAAAATTGTGGGATTTTTCACTTGCACTTTTCACTGACTCCCAAAGAGGCCTCCATATTAAATAGACATTCAGAGTTTTTCCCTTTCGGTTATCCGCATTCTAAACTTTCTGAAGGCGACAGATCTTGCATACATTTCATATGCGCTTTACAGATCTCGGAGAAGGCATTCTTTAAGCCAGGAATCCAACTTATATTTGGCTTGATTTGGGTTGGCAAATGGCGAAGCTGCATTGGTTGGATTGGTGGATTTTTCCTCCAATTAAATTAAGGAAAACTCCATTATTCTCATAAGGCTTGTTATTCGGAGCGTGGTTTAGATTGTTTCGCTTCGCGATTAATAGTGCTTTATGAAACTGTGCATTAATGAAGTATTGCGATGCGTCGCAAACAAGTAGGATGAGGTTGGCTCTAAGGGAGGAAAATTGTATTTGATTTATTTGATCCGAATTGGTGAGTTTTAGGCTGCACTACTTTGGTTCTTGAGTCTTTTTTATGAAGGAATTCAATGGGTACTTCGATAAATTGTATAATTGTGTTTGCGTGAAGAAGATGACCGAATTTTAAGGGGTGTGGATATTTATGTCCTCCTCCATCTGAGTTTACCTGGTGCCCTCAAAGCAACTTCGGCTTGGAAAACTCATTAGGATGTCTAAACCATCTCATGCTGGTCTGCTTTACTGCTTCGTGGGTAGAATATAGGCATTCTTTCGTTGCTGTAATGTTAGCCTCGTATCTAGCGTAAAACGGGGCATTCACGTTTTGCCACATGAAGTATTTCAGTCTAAGATGCCTCGATCTCTTTGGTTAACCAGCCTCTTGACCCAAGGTGGTTCTCGACCTGTTTTTTGACCTAAAACGGAAATCGCCGATCTTCCCATGTGTCTGTGGTCAACGCTTTCATGAACTGAATTCCCTCCTATGCGATGCAATGCCAGAACAGGCTATTCGTCAATCTGACACAGTCCACACGACTGTTAACGGCATCTTTACGACCCAGAATCAAAGCTGCCACACCGAGGAACTTCGAGAAGTTGCATTGTTGGATCAAATGTTTCAGTGTTGTTGGAAGCCATGAGTCAAGCTATGCGCCTCCGTCCACTTCTTTGATTGCCACATACTGTCCCATTATTGACGGCTGTCAACCCGACTAGCAGTGTCTGAACTTACCTGAGATCCATTTCTTCGGGTATTAGTGCGCAGTATGATTCTATCACTGTCTGACTTAAACCTCCTTAAAGCACTCGAAGGTGGCGTTGAAACATTTCCTCTTGCTTATCATTTCATTGCTAGGAAATTCTTGCTTTGGATTAAATTTGCACTGGTCTTCTAGATGGACAATCTTCGAAGACAAGTGCAGTCATTGAAAACTCGTTTGGACGAGACGAAGACGGCCCTTCGGCGGTCCGACTCAGCACCAATCAATGGCACCGGAAATGCTAAGGACGTCGATGTCCAAGTGGAACAGCTCAACAAAACTCTAACAGTGACACGAAAGGCCCTGGTGAGCTTCACATTGATGTAACTATGACGATGGGTTTTTTGTGACACGTCTAAAGACGTGTTTGTGCTGAGTTAAATAGGTCAGCCGAATCGACTGCAACTAAGGCAGATATGCACAGCTTTTTGATTAATAAAGTTTTTTTGCTTCTAGTTTATGAAAGTCACCCAAATTTTTGTTGGTGTCTAGCGGAGCGCAAAACACCCGAAAGTACACCACTTTAGCTTGCCTACGTCTTCCGTGTGGATACTAGTTCTGTAATAACCTTGTGGATTTTGATAGTATCGTTGGGTTGGCTAACTCACCTCTTGGATTTCAGTAGTATCCAGAAATTGAACAGCCGAAGCCATTTTCCTGTTGAGCTGATATTAGTTTACCGTCCGATTATTTTGACTTGAGCCTGATCTCCACATTGAAAAGGGTGGCCACTGGAGCAGTGTTAGGAAAAAGCTCCAGTTGTCCAAGTTTCGTCAACTGGTGTTTGTCCCCACAAATGACTGCTGTGCTGTGGACTGACAACGGGACCATTACGATCCGGAGGGGAAAGCAGTGTGCTGACGTAGGTGCGGTCGATCGTCGTTGTAGCCTGGAGCTTTTGTACTGTTGGATTTAGCATCCCATCACCGCACTGTACCGTGTTTGAGGGCTTTTTTGGGTACAAGTGGACCAAGTCATGCGCCTTCGGCTATAAGACATTTCTTCCATCATCGAACACCGCTGTTGGCTGCCATCACAGCAATCCGCCTTCCTTTAAATGTTGTTATCAGCGGATACCTAACAACACGTGGACAAGTTTTGTGGTAGCATTCTCACCCCCTAAAGAATTGCCGTTGCTTCCTCTAGGAGGAAAGTGAAAGCAAAGCCAGCGAGGCGCTCAAATTGGCCGATCTCTCATCGAGTCGCGTGGAACAGCTTCAACAAAGTGTCGCGCATCTGACGCGTTCGCTGGCGGTGTACAAGGAGAAGGCCGCCGCCATTCTCTCAGACAAGGAGAAAGTGAGTCTGTGCCCTTTCCTTCTTCTCCCCTCATTTCAACATGTCGTTTATTCACGCTTGAGCTGGAGTTTAGAGCTAGAGGTTGAGGTTTTTGCGATAAAATGCGTCGGGTATGCATAACCGTGCATCATTAAGCCCAGCGTAATTATCACATTGGCTTTGTACATTGCTACTTAAGGTTATCTCCGACCTCCGGGACCAGCTGAATGCGTGTGATGGCGGTGGTAACGAGCCGTTTTCACTGGGTGTTGATGAAACTCTGCGGAGGGAGTATGAACAGCTACGCGAGGAGACGATCTTGCTGCGACAAGAGGCCGAACAGCGCCTCATGGTAGCCTCGGAAATGGAAGAACGGGTCTCTGAGGAGCACTCCTCACTGCGACGTACCATCAATCTGTTGAATCAGCAGCTTCAACTGGAAAAAGAGGTATGTGGTATCAACTGCACTTCAGCTGCTTTTGCAACAAAGGACAAGTTGTAACATCTTGCTCATTTAGCTAGTGGCGGACTCCAACGCACAGATAATTGAGCTACAGCGTCGTCTAACCGCGGCCGAGGAGGCTGCAAAGCGTGAAGAGGCGAAAACAGCCTCGCAGTTGCAGTCCACCGAGGCGGAGCTCGCGCGTCTCCGTCAGTGCCTCTCGGGTGAGTCCTCTCCTGACACGGCGCGCTCTTCCATCTCTCCCCCATCACCGTCAGAGCAGCCTCAACCGCGTGCTGATGTAGAGGCGCGTGTTTTTGAACTAGAGGCGCGAATCCGACAACTCAATGACAGTCTACTCACCAAACAGGACTCGTTGGAGGCCACGCTGGCTCAAAATCATGCTCTCAAGGTTAGTTTCCAATTTCACCTTCCTCCTTCATTCCTTTATGTATTCTCTAATAGCCTGTTTTACGTTCTCTATTTTGGCCTTCCTGTAGGCTACCACTTATCATTGCGTCTTGCCTTGATTGTTTTGATTTCAAAACAGTGACGGTGGAATTACTTTCTTACTCTACTTAAATCTCGTTGCTAGTAGCATCTGCTTCTCATTGGAAAATTGTTAGTTCTAGCTCTCACTTTTGAAGCCAATGTTGACTGCCACAAATCTTGCACAGATTCGACTGGAACGGATGGAAGCCGAGTGTGACGCCCACCTCCTGGAGCCTAGAAATACGCGATCCCCGGTATTTCCCAGCGGATACACCCAACTCCCCCAGAGCTCTCCTTCCAAGTCACCACATGGCTTTGCTCGTCTCCACCTCATTGTGGGTCTCAAGGCATTTTAATCTGCTATATGCAGTGCCTAAGTGCATGTGGAAGACGTTTTCCAATTTAAAATTTAGTTTTGTATAAATTTTTTGCCTTTTGCTCATTCTCCATTGCAACCACATCTACTGATTTGCTTAAGTAGCATGGACAAACTACGTCTCAGAGATTCTCCATTACTTTATGCGTATTATTAATCCCTCTTAAGACTGTATTTTAGGCGACATCTGACCGATTTGGGTGGCGAGGTATTCTTCCTTTGTGAATAAATAATGCAAATGCATGACTCGAGTCAAGTTGCGCATACCCAACCTCGGTCGAATTAATTGGCGCAGGAAAGCTCTCTTGTGCTTTACTAATTTCTCCTGCCTAGTGTTGTCGACTTAACTAAGTGGTACAAAGGACCTCTCCTATGGTCAGCCCATCCCTGCCACATTAAAAACCAATTTTGTTTTTTAATGTCAAGTCATATGTACTTAAATGTTTCGAGTAGTATGTAATCAAGTGTGGTGACATCTCGTGCATTCACGTTTCCAGGGCTCTTTGAAGTGCTGTACTTTCTTTTTCTTTATTTACTTAAGTTGTGCTCCCTTTGTACGACTTTCTTGGTGCATGAAGTTATACCGAACTTGCCATCCTGATGCTGATAAAGAAAAGTAAATCATTAGCTCCACGTTCCCATTCGTTGCTTGATTTTGCCTTACTGTGGTTTTGGAAGAATTTGGCAGCCAGTGCTAGTGCTATCAAGGGATGCTGAGCTCTGTTTACACGTCAATCAGGTATTCTTCAGTTTGTCTTTTTAAAGCAATGTATTGAATCAAATTTTGAGTGGAAGTGCTTGAGACCGAGGGGATGCAATTCCAGGTCTGAGCATTTGTTGGCCTCTCCAGCGACTCATGTTGAACCTTCTTCGCTCCTTCTGGTGTCTGGCAACATTACACTTATTTCTTCTCACTTTTTTCCTCAAACAGGATACCTCGCTTCCAGCCTGGCTACGAGGAGGGGTGAGCGCTGTAGACGATTGGACGATTCGTTTGGTGGCGATGCTGCGACGGCGGCCGCTAATTCGTCTGCTCTTGATCCTCTACCTTGGTGTCTTCCACGTCTGGCTCCTCTGTACTCTTGTCTTCTTTGCCCCGCCCCTCTCATCTCCAACTGCGCCACCACCTCCACCACGTCTTTTGTGATTATTAATAAACAATTGTCTCATTTCTAAACTACGTCTGTTTCTTTTTTTACTGCCTAATGGCTGTGGTATTGCTAGTGGGCTTTAAGTGAGATTGGATAGACTCCAAGTGGGTTGGTGGAGATCTCAAAAATCGGTGCGATAGTGTATCGAGAAAGGACAAGTTGAGCTGAAACGGGCAGCTGCATCCAGAGTAGTGGGCCAGATGAAGGGATGGGCCCAGATTCCTTACTAATAGGCGTGTTGGTGGTTCTGTCACAAATTCGTGACGCTGGATGTGGACGCATTTAGTAATGTTAAGTTCTTGATTTACTGTGCTGCTGCATTGTACATTCAAAGCGCGTTCCTACTCTTTTTTTTCAAAAGATACTTAATGGAGATAGTGGCAATACAATTACTTCCGCAGTTGGGAACTTGGTTAAGTTTCGTCAGCTTAGTTTCATCACATTAGACAATTCAGCCGACAAAATTATACCAGACGGTGCCACCGACAGGGATGGTCAGGCACTTGCCTTGGATAATATGGACAAGCCGGACTCGGGACCCGGGAAGTACTCCCCGCCCCTCGCATCAATGGGACATCTACAGCAAGCACTCCTAGCCGCTCCGATTTTGTGGCGAAGGGACTTTCACAAAACTTCTAGATGACCGTAAAACACATTTCTGCTTCCACTGGCTAATCAGTGGCATGAACAATTTAATCTTGGTGATTGTATACTACTAGCAATGAATTTAAGTAGGCCTAAAATCCTGTTCATTGGAGTTTTCCATCGCTCAAATCGAAACGGTCTGTAGGTGAACAAAAAAAGTGACAATGAAAACTGATAGTTTCGCTTCTTAAGGAAATTCAATTTTGTGTAATTGACGCATGCAAGTGTCCATCGCGTTGCCTTTATTTACACATGAAGACTACGCAAGCATTTGTGGTTTGAAACACAGTAAAAGTCGAAAAATTCATCAAATTTACTGATTCAGAAGTCGTCAGAGTAGGGGATAGGGATGGGATCAGTAAGGGATTGGTTCAATCTAGGCGTCGGTGGATCTTAGGGACCTACTTTAGAGATGCCATTTTAGCTCATCGGGATCAGTGAACTAAAAATCAGCTAAACACAAGTTCACTGAAGGCAGACTGGATCGCGTAGAAGAGGTGGTGCCAGCATCTAACAGACAAAACAATAACTGAGAGGCCTATTCCTCTGTCCCACGAAGAGTGTATCTGTCCAGCCATCTTCTAATCACACGATTCGTTAAGGTAAGTTGAATGCCTAAGCTTATCTTATTCTGCCATTTCTGTTGTCTCCATGGTTCTCAGGAAAACATTCGTGCTGTCGTACTTTCAAACGAATTTATAAACACGAAACTGCCAAATGGCCTCTAAAGTGAGCCATTTTTCCCACACTCACAATTGCTCCTCCAATCATTCAGCAGGCAGATGTGCAGGTTTATTCACGCAAAAGTGCGTCTGGGAGAAGGAATTTGATATCCTCGTCAGCGGTAGCAGACACCTCAAGATCTGGAGCGTCGCCGACCTCTTGCCGCGTAGCCAACTGATGACCACTAGGGAGCCTTGAGCAGAAATCAAGCCAGCGATTGCCGGTGAGCTGCACTCCAATCCAATGCATCCGCCAATCGATAAGAGTGCATTGGAAGGGGGGCACAGCGAAGCACCTTTACCCGGTCAAATTTAATCGATAATATTGATCGAATATTAACATGCTTTGCCTTAGCCTATTTTGGGCCAAGAAAAGCCTAGAAATGCGATATTCTTTGTCTCCAAGCCGGCATCTAATCGGAAATCTGAAGGTTACAACCATGTTGTCAAGGTCGGTTGTATTAGGCGTGATGGAGTGAACAAATAAACAAGCAGAATCGCACGTGCGGCGCAGCCTTCCAGCCTATGAGATTCTAGCCTTGACAATCCTAACTCCATTGGCATTCCCACGCCATTTCCATCAGCACTAGTTAGAAATACAAAATTGTTAAGAATTGGGCTAAGAACTTCTCACGGCTTTTTATGAATTCTTTTACTCATCAATCCCTCCGTTTGTTTTTCTCCAAAAATAATCGTTTGCTGAACTGTCGGTTTCAGTAAGGAAACCAGTTAGTGCCCCAGTAGCCCCAGCACATTCTAAATGTCCATAATTTATGTTCTGCCCGAAGTTATGAGGCGCTGATGCGAAGGTAACTACAGCTCGTAGTAGAGTAATTTCAGTATGACGAATCGCTTAAAAAAGTAACCAATTTGTCACCTCCAAGTTGGCTCAACGGAGAAGCCGCCTCCTTCTTACACCCTCATCACACCATCTCTTCACCGACCCATCAATGCACCACTTTACCGGTCTACGCTCAGACAACTTGAGAAAAATATCCTCCAATCTCCTTTCAGAGTAGATGTCACCAACAAGCTTCAAAGACTCGTTAATATGTTCTAGAAGTGAGGATGTCAATCAAGTACTATTTCCAATGCATTTTTTATATTTATTATAAGTAAAGACAGCAAGGGGATAAAATAGCTAATCTGGTCATCAAAAAGCTGAACAAAGCACATAACAAGCACGGCTAATGGTGTCTCACGCACCTCTGCATTGCCGCATCTCACGTGGCCAAAGCCGTCAAATTCAAGTCCTCCTCGTGCTTCTTTCCGCATTTGGCGTCTATTCCTCCTGGACAACAGATGTCGGTACAATAAGTAGCATCTTTGGGCAGCTGAAAAATGTCATCTTCGTCTTCTTTCTCAGCTAACGTTACTCGTGGAGCAGGTGTGGTGGTTACAGGGATTTTACAGAGATCATCAATGTGTACCTTGGTGCATCCACTGCCAGGTTGACAAGTAAGATCAAGGCAGTATTTTATAGATGGTAAGGGTGGTTCGTACGGTCTAATATCTTCAAGTTTGAATGATTTTCGACACTGCGGACATGTGAGTTGACCGTTAACAGGTTTGATGGTATCGAAACACTTTCGACAATTGAAATGCTGACAGTCGGGTGGTACGTAGGGATCGATCGTTAAATCCAAACAAATGGGGCACTCAAAATCAAACATCTTCTCTGCACCGTCAAGCGAAAAATTACAACCACACAGCACTTACAGCTAAGGCGAGACAAGTGTGGCGGTGTAATTGACGTGCGTTGACTCCGAGCCAATGGGAGGAGAGCTCTTTGTGTGAGGGAGCACTTGATTGGCTAGCCAAAGGGGTTAGTAATCATCTGTTCCTATCTTGGCAGAAATCAGCGCCTGTTTTGGTGATGGAAATTTCAACACTGTTGGCTTTTGATGAACTAATAGTCTGCACCTCAATTAGCTCAATAGTTTAGCGTTTTTTGGAAAATCATAATTTTGAGTAGACACCGAAGGCGGAAATCTGGCTAGACCAAAAGTGTTGACATTTACATTGGGTAAGAACGCTATTAGTCACATGGTAGTAGTTGGAACACTCGATGGTCTAGGCACCAGACTCCGCTGTAGACTAAGAGGAGTCGCGATCATTTAATACAGATCACCATAAATGCTAACGTGTACTTAGGCAAGGGAATAAATGTCCCCCAAAGATTACCCAAATCATGACATATGTAAAAAACTGGCTTCATGTGATTTACAAGAATCTTTACAAGGAAAATGCCTGCAAAAGCAAGAGAATCATTCCTCAATTGTCTTAGCAACCAGCTGTCTGCCTCGCTTTGATCCCATGCGCTTCTGGTGGTTTAGGTAGCAAGCCTCGTGACCGCAGAAGAGCCAACTTTCACACGGAGAAGCAATGTATCGCTCTCTACCCCTTTTGGTGCCCATTCCGTACCAATTATCCTTGACCTCCATCATGGATTCATCTACCTGTCGAGGCAAAACTTCATGATCAGTAGGGTAGGAAACCTGAAATAAAAATCCAATTCATTCATTAATATCTTTAATGTAAGCCCTCAATTTAAAAATTTGCAGTATTTGTCACTGTTGTATTATATTTGCTACTTATGTTATTTAAGTAAAACCTATTTTATAAAGTAAAGGGCATGTTGAACCATTTGGAGAACATCTGCAAGTCGAAATTCAATAAATTTTTGCAGTGGGACAACTTCATAATGGCATGCAAGTAAAGCGTTGTTATAAAATTTAAATACTATCAGTGGTACTATGTCTGTATGACCTAAAATATTGTACTCAGGCATGAAGGCACCGCACTGACGTAAAAGGCAAAACTGCGCAATCCCTAATTGCTAAAAAAGTTTAACTTGCCTTTTTACACACGGGGCATTGTTGTCCAAGTACAGTGGAGGGACAATGGTGAGCACAGACAATATCCCCACAGGGAAGGGTTTGTGGAGTGTCACATGTTTCATGGCATAGAGCAAACTGTTCCGCACCTTCAACCTTTTCCATTCGTCGGTTATCAGTTGACTAGCAAACACCCACTTGCGCCCTTATACTAGTTAGCTTGCTAGGCAACGCCCCACCACATCACTCGGCAATTGGTGCATTTCGTGTCACCAGTTCGAGTAACCTTCAAGCTCTTAAAAGATGGCGTAAACCTGTCTGAGTCAGGTTCGATTTAGAGAAGCCAAT
Source organism: Taenia hydatigena (assembly GCA_036345935.2). NCBI lineage: Eukaryota > Metazoa > Platyhelminthes > Cestoda > Cyclophyllidea > Taeniidae > Taenia > Taenia hydatigena. The sequence continues at coordinate 10,436,893 of JADWOT020000010.1, forward strand.
TAAGCCAAGTTAGAGGTTATTTAAGTACCAGAATCATGTGCTTAGGCTGCTAGGCAAAATAGCACCAACTTTTTCTTTTCAATTAGGTCTTGCATGACTTTTATGGCTCATAATATCGGTTCTCACTGCGGTTTCGAAAATCCCACACAGGTCTTTTTGCTCTCCACTCCAAGTATTACACTGGCTTTTCATTTTGCAGACTTCACCTCCCTTTTATCAGTATACAGGGCCTTCAAATAGTTCTATTCTTTCCCAAAGTTAATGAATTGACTTGCTTCTGTCTACCATTCGTAAATGAGCATACATGAGCAGTTGTGTGAACTTGCATTTTGGTGATCCTTTTTCCAAAAAAAACTCCCTTATTTAGTAAAGTGAACATTTCGATCAAAGTTCGTGCTTCAACTTTTATATTAACCGAGGATGGTAAAAGTGAAGTTCGCAGTAGGGCCCTTCCACTTCCTCAACGCCAATTCAAGTGAGCTGCCTCCAAGTTGGCGCTTGGTTTTCAAACCAAAAACAAGGCTTTCTTTTCCCCTTTCTTTTGCCTCGATATTTACCACGGTCATGCGTGTTTAGGCTACACTTTTGACCCGAAGGGGAGGGGGAAAGGGGGCGACGGCGTTTGATTCGTGTTTATTGTCCACCTCTGACCCACCAGGTGCATTTAAACAAATGAGCACTACAGTAAAGCTATGTCCTACAATTATTGTCTAATTGTTTTAGCTGCCAAACCGAACAGCCATGGATCAGGAAATAAAGTGAAATGGACAAAAAGGGAAGCAGGTTGGATTGGGATTGGTGGTTCGGATCTGAGGCTGCTGGAGGTGTCAACAACCCTGTAATGTCGGTTTGGCATCCCGACGGGATCTATGCTTGCGCACCTTCGATGCGGGTTTTAAGAGGTGGGAACACTCCTCCACTACATGTGGTTGGGACTTAGGGGAGAAAAGAACAGATCAGGCAAAATGCGACTGGGTGATTCCCTCTCCGAAAGTAATTCTCCATCTCTCCAGATGAATTGAGCCGCTGACTAAGCAGGAGCGAAGTCAAAGGCAACTTTAAAAGATAAATGACTTTGAAAGACGTAAAAGCCAAGCAAGTTAAACACTAACGTCATTATTATTGACGTCAAGATACTGTGGCCTGATGGAAATGTACCACTGGTGTGCATCTCGCCCTGGTTACATGGCAAGATTAAAGGTTTATCAACTTTACCACGAAGTGCGGAGGTCTGTCGACAGGATCTTAAAATTTGGGGCATAAAACTCATTAAAAACGGCCCATTAATGTCCTGAACTCATTGAATTAGCTCTAAATTACCTTCTTGGACTATAGGCTGATTAAGTATTTAAGTAGGATGTAAGTGTAGCCTTCTTTGTTACACACGCCTTCTTGATATAATTTACTGTAAAAATAAGAGTAAGGACGGATCAGCCGATTTTAAATTAATCATTTTATTATGTTGGCCTAAATGTTTTCTCCGTCACATATATGTGACACTGAAATTCCCGAACACTTATCTCGCACATTTGATCAAATTAGAGCAAAACTCCAAAATACCTTGACTGTAACGACTAAGTAACTTTAGCAATCGTGTTCACGCTAAATCTTTTTATAACACAGCTTAATTCGACTTTTGTGGACTGTTTGGGAGTGACATGCACCGTTTTGCTGTCTTTTTTGAATCACGCATAGCGATGGTTTGGGACAACGCCCTAGCCATTAAGTGCTTACCCCTCCCTTAAAGTTGACTGCCAAAACTTTGCCCTTCAAACCAGCCTGACCCACACACTAACCTCAGGCCAGCCAATCAACTCGCTGGCTTGCTTGTTTGTCCAAAAAATAGGCTCTCTACCTAGGAAAGACTAAACAAATCGAGCTTTATTTTCTTTTAATTAATCAAATTTGACACGTTCTTTATTTAGAGTTATGCAATCAATGCCATAATGCATTCACAATCACCTCTCCTCCCTCAGGCAATAGTGGGGTGTTGGGCCGGCAGGGCGGTTTGGTCGCGAAAGTACTGGGTGAGGAGGAGTTGTTGTCTGAATATAGTCTCCCTCAATTCGTTAATCATAGCAATGAGTGCCTGTTTGGAAGTTGCGAGATTTGCCCTCTGCTGACGGAAGAAGGCGTCCTGTTGCCAGTTGGTGGGCGCGCCGCCCATTGGTTGTGCCGGCATAGAGGGATGCTGACCGGCCGCTGTGGCGAGAAGGCAGAGAACTCCCAAGAGGATTGAATTCATTTTACAAACACAGTGGCGGAGGCCAACTCCGTGTTTATATAGGCGATCCACAAGTGGACTTGGCGGTGGTACTGGCACACGTACTCGACTTCAACAAATCGCCTCATCTTAGTGGTGCCTAGAAGGGCTTGGACTTCGGACCATGCGATCCTCACTTCTACACATTTGAATTTGTGGTTTCAAAGTACAAGTCTTATTTACCTCTCACATGTAATAGCTTATAAGTATTTGGAAGGCTTTCAACCGCCTTATTTAGACGCTAGCTTCCACATTGGACTCTCCATTAGTTTAAGAGTTGAGTGAACAGAGGCAAAAGGATTTTAAAAGCGAAATTCATCGTCTACGTTACTCATGGAATCAAAAGGAAGACAAGTCGACGTAGCCGTCGAATTTGCCGCCAGTGATAAAGAAACTCCGAGATAATCGCAGTCTCTAGGTAAAAGTGTAACTAAATCGAAACGGTGGGTATTAAGCTGCCCTTACATGAAGGGTTCCCCACTTGATTGACCTCAAATATGTGTGGACTGGTAGATAGTAGGGCAAATCCTCGGTGCGCATGGCAGGTTGCCGGTGGGGCATCATTTTTTCCCAATCCCGCGACTACTATCATGTCACCCAGTAGTGACTGGATGATTGGGGAGGTGGAGATTTCCACTTGTCCATCACCATGACCGCCGGATGCAGCTTCTCGTCCGGCCACAATCAAAAGACTAAATCAATCCGATTTTGGTAGTGATTGGTGCGTTGATCAAAGTATCGCATTCCAAAAGAGCGACACCTCAACAGTCGTCGGCTTGTTTTTGCACGCGGCTGAGCGAAATGGTCCGTGCATTTCGCCTGACTTCCCGGCAACGGGATCCCCGCCCGAGAGAATGACTTATTTTTACGAAAATACAAGCGTGCACCTCCACCAGATCCCGGTCACTGCCCCGAGAATTCTCCCAAGTCGGAGTAAGGCAATAATACTCGGGCGGAATGTGTATTGCCGTCATGCAGTAGGGCTTTGAGTCGGCCACTGCCATGACTCGGCGACCAGGCCGCGCGGCGGAGATTCTTAAACACCCGTTACCAAAACTTGGAGTTAAACAAGCTAGTAATGTGTAATCTGAGAGGAAGCGATGAAAGCGCTGGTTTGAATGAGCCACCGAGGATTACGGTGGCAGTGAATTTGTAAAAGTGCGCTTAAGCGCCCACTTAATACCCACTTAATGTTAAAAAGGCGGTTAGTGTTGAAAAAAAGTAGCAAAGTAGCAAAGTAGCAAAGTGCCTAAAATTAGCTTCTGCTGCCCCCAACACTGAAGGATAAGTTGGTTATTCCGCAACAAAATCTAAACTCGAATCCCACGCCTTTGCATTGATAATCCCACACAAGCTTGAGGTAGAAGTAAGAAAAGCTGCCCCACATAGAAACCGACAATTGTAAATTCAAACGAATGTTCTACTAGAAAAGTATCCACCTCCACAGAGTGTAGTTTGCGTGGTAGACGACATAGTGTGCGGAAAACCACGCTCAAAAAGCTGCGGCTATCACCATCACCGGGTGGCATTCATGTTCTGGCTAATCAAATGCTACTCAGCATTTTTTAATTAAAATAATGGGTAAAAAAATACTTCTAGTACCCAGCATTACTGAGAGAACAAGTAATTATCTAAGATGTGGCATATACTACTGATAAGTGGGCTCCGTAGTAGTAAGTAGTGGGTGCATATCATGGAGCATTTTCAGTCTCTCACTTCTAACTCCAAGGTTGGAGACCACAACGCCTTACGGCTGGAAGACAACGAAAGGCGGCCTGATGGAATGAGTAAAAAGTGGGAATAAGGACTGAATGTCTCATGTCAATGAATCATTTATTCCACGCTACACTTTGTATGGTAAATTAGAGAGTGTGCAGAAAACGGCACCAAAAAAGCAGCAGCTATTGCCCTCATTAGGTGGCATTCACCTTGTGACGCAAAAGCTGACAGCGTCAAGCACCTCTTTGGGGTTGGCTCGTCACAGTTGAGGGAACCGAGTGACCACGTGCAGTGTGGGGGCTGGCAACGTTCGGTGGGGGCGGGGCGAGGCTCTTCATCTGCTTGCATGCATGAATGCGTCGGGTTCCGTCAGATCCTACGAAATGAACGGAAGAGAAGGCTTACAGTCGCCTGTATTGTATTTACAAAAACCGCTCCTCCACTTTGGTGTGGAGGTAGTGTTTAGCAAAGTCTTTTCAACTTAGCATCGAAAACCTGCACATTCAATTTTATTAATGATTTGTAGACATCTCCTTTTATTCCTTTTCGCCCAAAATCATCTAAACTAAGCGAATGCTAGTCTCAAAGCATTTTAAAACCTATTAAAGTTGTAAGAAGAGCAAGACAGAGAACGCAAGCCAGGCGGAGAGCTAAAAACAAGGTCTCAAATGAATTTGTTCTATTTTTTTAAAAAAGAAGGAGGCAAATCTTTTTTCCAGCTCTGTCTCAACCTATGCTAAAAATAAGTTTTTAAAGCATGTAAGCATGTTAAAAGGGATTTGCTTTTACCATTCACTTTGCCTCCAGGGGCGGCTACGCCTCAAATCTTGTCCATAAAATTCCCTAATTTTAGCACAAAACACTCCAAGTCTGCGCTTGACCTGCATCAAACATTCCCTTTTTTGTTTCTGACCAATAAATTTTTATTTGTTGCAGGGAAAGTTATTTTGGGACTGTTTTTATTTAATTTGGTTTATGCATGAAGAAGTGGTTTGGCAGCTGGTCTGGCACTGAATTTGGCATGTCATTTTGGGCTAAGACGATAGCCTCAGCTCTTCTGTACTGCATTTGCTCTTCGGGTTGGCTCTCGGAGTCGGTTAAGAGCCACTTGCTAGACCATTACAACTTGGCGCGCCAGTAGCCCAATCCTTTCTGGGTATTACATCTTCTTTCGTATTCGGAGGAGTCTCGGAGTGCTACACTGCTACTGCAGCGTCTCAAGACTTCCTTGAAGGCGAAAGAAGGCATAAAAATAGGGCAGGATGTTTGTATTTAACAAGCGGAGAGAGAGGGCTCCTAACATGGCCCAGAGGTCAGCCACCTAAATGGAGCAATATGGCCACCCAAGTGTTCGAAACCGAAACTGATAGTCAGAAAAAATAAAGTATTACTGGAACACTTATGTTCTTTAAATGTGCTCTGTAGGCCAGAGGCGGGAGAACAGTTTGAGCCTGGATGCAGAGCGGCGTGATGACTCCCAGCAGCGCGACACATCTCTGTGTTGAACTCTCCTACAAGGATACGTTGTATCCTCCCTCTTGCCCATAATAAAGATGCCAAAGCGTGTTCAGACTTCTAATAACAAGGACGGTAGGAAGGAAGAGGAAACACCCTCCACACTGGTGGCAGCGGAAATCGGACCCGACTCTAAAGGGTTTCTATCCCGGTCTCTACCGCCTGTGAAATGTTGCAGCGGTGCGAAAGAAGTGCATACGCTACGGATGGGCCAAGAACGACGTCCACCTCCTGAAGCGGCATTAGCCATGGACCACCTGGAAAGTTCCATTCCAAAGATTACCCCTAATATACTTGCTTAAGGAGATCGGTGTGCTGACGCCTCCCTACGGACATACTGATGATCAGCAGAACCGCTTATTTTGAACTTTGTTCCCAAGCCAAACGAAGCTTCAAATCTAATGCGCTGCCAAGAGGAATCATTGACGTCGATGTCACGCATCGCCTCAATCGCGTCGAATGTCGACGACTGACACGGTTAGCTCGTGGATGCTTCTTGCAGCACTGAATACGTTGTGATAGATGACGCAGGAGGTGTGCCAAGGGGCTTGTCGGGGACGACACTCAAAAGAGGAGAATGACAATATAGTACTCTGTTTGTTTGAACTACCAATTTCGGTCAGGGTCACAGAGGCGGCCGTATTGCCCTAACTGCGCAGGCTAGCCTCCGGGCCATGCCCGCGGCTTATTTCTCTCTGTTCGTTCAATATATATATATATATATATATATATATATATATAATATATATATATATATATTCTACCCTGGTATTCTGTCTTCTTTTGCCTCCGAGGGAGCCTCGGGACGCTACAATTACAGCTACAACAATGCTATGGATTCTCACGAATATAGGGGATAGTCAGAAAGCTCAGCATATACTGAAACCATTTTAAAAAATTTGAAGAACATTTCACGACACACAATATTTATAAACTGAAAAACTGTGGCATATAACAACAAAACACTATTCCAATTGATGACTTCCAACGCATTTTAGGGCATCTCCAAGTATTGCGCAACCGCATCTATATTTGAAATTATTCCCATATAATTTCCCATCAAAGGAAGATAAAAGTGTTAAAATAATGTGGGGCAGCTTAATAAGAAATTAGTGAATGTAAGTTAATGATAATGCGCCAAATGTTAATACTTAATATGCAAATGCTTTGACATATACAAGGCAAACAAATCCATTAAAATCTTTTCCCTGGTTCGATTTAATGATACAAGGACTTTTGTGCCGCATATATAAACCAAATTTTGTTTAATTCAGTTCCCAAACATGCAACTTTATGATTGAGCAGCAGAACGGTCTTCTAGCAGTATTTTAATTCTGAGTCGTGTAGTTACCTGCTAAAATTAGATGGAAAGTGAAAAAACACTATCAGTGTCAAAATTTATTTACGGGAAATTTTGCCAATGCACTGGTCCCATGTGAAGCTTCAAATAAACGCTCTACTATAAGTTAAAATACATATATAATTGGCTTTTAAAGGCTAGCATATATTTCCTATGCACATGCATCAAATGTCAAGGAGCTAATGCGTTCCGTCAATTGCGGCGCAAAGTCAACAAGCCTGCCTCTTGTTCTTCGATGGCATGATCTTTGTTACAGTAAATAGTTATGGTACCTTTGTCTCAACAAAGTGCTTAAGTCTTCTTAATGCCACTTAACCATTGAACTCAAGCAAAGGAGGCTGGATTTGACAGTATAAAAAGGCGGATAGGTGTCCAGAGAGGCGTGCTAACTACCCAACATTAGAAATGAGAGCTTCAGCCACTTTGGCTATTTTGTTGGTCTGTGCCATCGCCCAGTCACAGGCGTTCTACTCGCTTCTCGACAATCAACTTCTCGCCGAGCTGGAACGTCGTCCTGGCAGTGCGACGGGGAGAGAGGCCGGAGAACCGGTGGATGCGGAGGCTGCAGCGGAGCAGCAGGAGGGTGAAGTGACGGAGCCTGTCGGGGTTACCCAGCGTGACATTACCCTGCTGAGACGCGACATTCTTATCTCACTTGAACGTCTCCGTCGTACCCTCGAACGTATGTTTAGCATGATGCCTCCTCAGCACCTCAACTTGCGTCACCCAGACGAATTTAGTGCGCGCCATCACTCGTACCACCCAAGTGGAGAACATTAGATGAAGACTTTTCGTACCACGTGTTAATGTGTGTGTGCGTATGGGGGTGTATTTCTGTCTTTTTCAGTAATAATCACGTCTCTGTTAGTCTAATTTTACCCAACTTTTTTTGATGGGGACAATGGGTGGAAAAAACTTCTAGTGCTCAGCATTACTGAGAGAACAATTATCGAAGGCGCGGCATATACTACTTATAAGTGGACTCCGTAGTAGTAAGTAGCGGGTGCACGTCATGGCGCATTTTCAGTGTCTCTCACTTCTAACTCCAAGGTTGGAGACCACAACGCCTTACGGCTGGAAGACAACGAAAAACAGCCTGATGGGATGAGTAAAAAATGGGAGTAAAGACTGAATTTTTCAGGTCAATGAACCATTAATTCCACGCTACACTTTGTTGGGTAAATTACAGGGTGTGCAGAAAACGGCACCTAAAAAGCAGCAGCTATTGCTCTCATTAGGTGGCATTCACCTTTTGACGCAAAAGCTGACAGCGTCAAGCACCTCTTTGGGGTTGGCTTGTCACAGTTGAGGAAACCGAGTGACCACGTGTAGTGTGGGAGGCGGCGTTTGGTGGGGGCTGGGCGAGGCTCGGTCACGTCAGGCTCTTCATCTGCTTGCATGCATGAATGCGGCAGGTTCCGTCAATTATTGTGGTATCCACTGCCAACTTTATGCTTAAATGGAAAGCTACGGTTACCGCCTCTTAATTTTTTCTAAGGAACCATTCCTTTTGACCTTTTACGCCTCTAGAGTGGGCTTAGAGCTTCTTAAATGGACTTTTCAGCTGCTCTAAATAGCAACAGTTACTGGTATGTCAATTGTTATTTTTGCTTTGCAGTTTACGATTCCTTCGTGCATCCAACGCTAGGTTTAGCACTTTAAATCTACTCTTTCCATTTCAGATTCCATTTGAGCTGTTAAATAGCTAAACTTATTAGCACTTTACACATTCTGGCTTTCAAATCCACTTCAAAATCGTCAATTTAAAGTTTGTTAAATTTACCGGAAAAGTCGGAGAATGTGAGTCAAATGGAAAGGGAATAAAAGAGACTGGATTAAATTCCATTAGATTTTTCTGGAAAAAAATAAAAGTAAGTCCATTACAATTTGTACGTAAGACCCTTGGGAAACACTGTTTTAAAACATAAAATATTTTAAAATGAATTAGCTTTGACTATTTATGTAACCCGCCTAAAAAGGTTACGCCTCGATTTCTGCCCATAAAATCTCCCCACTTTGACGTGAACACCAAAGGTAAGCAATTGGCTTGCGTAAGTATTCGTCTAACAAATTGCTTATGGGATATGTATCTTTATTTTTTAGCTTCAACCATGCAATGCTTTGGAATTTGCTCCACCCTCCGCTTTATTACGCGAGTACCTGAACCGCCGCAGATTGTACTTCCACTCGACGGCATGGTTCCCAGACCGGGACTATGGACGCATATCTTCTGTGCTTGGCTAACACTGTAATATGTTGGTTGTTTGCTTAACCACTTCACTACTTAGCCTTTGTACTCCAACAGAGCAGGTTAGTCTCTTGGTTATGCCCGTAGGTCCTACACATTTTGCATGCTTAATGGCTCTAATCTGTCTTCTTTCGTACACAGAGAAGTTTCGGTTTGCTACAACTGCCACTTCGCTATAAAATTAGAAGGGCTTAAAGGAAGGCGAAGAAGCCATTCAAAAATTTTAAAATTCGCGTTTAGGTCCATGATGTATAAACAGTTTTGTAGTACTTGTACCGTTTTAAATGTAGCTTTTAAAAAAGAGGCAAGCGAGCAACTTGACGAGAACACGGAACTTCCTCTGAAGCAGGCAGGGTCTTAGACTCCCCCTTCCTTTAAATGCAAATTGTTTTCATTAATTCAAAGTAATAGGGGCACAACAGCCTAATTAGCCTGTTTGGCCCTAAGGGAGACACATTAAAGTGGTGGTGGACGAGGAAAGGTTTACAATATAGTGAATGCAAAATAAGAGAGATTTCGCTGAGTAACAAAAGACCTCAACAAATTTCGAAAAAGTCCCAATAAATGCATTACAACTTATGGAATGAATTAGGATAATTTAAACGAAGTTGGTGGCAGCGCATCATAGCTGGAGTTGCGATCAACAAATTATCAGGATGATAAACCGCTAATAAATCCTTTTCGATTAGGCCTTAATTTAAAGGCTTGGGAATTGCAATTACATTCTTCTTTTCCTGGATTTTGTTTAATTCATTTCACAAGCGTGCGACATTACGATTGGGAATCAGATTGGTTATCTGATAGCTAAAGTGTATTTCTTGAATTTTCTGGTAAATCACGGATTTGCATGCAGTCGAGATCTGCGATTTGCTTTGTACTACGTGATCAATTGTTTAAGACTAAAAAGTCACAAAGCACCACTGGCGGTGAAGCCAATTTTTAGAGAAGTTGGCAAGTGTTCTTACCCATTGTGAAGTTCTCAGCAAACGTTCTATTGCAAGTTAAAGCACGTGCTTGTCTGGATTTTAAGGACCATCACCCTTTTTGCTGTGCATACACGAGATGACGTTATTTGGTCTGTTATTTTTGGTGTAATTTCAATGCGCCTGCCTGAAGTTCTTTATTGACATTACCTCCGTTTCAGTAAACTGTTCTACTGGTTTTTAATCGAGTACTTTGGTCTGCCTAACACTACTTAATCTTTGAACTTATTTAAAGGAGGCTGGATTTGACGATATAAAAGGCGAATTGGCACATGTAGTGGAGTAGTAGCTACCTAGCGTCAAAAATGAGGACTTCAGCTATTCTGACTATTTTGTTGGTCTCTGCCATTGCCCAGTCGCAGGCGTTCTACACCCTTCTCGATAGCGAACTCATTCCTGATCGAGAGCGCCATTCTGCCACTCTGACAGAAAGGGAGTTCGAGGAACCGGTCGAGACGGAGATGGCGGTGGAGTCTTTTGGTGTGACTCACCAAGACGTCCTTCAGTTGAGACGTGACATCACTCTAATGAGACGTGACATTGTCATCGCTCTTGAACGTCTTCGTCGTACGCTCGAACGCCAACTGAACCTGGGTGTTTACTGGCCCTTCAACGTGCGTTATCCAAACCAACTGAGTTGGCAATCCCCATACTATCCAAGCAGCAAACAGTAGATGAGGTCTTTTTGTGCCAAGTGCTTAGTGTGTGTGTGTGTGTGTAATTCCGTCTTACTCAGCAATAATCACGTTCTCGTTCGTCAAATATATCTTCGTTTTTTGGCTAAGAGAATTACTTAAAGCGTCTCTAGTTTTATTTGTTTAAGATGTCGAATATACTACTTATGGGTGCTCTCCGTAGTAAGTAGCAAGTGTCCTGTAGTCTGCGGGTCAGTCTAGACGATGAGAAGTAACGTCGATATTGGAATCAAGCAGAAGTGCATGTGATAGTGAAAAAAAATTTCTTTTAGTCGCGTCGGTACCAACAACTTATTCTTACTAGAGACTCTAGACAGGAGTGTTGACCGTTCGAAGATGACTGGTCACATCGACGTGTCTCCGTTGATGAGTCCTCTCAAGAGACCGGTTGGCGCAAGCTAGTTGGTGACTCTCACTGACCCACAAGGAAGTTTAACTTTCGAACTTTGATCTGTTGTAGGCAGAGTTAGTGAGGCAATAAAGCAGTCGCGTTGTTATAGAGGGACTTTCAGCGGCTGCTATGTTGGTAATCGCTTTGCCTCTATTGCGACTTTACCTACAAATAAATCTGGCGATGCTTCCGAAATTTGTCCTCAAGATATTTGAATGTGGTCGATGCAATCTGGCCTTAAGAGTCCACTGAATGGATCAAACACTGGATCCCATCTTCCAGTACAATATCAATGCTTTGTTAGATGTCCTCTTCTTTTGTAACCACTTTACGAGTTGCCAGGTCCCACAACACCAAAAAAAATTACAAAATTTTAGACACAAAGATAATTTTGACCTTTATTTATTAATAGAAATCACAAGTAGTTGACAGTATTTAGTATGGAGGCTAGTTGATGGGTTCTCTTCTCCTTGCCACGTCTACTGAATGGGCATTGGAAGTGGCTGCTGCATGCCCATACCCTGAAGACCGGCGTAGTAGGCCTCTTGCTCATTCATGGTCTGGATGTCCATCAACATCTCCATCAAATCGAGTTGCATCTCATTCAGCTTCTCGCGCTCCTTCATCATGAAAGCGTGCCTTTGGCATTGCAGGGTGTTACAACCCTCACCATGCATGCCGATGTGGGCAGGGACGACTGCAGTGGCGAGGAGAAGGGCAGCAAACACTGTGACAATGTAGGAGTGCATTCTTGAAGCTGCTACGAAGGACTGACTCAACCCGACTCAATGGGAGAGGGACGGTAGCGCCTAACTTATATATGGACGTCTGAAGGGGTCAAAGTCTGCTTGTGTGCTCCGGAGTTCAAGTACTTCTTAAGACGCTCATGTGCCCATGTGGGAGTAGAGTCCAATTGACAGGTGCATAGGGACCGGTTTGTTTAATGACACAATGCCTCAAACCCTCTTGCCTCTCTCTCTCTCGTCCTCCTAATTCAAGGCTCAAATGCTCTACTGGTATGGAATCCTGAGTCGTCTTAGTAAAATAGCGTTTCATTCACACTGTTAGACTAGCTTATTAGCTCCGGTTGCTTTCAACTGCCTTTTTGTCACTTGTAAAAGATGTTTTGGGTATAGACAGATGAAATGAAAGGATTTCAGTTGCAATTACTACATTAATTGTGCTTCTAGGCCTTTAAACAAGCGCGCATGTCATTCTCAGCCTTCGTGTGGTGAAGTATTGTCTCGTATTTGTGCAGCGGACAGTTGAGCATTTGTTGGTTTGTCTGGTCTATTAATACCAGTTGTTAGTCCTTCTGTCCGTCGGTCGGTCGGTCGGTCGGTCGGTCGGTCGGTCGGTCGGTCGGTCGGTCGGTCGGTCGGTCGGTCGGTCGGTCGGTCGGTCGGTCGGTCGGTCGGTCGGTCGGTCGGTCGGTCGGTCGGTCGGTCGGTCGGTCGGTCGGTCGGTCGGTCGGTCGGTCGGTCGGTCGGTCGGTCGGTCGGTCGGTCGGTCGGTCGGTCGGTAGGTCGGTAGGTCGGTAGGTCGGTAGGCGAGTCGGTTGGTTGATCAGTTGACTAGTTGACAATTTAAATGCACGAATCACTTCGCCGGAGCACGTGAAGGAAATAAGGAGCAAGTTGACGCGTGATGAAGATAATCAACACTTGAAAGTGTAAATAGTACAGTCACCTTTGTGACTCATGAATGGACTTCATAAAAGTAAAATAGGAGTGCCTTACTGTCAGGCTGACATATTTTGCTCACACCATATATTTCGGTCAGATGAAGGATTTGGGCTTTTCTGGGTTAAAAATTAGAGTGTTTTTTCCAGACACAACCTCATGCAGAAGACAAAGTCTATTAGTTCTTAGGAAAGCTAAAAGGTAACCGACCATATTGTTTACTTGCATTCCATCCAAAGTTCAACTTGAAGTTGAACTAAGGCGTTTTACTAAGCAATAATGGCTTTTTAGCACTCCGTCCACGTTGCAGAGAGCATAGTGCAGCCCACTGGGGCTGAAGACAAAAGCAGTGCGGCATAGTCCTTCGCCGTTTGTGAGCTTTTCTGCTTCTGCGAAATTGCAGCCGAACACAAGGGACAAAGAATTGTGTGAAAGACTTGCGTAAATAAAGGTGAAATGCTACCCACTAGTGGTATAAGCTGCACACATCTGGTCCGGACTCCGGAGGAGGAGGAGGAGGAGGAGGAGGAGGAGGAGGAGGAGGGAGGAGGAGAGGAGGAGGAGGAGGAGGAGGAGGAGGAGGAGGAGGAGGAGGAGGAGGAGGAGGAGGAGGAGGAATTCGTTTAAAGGTTTCTTTAGATCCTATAATGAAATAACGCTCTACGGCAAACTTAGAACGCATACATGCCTTGAGAAAGCCTCTTTTCACTCTCGCTCTTCTGCAACGTTAAAATTTGGTCTCGCCGGCTGTCTTAACTATTGTAGATGCCAGCACCAGAGTTTGCTTCTTTGCTGGCGGACCAAAGACCCGGCTGAAGGACTATGTCAACTTGACGAACGAACAAATCACTTAGAGCTAAAGAAACTACATAGCGCCGCACAGTTACCAACACTCATCAAATTAGACTGTCAAGTGAAGCCTACCTCAATAACTAATTGGAAAAATATGCAGTCTACTTTAAGGTATCTTTCCAGTTGCTAATGGCTACAATTCGCTACTCAAGATGTATGCCAGTACGTGAATCAAAGAATGGCTCAATGCTTTGTTTGTTCTGACCACCGGTTTCGGTTTCGGTCACTTGGGGCGGCCACATTGTCTTAGCCGCTTGTACTGACCTCGGGGTTATGCGAGCAGCCCCGTTCCCTCTGTCTTCTTTTGACTTCAAGGAAGTCTCGGGAGGCTACAAATGGAATTTAGGTCCCCAACAATATTTGCTTGATTAGCAAAGCTTTTAAACATAGATTTTTTTGCAAAATACAAGCATATTCTCGTTTTACCGTTGAATTACCAGGCCTAATCTCATGTTTGCTCTCACCCTAACAGTTGATTTAATTGGTGAGTTTTTAATTAAGTGCTGCTCTTTAGGGTCCGTTTGCTCATCAATTGAGGCGCATAGTTGGCCACTTGGTCAGCCATCTAAATGATCCTTTAAATGCCCTTATAAAACTTACATTTCTAAATAAATGAAGCCCTATGAATGCCTCAACTTATATGGTCGGAAGTCTTCAGCACATTTGTCAGGTTGGTATAGCAAAGCACGTGAAGGAATAGCGAATTCGTCCTATCCACAGTCGTCATTCGTAGAAAATGATGTCAATTTTTTAACAATTCTGTGCAAACAAAGTTAGGGTCACTTTTGAACCATAGAAATAGTCGAAGGAGTTCGATTATGACAAAAAATCATCTACAGATTGCAAAAATTCAAACAGGTAGTTAAGTATGCTACTTGGAAATTAGATTACGTAGCCTCTTTAGCCTCTGTAGCTTTCACTCTCGCCTGTTTCGCAGCTCTCACCTCTAATAAAAGTGAATCTTGTTGGAAATAGGAAGAAGCTGACATTTACGTTACTTATTATCTAATAAGTAGTGCTAATTATTGGCTAAAGTTTATGCATGACAGTTAGACTTAGGCCTTCGGCTCGACAATGCACAGTTGATGGAGTTACAACTGACCATTACTGTGAAGCAATTACGCATGTAAGACTGAAATTTCTACTCGCGGAAATCATATTGTAATGCTTTGTTTGTTATGGTTGCTGGCTTCGGTTTCTCAACCTCGGTGGGCATATTGCTCTAGCCGATTGGGCTGGCGCCCGGGCCCCGATAGTAACCCCATTTCCTCTGTTTATTGATTAAATATTCTGTCCTACGTTATGTTCCCTTTGGAGTGCAAGGAAGTCTTGGGGCGCTACATTGATGGTGGCGGAAAGTGGACCCGATTTTATAGGGTTTCTACCCCGAATTTCAATGCTCGTGCAAGCTATTTGCGCGAATGAAGTGTCTGTGCTACGGATAAGAAATTCTCTGACATCCAATAACAGGTGAGCTGAGATCGGCGCCCGCCTTCGAGATCTACCCCGTCCCTGTATTCTGCAAGAAAGCTGTTAACAATTGAAGCGACACTGGCCGTGGACCACCTGAATAAGTTTCGCTGCGGAGATTTCTTTAATACATCTGCTTAAAAAGACCAGTGTTTCAACGTATCCCTATAGATACGATTGTGCTTAGCAGAAACTCTCACTCCGAATATCTTTTACAAACCGGACGAAATTCCAGGTCCACTTGAACTGCCAAGGAGGATCACTGACGTTGGCGTCAGGCATCGCCTTAGTTGCTTCAAATATAAGCGATTGGCACGGTGAGCTCGTAGGTGTCTCTTGAACACTGATTAGGTTGTGAGGTTGGGAGGTTTACCAAGGGAAGCGTAAAGGCCGATGCTCGAACGGGGAAGGGGACTATGTAATGCTTTGCTTGTTCTGACTGCCCGATTCGGTTCCGGTCACTTAGATGCCCATGTTGCTCCAGCTGCATTAGCTAGATTTAAGGCCATCTCAGCTACCCCGTTTCCACTGTTTACCCTTATATTATATCTTCCTTTGCCTTCAAGGAAGTCTCAAGGTGCTACAATGCACTATCTTTTTCTCCAATTCGCATTTGCACTTTCAAATAAAAAAACTGCGCCTGAGTTGATAATGAAAGACAAAAGAATGAATCAGCAATTTTCCTTATTTTGGCCCTTTTACATAACCAAAAGATGGCTCATATAATGCACTTGAAATTTATATAAATATTTCTAGGATAGGTTTTGTGTAGTTATTCCGTTCCATCTGAACAACCCCATTATGTTTTAATTTACCAACCTCAAAATACAATTCTCAAACTGTTTTCAAAGAAATTATATGAAACCGTGACGTTAGTAAATGGGTGAGAGCGAAGAAGTAGAAGTAAGCTTTTTTCACCACCGTTACCGTCTTAGCCACCCGCTGCATTCTCATCAATCGAAGTATCTGCCGTAATAAAAGATGTAATTACTTTTGCCGCCGAAATATATTAACAGATCGTCGCTAATACTTTAACAAATAGTAATTTTGAATCCACGAAAATAAGTGCATGGGCATCCGAAATTACAGAGCAGTGCCTTTACCAGCTGACGAAACTCAATCGTCCATTTAAATACCTTGGTTTTTCCTGTTTTTGGTAATTGAATTTCATTTCAGTTACCTGTGTAATAATGCAAAAAGACGGGACCAGTCTCTGTACAGGCAGTACGTGTTACTGGGACGCAACAACAGATGGTACGCGTTAAATTTAATAATCATATGAAATTTTCCACAGGAAACTGCACAATAAAGTGGGAAAATGAATCTATGCACTGCATCGTCACGTGTTTTGGTCTGGCTATATAGCACAAGGAACACCAGCTTTCTTACTTTTAGTCTCAGTCTTTATTTACTTTTGCTCTACAAGAGGAACATAAGCAAAAGGTGTAAATAGACAATTCTATCCTTACAACATCCTGCTACTTTCCTTTGAAATGTCTTGGCACTACGTATATCGTATTTTAGGCTGGAGAATCGGCTTGTTTCGTTTTTGTAAAAATTTAATTATGCAACTGTTCTAAGAGAACTTGCTTCGTAACCGTCAATCAGGCTACTACCAGACTAAAGTACTGTCTTCCGTTGCGTCAACAAATCAGTCCGTCACTCGTTAATTGCGCATTTCCAGATCTCAGACCATTTACGGTAAAAGACACTAGACCGCCAACGGCACCTAAGCCCCCATCGCATGGATCAGTAGTGTCCTGAGATCCTACGTTCCCTCCCCTTAAGTGAGTAGTAGCCGTCAAAGTAGACTAAACCCACGCCTTCAACCCAAACGCGATCATTGCAGATTCGGCATCCAACGCTTCCGCTCTAAGTGCAACTGTTAGGGTTCTACCCAAAGGAATCTACAGAATGAAACTATTGCCTACAAGATTCAATCAACCATCCAAAGTGGATCATCGAAACTTGTACGTACCATTCAAAAGGACTAATTCACAGACGTCACAGACGAGTCCCTTTAAATTGACCTAATGCAACGGGGATTGTGTGAAAATAACCCACAAAGGAGCGGAAACTTCAGTTATACAGAAACTTGAGTCCAATGGAATAAAAGACTCAATCATTTAATCTAGCCCTCGCCGTGTAAAGGATCAACAATTTGATGTGTGGAGCAGAACATAGGGGGAGTGTGATCAATCCCTGGTTCATCAACTCTTTGGCGCAAGGCATAGGGAGGGGAGAATGTGACGCTGGAACCAGAGCACTGCGAGAATAACGGTAGCCGAGACCGGTGTACCGGTCTCGGTGAGGGACAATAAATCGTCTGCGCGTTCCAAAGGCCAGTAGACCACCTCGATGAACTCACCCTCCTCGGGATTGCCGCCTCCCGCGTTAGGGTCTAGATCCGCATCTCCAACCTCCACGTAGAAGATTGAAGAGGTTGTCCCGCTCAGCCCCACGCTGGAACTACAAAGAAAAACAGACAGCAACCATTACAGAGGCCGTAAAATGAAGAGACCCGTAGATTTATGGAAGCCTTAGGCCAGGCCCGCATCGTGGGCCGGGCTGGACGCCATTAATAAAGGCTGCATGTAACGACAGGAGGACATACATGCGCATCAAACAGTGGTGATGAATGTTCTTATAAACAAAGGTGTAGAACCTGTAAATTCCACAGGTAGTGAAAAGCTTCAAGCACAGAACGCTGATGGAGTGCACAGCTGCGGCAAAGCAATTACGAAACGACGAACACCTGGACCTCGAACGACCAGAGCACAGAGACGCCTTTCATCTTTAGGCTAGCACCGGTGACAAGATGAACTTACTCTTTTCCATCATAAGAGCCACAGTTTGGCCTGAAAGCCTGTTTTATCGAAGGAGAATTCAAGGACCAGACGAGTTTGCTTGTTCTTATGCTTGATGTGGGAAACGCCATTTAAGATGAAGTAGCAGGTAAGGACTTGAGAGATCGTCTTTGGCTTGGATGAAGCAAATAGAAGTGTTTAGATGAACTAGGACTAAAGGGACGCTCGTGTAAAATGCACCGACTTCGCAGCACATACAATTTCGCGCCATGATCTCAATGCATGCAAATTTTCTTCGTTATTTATCAAGATAATGTGAAAATCGTACTTCAGGATCTTGGCCTATCCGACAAGCGGGTCTTAACACTTTTCTCTCCAAACCCTGCCCAGTAGCAAAGAAACGGGTTTGACTGTCTCGGTGTCAAATTGGCATTATCATCCTAGCCCTATAAACTCTGTGACTCCTCGAGTCGTTTCCGTTACAGCCGAAGATTGAGGAGAAGCAGCGGACTCGGACAGAGAGGAGGCACACCGCCCCTGAGACTCAGTGACGGCGCTCTCGCGTCACTTGGCCTCGATGTGAGGAGGAGGAGAACGACAATGTTGCCTGCCTGTTTCCTCACGTTAAAATCCGCACGGCATGGTGGACGTCTTCAATGCACCTTTCTCATTCGGTGTTGGCATTCTCATTGTTAAAATGATCGTCTGTGCGATGCGAGACAATCTCTAGCATTACATCGCTTTGCTTGGAGGACTAGAATAAGCCTCTAAGGGAAGATAGTCAAAGGGATATAAAGCTTGAAACACGTCTACAAGGACAAATGAAAGGCATGTCCACACCCGTGCTTCCTGCCTGCTTCTTCCTGTCGGCGCGAGACCCACAAATGCGAATTGTTTACAAAGTAGTTAGTGTTAGGTGAGTGAACTACTATTCACTAGGCAAGCTGAGATTCAAGCTCAGACAAAAAGACGCTTTCCTGATACTTTTAAGACAGAATGAGTCACAGAGATATTAAAATCACTATGAAAAAAGGGAAATGTTGTCCGTGCAGACAGGGTGGGAGTCAAAAAGCGTGAAAGATGGGATCGCAATTAATGAGAAACGAACACAGTGAGTCGCCAGAACTCCATAAGTTCTTTTGGTCTTAAGTTTTTGCCGCTCCTAAAGACGCAGTTGACTCAAACAAATGGTGGATCCAATTCACGGCAACAGGACAGTCCAACAACATCGCAACACAAATTGTGAGGAAGTACTCAGGCAGTGAAACTATGGTGTAAGAAGCTGCACCATACGTAGAGGATGAGAGACGACACCAACTGCAGGCGAAGCAGTTCCAACCTGCAAGGTCGTCAATATGTCGTCAATGAATTGTCCTTCCCCAACAACGTAAAGGGATAGAATGTGCTCTGCTTAGGAAAAAGGAGTGCCGAATCCAACTCGTTTTGGGCAGAGATATTCATCACGTGGTGGTAACAACTCGGAGCGTACTTTTGGCGAGTATTAATGTGGTTGGGTCGTGTGTTCGAAAAGTTGTGCCTATTTGGACTGTGTTGAAAGCACGAAACACTCCATTGTAAACAGTCACGTTTCATCACCTCAGAGGTTAACAAGGCGATGCAGGCTCGTGATCCTAACGCTTTGACAATGGCCTCACGGTTATGGCAATCTAATCCCGATAAATCATACTGAGGCGAGTTGATGAGAATGACAGCAAAGACCTCATTCCAACAGTATCGAAGTTAGAGGCTAAATTTTAAGAGTTGCACACGTAGAGTGGATTGCTCAAGCACGTGAACACCAAACAGGTAGCAACTTTCTCTACTTCTTTTGGATCCCACATTACTATCATCAGGGTTTAGGTGATTAAGAGGAACTGCAGTTGATTCCGCTGAAATCGCTGTGGATTAAACCAGTGTAAGGCCAGTGCAAATAAAAGGTCATAGCAGACGCACTTGTCAAAAGTCTGGACTCAAAAGGGGTTAAAAGAATCGTGTAAGCAGTGAACAACCTCCAGTTACAACTCCGAAGCACAAAAAAGACAGCCACGAAGCGTAGAATGAGTGCGCATAATAAGCAATTTTACATATTCAATCATCCAAAACAAGGAAAAAGACCAAGTTAACACAAAGATATAATAAAAAATGAAGAGATCAACCTACCATCCGGTGGTAACTTTTCTCAGCATGGAAGGGTTCACTCGATAACCACATTCATCGTGAATTTCGCTAACAGCTGTCTCCTCCAATGTAGCGGCTGCCTTATCAACAATTCCCGCACACAGTTCCAGCGTTTCGCCCTTGCAGGAGGGAAGATAAATTGGCTTCCCATTGGCATCGACCGGGGTGTGAGGCACTGCGTCAACAGCAGTTACACTCTCTCCCTCGAGTTTCCGCAGTACGGCATAGAAGACAACTATTTGTGTAAAAAAAGACTGCACAATCAGTTGAAGACAAAAACAAGGCCCAGGACCTGGTTAGGGCACCACTTACCTGGACGAAACTGCCTTACGAAAACAAAGCTCTCTCGGTCTCTGTTGTAAATGAGAATTGAAACTCTGATTCAAGCATTGGAATAAGGAATATGAAAAAAGCAAACCCATTATGAGCCTTCACTCCGTCCCAACATCGATTAACGCCGTTCTACTTAGGATGAAAAAGTTTAAAATGATAATACCTTGCGATAGTGTATACGAAAAGGCGTGACATATTTGGACTTCTCAGTCAATGGAGAAACCTTGAAGTTCTCGATCAACGCCATTGTCACACAGGACTTGTGAAGACTACGGCAGTGAATCTGAACTCCCCAGGGCAGGAAATGCGTACGGGCCAGCAGCAGCAGCAGCCTCGGAGTTAACCACTGACGGCCCAGCATCTGCATCCGCGCTTAGCCAATCGAGTGCAAGAGATACAGGCGGCAGGTCGTCCTTAGGATGCTCCGAGATTGAACTAACCACAGATGATCAGGCGACCACGAGAGTAAACTAATCGCACTCACGCTCTTCATCAATTCGTTTTGATAGTGCATGCCTGAAGTATAAACGACATTTGGGTCGTGAATGCCCATAGGAAATGGACTTTAAAATTCCGTAGACTAATAAATATAATTAATTGCAAAATTGAGCAGCATATTGTGAATGGGTTGCGCGTCCAAAAGGCAATAAAAATTAAATACGATGCATGTTTAAGAAAGCATCAATTCAGTTTTGCCGAACCAACTTATCTGCCGCTGATATTTATGCGTCTGCAAAATACATCTATGGTACCCTCTGCGCAAATATATCCAGTCAATCTGGTAAAATTTTCTATAGTCTATTATATGCATATTCCCCGATGTATTACAAACCCTTAAAAACCAAACGACAAATGTGTTAAAAATATTGTAACACTACCCAAAAAAACTACAAATTCCAAACATTATAACTGCGTTCATGCGTTATCATCTCATTGGCTTTGTTTTAACCCTCTATCCGACGCCAATCTTCCAAATAGATATTTGGTTACCGATATTTTGTTTCAAGAGATTAATGAAGGAATTTGAGCAGCCACAGGTATTTTTGCATTAAGAACTAATCCTTTTACAGCAGTCTGTGTCCTTTCCCACAGCAGAAGCAACTGCTGCTATTCAGGATGTGGGTACATTTTCCACATATGTGGATTCATTTTTAGACAGTCATCGCAACCCTGGAAAACAACGAGTTTGACTCTACGAAAATAAGCCCATGGACTTCTGATATTATTGATCAGTGTCTTCTCCAATTAGCTGGACTTAATAAGCCATTCAAATACATAGGTTTGTGTGTATCGTTTTAACTACCTCTAACTCAGTTACTTGCGTAATAATGCAGAAAGACAATAGCAGTTTGCACACAGCCAGTTCTTGTTATTGGAATGAAGTGACTGATGGTAAGCTGCCCTGCATGCAAATCACGTTGATTCTACAGGCTCTTGTACCGTGAAGTGGGAAAATGCATCAATGTTCTGCATTGTGACATGCTTCGGTCTTTCGATATAACGTGAATTTTATTTGGATCTTTTAACTGTCTTTGAGCTATATGATTTCCTACTACCATTGTTAGTTTACACGCCTTGCATGTGTACTACCACTGTAAGGAAATAGTAAAACGGGTTTATTACATTTTCCGCTTGAGTACATACGCAGAAATGATTTGCTCTTACTGTTTAACTTTTCGGTCCAGCACTCTTTTGCGTTGGAATATTGTTTTGAGGAACAAATGCTGATTTTGTTTAAAAGGTAGAGTTCCAGCGGCATATTGAATTTTGTTCGAAACCTTTTCCCTGCCTTTAAAACATTTCGTTTCTGCAGTGCGAATTGTCTAATTCGATAGTTGTAAAAATTGTCTTCTTTGAATAATTCCTAAATTTTAAATTTTAACTCGATGCTGGTGAATCGCTTGATGAGAGTCGCATGTAATGTGTTTAATGGGTTTTACCCTGCAAGTACTACGCCGAATTTACACTCGACTTTTACCCCTTTTCCTGTTGGGAAAGCAGAAATGATAAACAGGGCTAGATAGATTCCTGCGGTTGCGCCTACAAATTTGGTAAGGATAAGTAAAAATTGAGCAGGCCTTGTATTTTCAATGTAAAGTGAGTTTTCAAAAGACTTTAAAAACTGAAATAGTTACAGGAGAGTGGGTTTTGTTGGCCGCTTCCATGTTCCGCATGTCAGAGGGTACATAATGATACCACTGAGGAGAATTGCCATACCGCAAACGACAAACGAGATGTCGTAGGATCTTGTGCTGTCATACAGCCAGCCTTGTTTAAAAGAAAAATAACACTGTCTCATGCTTTGGTTGAAATAGTGACGTCATTAACGCTTTGAAATGACATTTTCTGGTTAATTAAAGGTTATTTTAGAGGCAATAGAATCCACTCTGGCATTTCCATTTACTTACACCAAGCGAACCTTGCTTTTGATAATAAATCGTGTACCTGCTATCGGTGGTCCGACAATAACCGCAACACCCATTATAAGGAGACTCAGTCCGAAGGAATCCTTGAGAAACTCGGCACCCAGAAGATCCACCAGAAGCACCGAAAAGAGGGTTACGTATGAACCTGTGAAGTATTTGAGTCAAATGCAAAAGCTATCATTCTATGCAATGGAGTCACAAGAAGCCTGCTCACCACTGAAGAATCCAAATGCCAGGTAATAGGCGAGCATAAGTGGATACTCCACAGCCCAGCAACTGATAGTCGTAATGAGTCCGCACATTACCAGAGATCCGTTGTAGAGGTGCAGCCTAATGCGTATGCGAGGGGTCATTGCCAACACGCCGAAGGCTACTCGTCCCAACGTGTTGCCAATCCCAATGGCTGCCACTAGAAAGCTTGAACGGCTCTCCTCGACTCCCATCTGAATTGCTCTGTCCGTGGCAAAGAGAAATGGGGCATTGAAGCCCAAACTTGTAAGGAAATTTGACATAGTGAAAATGAGGAAGGTTGCATTGGCCAGGAGGTAGAGGCTAAAGGCGTTGACAAGTGACCTCGAAACACGCAGGAGGAAGGAGGGTCTGACTGGTGTTGTTATCCCCTTTCCTGACATCTGACCATTGGGCATGCTGGAGGACTCACCCTCGCCCTCTTCTGGGAGATGTTTGGGGCGTGGATTGAATGGTTTG
The DNA here is from genome assembly GCA_036345935.2 of Taenia hydatigena. Classification (NCBI taxonomy): domain Eukaryota; kingdom Metazoa; phylum Platyhelminthes; class Cestoda; order Cyclophyllidea; family Taeniidae; genus Taenia; species Taenia hydatigena. The sequence goes on from JADWOT020000010.1 coordinate 10,460,523, forward strand.
TTGGAGGCGGTGGGCAAGTGAGTTGGCATTGACAATCTCCTCAAGGGTCGGAAGGCAGCACCACATGCACAACCGTTTAGGATAAGTCCACCTTCGATGAACATAGCTCCACGCCAAGAGTAGATGCTGGTGAGGTAACTCAGCAGAGGTGCAAATAAAAATGTCCCTATGGGGAAAGAAACAGCGGATGCGAGACCAATCTCCCAACTTCAGCAGGTCATGCGTCTAACCGCTTTTACTTACCAATTCCTGAACCACAAACAGCAAAGCCAAGCGCTAGGGCTCGCTTCGACTTAAAGTATTCCGTCACGATGCATATTGTTGGCAGATAGGCCAGTCCACATCCGAGACCTCGAGGAATGACACAATAGTTCAAGGTCATTTGTAAGTAACCAATGGCATGAGGGGCTTGAAGGTGGACTTTGTCCAACAACGAGAAACTCACCACAAACGCCCGATGCCATGACAACAAAGAAGGGGTATGCTGAGTAGAAGTAAACTGATGAGAATCCAATGGTCGCGATGATGCTGCCTATGATTGTGGTGAGACGGTAGCCGCAATGTTCACACATCTTGCTTGCAAGGGGCCCTAAAATGCGATTGGTTGGATGTCTAACCACATCATTTTCATTTATTAGTTTACATGGGCAGCTTCAACTAAACTTGGGGACTCTCAATCAGACCTGAAATCTGTGTCAGCGTTTAAATGTTTAAGTAACTGGGATGCTACTTTGGTCCATTTAAGTAGTTGTGATGTTCGTCAACGAATGGAACTTTTTGAGTTTGCTTAAGTACTTTTTGCTAATCTCGATTATCTATGAATGGCATGTGCTCTGTCTAAAAACAGTTCTGGGATTTTAATCAATTCAACTTTGCTTGAGTGTTAGCACGGATGGTTGCAACCGATGCTGTGCTCAGGGCAGGCGGATAGAATGCAGGGGTGCGTCAAAGGCGTGGGAAGGAGCAGGCAGACCGTAGATAAAGGTAAGTCCAACCAATGCAGAGTTTATCCATCCAACGCTTTGTCTGGAGATGTCATAGTGCTCTACGAGATCGGTGGTGAAGACACCAAATGTGTAGGCCAGCCCATCAATGAGAACGTGAATGAAGAACGAGGCTAGGACCACCACCCATCCCCATCCACCGTCCGAGGCGACATCCCGATCGTCCAATGTCAAGTCCCTAGTTCTTGAGGGTCCTTCACCAGAAGGATACTGGTCCGCTGTGTTGTTTAAATTCCGCGTCAACAAGGCCGGACCGAACATGGCATGCGGTCACCTAAAAGGCCCAAGAGAAAATGAAAGTAGATAAATGTAAAAGCAGTTCAGATAGAGCCTACGAATTTCGAGTAGTTAATGGTTTTCATGCTGATTTGAGTGATAGTGGGTTCTTTTACAGCATGTGTGAAAGATTGTCAAAATAGGTAACTTACCACAGCTTTTGGTTGAAGTCGGAGTAATGACAAATTTGACTGTGTCACAGTTGAGTTATTGATTTTTCATGGCACTAGAAAATGAAAACCAAATATATCCACTTAAGTGATGGCAGTCGAGAGCCGCCTGGAAATTTTCTGCTCATTTAACAAATTAAACTTGACAAACATTTGTGTTCGTTCTCAACGTCCTTGGGTTAAATGCCCCTTTTAGTGGTTTAAATGTAATCGATTGATTCAAAGTTTATTTTTTGAGAAAAAGTGACAGATTTGACACTGAAACTTGAACCTTTGGTGGATGAGCTAGCCTCTTAGCCGTGGCAGTAGCCGAATGTACGTTCCGCCAGAATATTATGTTTGATTTGTCTTTGGGTAAGTCGAGAGGTGCTACTGTAGTACTTTGTTTGCTGGAACTACCGGTTTTGGTCAAGGTCACAGGGGTGGCCGTCTTGCCCTAGCTGCGTAGGCTGGTCGCTGGGTCATATGCCAGCGGCTTATTTCCCTCTGCCCGTTGAATATATATATTCTGCTCTACTATCTCACCTTCTTTTGCCTTCGAGGGAGCCTCTTGCCGCTGCAATGGCGGCAACGGAAAGTGAGCCCGACGCTATAGGGTTTCGCATATTGCAACGCTGCGAAATAGGTGCATGTGCTACAGATGGGAGTATCTCTGACACCCATAGCAGAAGGGTCGAGAACGACGCCCTTCCTCAGCATCTATTCCACCTCCGTGTTCTACAAGAAAGTTAATAACATCTAAAGCGACAATAACCATGGACCACCTAGAAAGGTTTCGCTCCGGAGATTACCCTTGGTGTGCTTGCTTAAGAAGACCGATGTGTTAACGTCTCCCTACGGATATGCTGATGGTCGGCAGGATCTCTTAGCATGAAATTTGGTCCATAGCTGGACGAAACACCAAGTCCAATCGAGCTGCCAGGAGGGATCAGTGACGCTGGCGTCAAGCATCGCCTCAATCACGTCGAATGTCGGTGACTGGCATGGTTAGTTCGCAAGGTGCTTCTTGCAGCACTGATTACAATGTGGTGGCTGACGCGTGGAGTCTACTGAGGGGCGCGTCAGGACGACGCTCAATAGAGGAGAGGGCAGTGTGATACTTTGTTTTTTGAACTACCGGTTTCGGTCAGGGTCACAGAGGTGGTTACATTGCCTTAGCTATGTAAAATCGGCGCTAAAGCCATGTCAGCAGCTCATTTCTCTCTGTCTGTTGAACACATATATTCTGCCCTAGTATTTGCTTTGTTTGCCTCAAGGGAGCCTCAGAGTGCTACACAAGTGGTGGCCTTAAATCTTGCAGTCTAATGCAACTATCTGTTTAGAGCCTGCCTTTTGACGTCTATTGACCTGCAAAAGTGACTTGCGAAATTTTGAACGTTCAATCTTTCTAGCACATACAAATATAAGCATTTGTTATGGCAAGATAGCTCCACCACTAAAAAAATTCCAAACTTTTACTTTTGCACTTTGCCTATAATGCAGTTACGTCAACAAATTCTTTTGCGAATTTCAGAGTATAATCTCTACCTTTAAGTGATCTCTTCGTTTTAATTCACCTTGGGGTTAATATCAATATGCGCAGCATTTGTATCAGCCAATAGTTGTCGAAATCGTGCGCCCATGCGGTAACTTCGCAATGGCAAAGTTCGAGTCTATTGAGTCCGTTCAAAAAAGTATTGAGCTGCAGAAGGGTCTGTTACAAACAACAGACGATTCCATTAAAAGAATTACGGGTCGATCCCCTGACAATGGAAGGTCCGTTCCTATTAGTTGCCAAGTCTCTCTCAATCGTTTTTTATATTTCTTTTTTCTTGTGCAGACGTAACAATCCTGAATTGACAAGTGGACCTCCACGTCGCTTCGTTGCAAACGGTGCTCCACCCTCCGTCTTCTCTCGTCTCAATCCAAACTTAGGAAACTTTCGTGAATCCAAATTTTCTCAGCCGGATAAACCCGAAACTGACTTGCATGTTCGTGCTTTGCTTAAAAATTTGACAATTTAGTTGCAAGTCACTAATCATGTCATTTATTGTTGGCCTGTTGAGTAATAACTAACTGCAATCTTTGGAAACATCTGATGTTTTGGGCTGACATTTTTCCACTATTTTTTTTGTAAGCACTATGTATGGCCCTTTTCGGTAAAGGAAATATTGCAGTATCAAAATGAGTCGACATTGACGTTTTGTCGAATAAGCAAGGATGACGGTAGACTCGTCAGTGTTACCTCAAGCCTTCGAAACTAGTTATTTTGATGTCTTGTTGGTGCGCTTTTTTGTTTGGCATTCCTGGGAGATTGTTATCTTCGATAAACCCTTATATCTCCTTTCCGATTAATATGGGCAAAGCATTCTTTCCCATATTTATGCATCACCCTATCGATTACTCAGAATTATGCCGCTTTTGGCTTTCCATTAAAAAAATTTCATTGTTAGGTTTCACTTCCATCGTCCGTTGTTCGCGTTGGGGAAAAGAGGTCTCGTTCAGATGCCATTAAGGAATACAATACCATGGATAAAGAAAGGTATGTCTGATTTTCCTTCTCATCCGGATTCTAACGTGAATTTATGTCTACCCTTTCCCCAGAGGTCGTCGAATGTTCGGCGTATTGCAGGCAACTCTGACGCAATTTAAGGCCGAGTCCAGTGGTGGCGGCAGCAATAGTGACGAGGCGCGGAAGCGGCAGCGTCGGCAGGAAATCGAGTCGCGTATTGATGCTAAGGCAGCCGAAGAGAAAGCGGCGGCTCGCCAAGAGCGTGCTGATCTCTTTCGTCAGCGCAAACAACAGCAGGTTGAGCTGAGTCTTCTTCAACAGAAAATGCGCATGATGCACGAGGTATGGTGTCAATTTTTTGCATTACTTTGTCCAGTTTGAAGATTGGAAAGAGGAGCAAGTCAAAATGGTCGATTTCATTCGCACTGAACACAACCCGCCAATTTTCTATCGTCCTAAGGGTGACAATCCCGAGAGTGAGACCCGAAAAAATGCTACTAAAGCTAAGATCATGGGTAAGCTCACGGTGTTTCCGTCAATTCGCTCAATTTTCTAGAGCGAATTGAGGAACGTCGGCGTTTCATGGAGGAGGAGTACGCGGAATTAGCATCCGCAAGACGTCGACGCCTTGGAATAGCAGTAGAACCGGAAGCGGTGCCTCCACCCCCTCTTCCTGTTCCCGCTCCCGGTGGCGACCAGGCTTCGCCTCAGCGTTACGTCCATATAGTTAAGAAGACTGCTACCGCTCCCACGACCGCCGACTTTGAAGACCTTGAAGATGAACCCGTGCTGATGGATGAGGAGCCAGACCGTCGAATAGTTTCCCTGGAGTGATTCCCTCTCACCTATTATTCCTTCCTCTTCCTCATCATCGTCTTTTGTAATAAGAAAAATTCCACCGTTTTTATCGTCTGTCCATTCTTCTCTCTGCTTGTGTGAGAGTTCGAATATGCTTTTGATTGAGGCTCTCTTGTTCTATAGATGGCAGACCCCGGAGGTTGTGGCAGAGGAATGCCGGCGCAGCTTTTGGAGCGCCTCGCAGCGCGCGAGGCCCGGCGTAAGGCGACGGAGACAGCAACGACGGGGTTGCGGCTTCGAGGCGAAGGAGTAGGTGGAGATATCCTGCTTCCGTCACTCAGCCTTCCGATGGACTCGTCGGACGCAGTGGGAGGAGAAGTCGCATCGATTTTCACCTCGCCGATGCACAACACACCTGCCTTCTTTCTCGAGCATATGACTCGTGCTAAGACCCTCCTTCTGGGACGCATTGAACGGTTGAGGGAGAGGTGTGCGCTCACCGAAGGTGCTCCCGAACCTGACGAACGAATAAAGGTGTGCACTTTTTGTCACCTTGACTTTAATGCATTGGTTTGATTCAACTGGCTTTACTCATATTTATGTGTTTTTGCGTCCTTCAGCTGTGCCTTTTCTGGCCTTTCTTTTCAGCAGGTCTTATTTTAGTCCCATTTTTTTATTTAGTCACCTTGTCATAACCTTGTTGCCTTGTCTTCCATAGAACATATGAATACATCATGTAAATGTGCTTTTTAACTGGCTTCCTTGCATTTCATATTTGAATGCGGGCTCTGTACCCCATTTTCTCGCCTTTGTTCTGATTAGAATTGGAGAAAAGCAACGTATGTACGCAATTTTCCTTAAATAACCTTTTGTACCGAAATGAGGATTCAATCACTGGTTTAATTTAACTTGATTCAAGGCTGTTTGTGTAGCTGGTATCGAAGTTTATGGTCTCAAATTTATTCTAATTAAGTTGCTTCATTAGCTCAGTTACTCAGCCACAAGATTCATCGGAAGCGTCAAGATGGCCCATCTGATGTGGACGTCAGTATTGTTGGAATGGTCGCCTTTCATTGATAAATTGCTTCTATCCTCCTACTTAATCAGATCATCTAACGTTGAGAAAATAATGGAAATCGTAGCAAAATAGTCATCTTTGGTGGGTTTTTCACTCCCAACAATAGGAGTGATGGGGGTTTGGCCTTTTGTTTTTTTAATAATAAAGTTAGTGTCCACTACTGAGGGAATTGTATGCTTTCAGAAGGCTGGGCAGTTATGACTGATATGTATCTCCATTCCTTACCACTTGAGAGTGCGCAATAGTAATTTCCTCAGAGAGTCACTACTAGCCAATCAGTAGTGGGAAGTAGGTGTCACTCTTGCTTGACGTTGCAGGACGTCAGACTGTGTCGCAAAACCGTTACATAAGAGAGTTCGCACTTTCGAATAACTTCCTCGCACAAAATTGCATAACATTTCTAACGTTTTAAGTCTACTAGACGTGAAAGAGTTCTGGAATTGGGTACATTTGTTGGCCACCTCCTTACATGCTGCAGAAATGCCTTTTCTGGGGCGTACTGGTCGTAGTCGCGACCAACAGAAAAGGCTCCTGCTTTCAAATTACTCCTATCATTGAATCAAACTAATTGGGGCTGCCTTTTCGATCTCGTTCTTCTTGTGTCTAGTCGCTTGACGACCTGTTGGACCAAATTGAGGAGCTTCAGCGCTGGTTCACCGAATGCTCTCCCTACCTCAAACCCTTCCATGTGGAACAGGCGCGTCAAGACGTTGACGTGAGTTGTTCAATTTTGCTCATTTACTTGGTGATCCTCCCAAATTCTATCCCTTAGTATTCCCAATCCAAAACCAGTGTGGAATTCCCCCTACTTGTAGATGTAGCTGTTCGTTCTTTTTTGCGATATTGGACCTTCCTTCCACTTCTGGCCACGCCCATCCGATGTGAGAAGGTGGGATAGAAGAGGTTTCTAGGCAGTTTTGCTCTGTCAATGTTACATTATAAATTGTCCATGCTCATGGGGAATTGGCGCTATTGCTTAGACCTCCAGTAACCCCTAAAATGAATGAGAAAGGGGGAGAAGACGATTGGTTTATCCAAGGTAGACAATTTGATCTTGATACCTTTTTGCGCCATTTTTAAATTGCCTGCTAATCGGCTGGCCTGGGCTTTCAGTAAGCATGTCCTTGACTATCTCAAAATAGCCCACTGCTCACCCTGCAGTTCAAAGGACCCGCTGTAGGCGGAGTCGTTGACATGCCCAGGGTGGAACAGCTATGAGTGAGATGCATGCAGCTTCGACTAGCCAATCACTGGTGATCAGGTTCCACTACACATCTCAAAATTGACGCATTGAAAGACTCGCACTTCAGGATGGACGGGGAGGCGGGAAGAAGGGGAGAAGTTGGTGGTACTCCCACATCCTCTGTATTCACCATTACAGGAAATCAAGTCGCGCTTTCACGACGTTCGCGCCTCCGTGTTGCCAAAAAGAAAGTTTAAATTCGGCGCCGGTGCCGGCGCTGGAAGCGGAGCTAAAGCTTCCACCAAGCAAACGCCAGCGGTGACCACCTCTACCTCACCAGTCAAACAGGCGCTTACTTCTTCTCTCATTGCTCCCACCAAATTTACCCTTTCACACCTCTCCCATCGCCACGACCTCCGTCTCCCCTCGGCTACAACCGACGATGACGTCGACAATGTGAGCCTTCGTGACCAATCTCTTTGCCTTACCGATCTCATTGACTGTGAGGTGCGTGTCACCTCGGCCTGTGGTAACCTTGTGGCCTCACGCCTCACTGATTGTACCGTTTACACCCTCCAACCCGTCGCAACCTCCGTGATGCTGCAGGACTGTGTGAATTGTCGCTTCATCCTAGCCTGTCGTCAATTACGGGTACATCGGACGCGTGGAACGCGATTCGACGTTTTTGTTGCCTCTGCGCCGATAATCGAGGACTCGACTGACCTTTCGGTGGGACCATGGAATGGTGGAGTAAGCATGCGTGAGGTACTTGGAGCAGTCAACCACTGGAAGGAAGTGCAGGACTTTAGTTGTCCCACTCTGGTAGCGGCGAAGGCTTCCGAGTCACCGAATTGGAGTCCTCTGCCGGAAAATGAGTGGATAAAAGAAGGACGGTTGGAGGCAAATTCATAGATTTTGGATATGCTTACTGATATTGCTTATCAGTGAGGAGGTGATTTTTGCTAGGGTTTTTCGAATATGCGTCTCATGGAGGAGAACCATTGAGTTTAATTTTAAGTACTTGTTGCATATGTACTGAAAAAAGTAGATGTGCTGAACGAGGCTTACACTTCTATGGGTCGGTGGGTCGGTTTCCTGCCTGGTAGGCGAGGAGGTGTGGGGCTGCGTGAAGGGTATGATGGGAAGGGGTGGTCGCCAGTGTCGTCCACTGAGGGGTTCTCGGTGGGCGCTCGGAATGCATACTCATCGGATGTTGGAAGTGCAGTTGAGACTGCCTGCAGTCGGGTTATCCCAGGGAGGACGATGGTGGGTTCGAGCGTTCGCGGCCATGCGCACTACAGACGATAACAGCAGTGAGGTTGCATATCTTTGATTTACTCGGCATTAATTATTCCTAATATTGATTGCTCGGTTCTGCGGAACAAAAGCTAGAAGCGTGTGCGTGAATGCGACGGAAATTCACCACGTTAGTATGGTGGATTATTTTTTGATAATCGTGCTAAAGCCGACACATTTAAATAGGCATAACAAATATGCTAAATCTGAACTTTGTTATGCTGACGTGCTTATTTGGCATTTGAAATGGCAAAAAGCTATATTTTAATGGCGATGCACTTGTTTATATTATTTGTGAAAAGTTTGCTTGATTCAAGTCTTGATTCGCGTTGTCGTTTTGCATTGAGGATGTCCGGTGATATATTAAACGTTTTCCCATCCCGAATGTTAGTTTAAACAGCTGCTTAACCGATGCTTTTAATTTATTAATTCTTGGTACTCCTGTGTGCCGCCTACCGTCAACTTCGCTGTTTGACATGAATTTGCATACCTTTTCAGGGCGCAAGCCACGATGAAGGCCCAGTTGCAAGGCGCTCAACTTGGTCATAGTCTTCTCAAGAAGAAGTCTGACGCACTGACGATCCGGTTTCGTAGTATTCTGTCAAAAATAATTGAGGTAGTTGTCGTTGCATTGTTTGTCGATCCGTCTTGAGCTAATGTATCCTCCACTTGAAGTGCATTTTTGTTGTAGGCCAAACAATCAATGGGTGAAGTGATTAGGGACGCGAATTTTTCACTCGCTGCTGTTAAGTTTTCCTCCGCAGCCAATGTGAATCATTTGGTTATGCATAATGTCACGAAGGCACAAGTAAAGGTGAAATTGAGCAAAGACAATGTTGCTGGCGTCAATTTGCCCCAGTTTGAGGTCTATACAGAGGGAGCTGACAGTGAGTATTCTGGGTAATCCTTATTTTTCAAAGTGCTTTTGGATCGGAAATTTTCCTTAGCCACCTGGTAGTTCTCTGGATTTTAAACCCGCTTAGTGTGGATTCATTTTTCTTCATTGTATGCTTCAAACATTTTTAATCATGCTCTTTTTATTGCCTTTAAAATTTGCTGGCATATTTTAGTTAGATGCTTCGTATGCATCTGCGGTTTCTTGGATTTTCACCTGGGTTCAACTTAACAGATTCCTCACTCAACGACACATTTAATCGAATCACATACGTCACGGCTGGTAGCTACTTCTTACATTAATATGCACCCTGATGTGTAGATTTCGCATTCGCTTTCCTGTTTTGTCAATAGTCACTGTAAACTTCACTTCCGCTCATGAATGCCTAAATGAGGTCTAGTGAAGTTAGATGGAGTGTAGAAACGAAAACTGGCATGAGTGAATTTCGTGATGTCTGTCCTATTGCATCTATGATTACGTTAATGTAGCGCCCATAACAAAGGCGGAATAGGCGATCCAGTTAAAGTAGTGCGTAAAATTTTTCTTTTCATCGCAGTAGTGCATCTTGCGAATGCTAGATGAATCTCGTCTCTTCTATCCTCCCATTCATTAAATTGCAACAAGATGTATTTTTGTGCAATTAATGGGGCTGGTTTTCATTAAAAAGGCACCAAAGGTAGCTGTAGTCGAAAGTACTGCCGTTAGGAAGGTTATGTTTGGCGCCTTGTGAGACCTCACGTGAGTTGCCGTTGGTGTTTCTCATACCACACCATCTTTCTAATAATTCGACCGAACAAAATAACGTATGAATATATTCCGTCTATTCTCAATCTTGTCTTATCTGGTTATTCACTTTATATTCTGCTGTGAGGTCGCATTTTAGCTTTCGTCGTTTGGTAGTTGCTTTGTATTGAGTACGGGCTCCCATAACTTCTTCACTTATACCGCGTTCAATGATAGCATTATCTCCCGTTTGTTTCATTATCATCCTTACTGATTGTCTTTCTTTCTTGGGCTCCGCTAGTAAGGTCTTTGCTTTATTTAAGTAATTCTCTGATCCTTTTTGACCCAATTACATTTCCATTAGCTCTATCGCAGTTTCAGCGTGGATAAATAGCTGTAAATGTACTTAAGTGTATAGCAAAAGTGCCACATATCTGCATTTTGTATTTGGCATTAGTCACAAATGGTTTTTAAGTCTCAGCAGTAGTTCAGAGCAGTTTCACGTCAAATTCACCCCTTTATGCCATCATGTTGACTGCACAAAACTGCCAACCACCAAAAGGGCACCTATAAACTTACCCTTCATATTGTCATTCTTTAGTTAAAAGTGTTTTGGAGCCAATTATGGATAAAAAATTTTTTCCCAGTTTACTTCCAATTCAATTCACTTCGTTTCATTGGGCATTCAAGTTAAACCAGAATTTTTGGCTTCTCATACATCACGGGGGATCAAGTGTGTCGCTTGCTCTTAGCTGATACAAGTTTCGCGGGACAGACCAAGCGTATCATGCGCTTCAGTCGAAGCAATTAAACCGGCATCGAACCTTTTAAGTTTGAAGCTGGATTCATTCCGCCTTCTACGTTTACGTAGGTGAATGGCCAGTTTTTGAGGAAAGCACTACTGTAACAGCAATACCGGTGGGGCAGGTGCCCTTCTATAGCTCGAAATGGGAGCAACAACAATGCCTTGAGTGGCGCTGAGTGGTGGAGGGAGTACGAATTGGTGCGACCATTGAAGAATTTGCTAGAAAGTGAATGAAAGAACGCGAAAGTGGACGACAATCTCTATTAGCAATCCACGTGATGATCTCCACTTGTAAGGATGGCTGTAAGCGCGCACAACACACCGTTGGGGCCCTCAGCCACAGTACACAGGCTCCACAGATTGCGGGCCGTGCCTGTCAATGTGTTAGCGTTGATCTCATCAAGTGACAGTTCCACCTGTGAGAACGGTAAACGCATTACCTGCATCCACGCATATTTATAGTTCTGGGGCGGTTCGGCTCAACTAACAGGCCTTTGTGTCGAGGTTTTCCCACTGCAAGCTAAATTCTCTGGGTAGTGTGACGTAGGCCTTCGTCTTGACCTGAACGCCTCTGGTTCATTTTTTTTTCCTCTGTAATTTAGCCTACGAACTGACGGGCTTGTCTGGCGGAGGTCAGCAGATAGACAAGTTAAAGAAGGCTTATGCCAAGGCCGTGAAACTGCTGGTCGATCTGGCCTCCCTACAGACCTCCTTTATCACTCTTGACAAAGTCATTAAGGTCACCAATCGCCGTGTCAACGCTATTGAGCATGGTGGGTCTTGAGCGGGTATGTGATGAGGGTCTCTCGCTTCCACTCAAACTTGCTAACTCGTGTATCTCTGTGTGCCAATTCAGTGATCATTCCGCGGCTTGAGAGGACGATCGCTCACATCATTCAGGAGTTGGACGAGCGAGAGAGGGAGGAGTTTTACAGGTCAGTTTCATTTACTGGCCACATCACATTTGGGGCGCTTTAAGTTAAGTCTCAATATTTGTTAGCTCCCATCTCAGTAATCCGAGTATCGCGTAGCTGATCCATTCCCACGGCGCATCGTAACCCGGCCAGGACCAAACTAGCCGTGTCGTCACCTGTAAACCACCACCTCTACCTTATTCGCAGTGCTTTATGGCTGTATCTAAGATGTTTTCATTTCTCACCCAGACTGAAGAAAGTGCAAGACCGGAAGAAGCGTCTAAAGGCGCAGCGCGATGAGGAACTGCGCCTCGCCCACATCGACCCAGAGGAGGCGGACAATCAGAATATGGTGCGAAACCTCCTCGTGGACGACGATGCGGACCAGATCCTTTTCTGATCTGGTTTTCTTTGGTGCAAGCTACCGCTACAATATCCATGCATAATATCGACGGTTTTCTTTCTCTTCTTTGTGTGATCCTCTTCTCTCTGTATTCCATTATTCGTCTCAGTTGTGCCAAGTTGGTTGGGCCTGCTCTCTCTTTTCGTCTCCTTTCATCCGGGCATTGGGCGTTAACGGCGGGGTATGGTGGTTCCTTGGACTTCGTTGTGGCGGGGGGCGGTTTGAGGGTGACAGTCACTGGGTTCGGGTCTATTGGCGGCTGCTGTTGTCCGAGGTCTGTAGTTCCTATGAGATGGTCTCGGCTTGTCATCGGAGATCATAAAAGATGGTCAAATACGAAATTCCGATAACAATAGGAGCTGCCAACACCCATTTGTTGCCTAAGAACGAACGGTAATCTTATTAGTGCAAGGGAATTTTACACACACCAGTTTAATAAATCATACAGATCTAACTTTATACACATTTTCAAAATGCGAAACTTTCTGCTAAAATTAAAGGCCTTCTTTATTTTGCCTTTTTTTCAAGAGATTATTTAATTACCAATTTACCAGTTTCTTACTATAACCCTAAATAACTTAAAGCGGTAGCTTAATTTTTAAAATTTTAATGCTCCTATTGGTTGAATTGCTTTAAAACATCAACCAGTGCACCAATCAGTGAAGGGGGAGTAGGGTTAGCTTATAAGTACTGCTGCACATCCGGCACGCTCACTTGTTCGTGAGCCAGCCGTTTGCCGTGTTCTCGAAGATGGTGGGTTTTCGCGCGTTCTAATGTCTGAGTTTTTTTAGCGTGAGTGTATCAGCATCCATGTTGGTCAAGCCGGTGTCCAAATGGGCAATGCCTGCTGGGAGCTTTACTGTCTGGAGCATGGGATCCAGCCCGATGGTCAAATGCCGAGTGATAAGACCATTGGTGGTGGTGACGACTCTTTTAACACCTTTTTTAGCGAGACTGGGGCCGGAAAGCATGTGCCTCGTGCCATCTTCGTTGATCTAGAGCCCACTGTGGTTGACGAAGTGAGAACTGGGACGTATCGACAACTCTTTCACCCGGAGCAGTTGATAACTGGGAAGGAGGACGCTGCCAATAACTATGCTCGTGGTCACTACACCATCGGCAAAGAATTGATTGATCAAGTGCTGGATCGTATTCGCAAGCTTACGGATCAATGCACGGGCCTCCAAGGTTTCTTACTCTTCCACTCTTTCGGTGGTGGTACTGGCTCGGGTTTTACTTCTCTTCTTATGGAGAGACTAAGCGTTGACTACGGTAAAAAGGCCAAGCTTGAGTTCTCGATATACCCGGCTCCTCAAGTATCAACAGCTGTTGTTGAGCCTTACAACTCCATTCTCACAACTCACACAACCTTGGAGCACTCTGATTGCGCTTTCATGGTTGATAATGAGGCTATTTATGATATTTGCAGGTAAGAGAGTGGTGTAGTTCATCCTCTGATCTGCGCTTTTTTAGAAGGAACCTAGACATCGAGAGGCCAACATATACCAATCTGAACCGTCTGATTAGTCAGATCGTGAGCTCAATCACCGCCTCGCTTCGTTTTGACGGGGCACTGAACGTTGATCTGACCGAATTCCAGACAAACTTGGTCCCCTACCCGCGTATTCACTTCCCACTGGCTACTTACGCCCCAGTCATTTCGGCAGAGAAGGCTTATCATGAGCAGTTGACGGTCGCAGAGATCACGAACTCCTGCTTTGAGCCCAACAACCAGATGGTGAAGTGTGACCCTCGTCATGGCAAGTACATGGCCTGCTGTCTCCTCTACAGAGGTGACGTCGTGCCTAAAGACGTCAACGCCGCCATCGCAGCTATCAAGACTCGGCGCAACATCCAGTTTGTTGACTGGTGTCCCACCGGTTTCAAGGTGGGAATCAATTATCAACCACCCACCGTAGTTCCCGGTGGTGACTTAGCTAAGGTTCAACGTGCAGTCTGCATGTTGAGCAACACCACTGCTATCGCTGAGGCGTGGGCTCGTCTCGATCACAAGTTTGACCTTATGTACGCAAAGCGTGCATTTGTGCACTGGTACGTCGGTGAGGGCATGGAGGAGGGCGAGTTTTCAGAGGCTCGCGAGGATCTCGCCGCCCTGGAGAAAGACTACGAAGAAGTTGGTGTCGATAGTATGGACGAGGAGGCTGAGGACGGTGAGGAGTACTAAGCTCTCGTCGGTTTTGATACTTTTCTATAGTGAATCGGGTGCATACTAATTACTAATACAAATTTCGCTATCGTTAGTCTCGCGTTCTACTCCGTACCGTTTTTTTTTTTTTCGGGCTAGGTGGTCTATTTTGAGGGTCTTGGTTGTTAGGCTGTGCGCACTTCGGGTGAGTCAGCGTGGTGGTCCTCTTGAGGACACCAGTTGTGTGGCGGCTGCGGGCGAGGTGGGTACGGCTCGAACTCACCCCCTTCCGGTGAGTCAGCGGGTCACGCGGGAGGGCGGCGGTGTCGGATTTTGCGTGTTCGTTGGTGTTGTCACGTCCGGCGCGTTAGCGTTCCCCTTTGAGCAAGGCGCTTGGGGCTGCACGCGAGGGTTATGCACACTTGGGATCGCTGGGGTATCTACGATACGCCTCGGGTTCTGCGGTGCGTGGGGATGGCACTCCTCTAGGAGGGTGGAGAGCGTTTCGGTGGCTGGGAGGCCATCGTGTATAGGCGATCTACAATCACTTCGGCTGGCACGGTTGGAGTGTCGTTGACGAGGTTCGGTGACGCCGATGTTATTGCCAGGCGAGAGCATGCAGTCACCACCGTTGGGGTGGTGCCGTAGAAATTACTGGCGTGGACTTGGTAGGTCGTGGCTCCAAGTGGAGGTGCGGCCTCTAGACTCCCGTTCCCTTCAGTCGGTAATAAAAGTGGCTCAAGATTCAGAACTTCCCAATCTTCAATCTAGAGCAGTGAGCTGATTCGATCGTGATAGTGGCTAGCCTGGAATGCCAGTTCGTCTAACTGGTGGATTATTTGTTGGTCAAATCAGGCATACTAGGTTCAATGTTTAATTGTGGGCACTACTAGGGTTCGCTTGAATGGCATCCAGACATTCGACCTCGTCTACGTCCTGACTGACCGCCACCTCCTTCTGCGATTCCGTCTTGCATGTCCACTTTTTGCTTCTCCCTAAAGTGGTCCACGGGGCGATAGACAAGCCACCTTGTTGATCAATACTCCCCACCACTCCCTTGGACGTCAATACTTGTGTAGGAGGTCGGGCTGAACCCCAAATGGCAGCCAAATTGGTGGTGAAGTTCGCGAACGTAGGCAACCAGCCACCTCTCAAAATATGCCACCGTGTGTGCGTGCAGTTTGGCAGTCCCCATATCGAGCGGCCAGTGCCAAATGTACAGCATTTCACATTATTACCCAGGTGTCACTTTGCTTGCACCATGGTTGGTAGGCTCGCGGTACGTTGGTTTGGTGCGTCTACGACAGCAAATCCAACCCGCCTATACCACCAAATTGGACCGACTTGGTGCTTGCATGCTACTTATTTCATTTAAGCGTCCAAATTGACCTGCCTGCTCTGCTTTAAATGGTCAGATTGGCGATTCATTCAGTGGTAGTGTGTCCACCCCTTGTTTACTGAATGGAGGCGTCTATTTTGATTTATAGTACATATGACGCTGTCATTAATCGGTAAACATCAATTAGTGGAATAGTGAATGCGTAACCCTCAGTCTACATACTACTTAATTCACCTAGTAGATTTGGTTCATCCACTTGAAAGGTGGGGATTACCAATCTTAGGTCTTTTTCCCGCGTATTTTATATTTGTAAGACGAATCCTTAATTTACCCTTGGTAATTATAATGCGGAGCGGTGCGTGGACTGGTGCTCATTGGTGCGTTATGCACTGCTTAACTGGTTTAAAATACATCATGTGCCTGCTTTGTCATTTAAAAGGACAAATTTGCAGCATAAATTCTTCATACGACACGTTTAGATAGTAAGTTACTTGCCCTACGATTCAAACCATTTTTGACAGTTCACCTATTTCTAAATCAGTAGTTAAATTACCAATATACTACTGAAATCGCCAAATACTACTTGTTCATCATGAGAGCATAGTTAAGTGTAGTGCATTGAAGGTTCTCACATCATTATTGTCTTACTTGGTGTAATGCGTAGTTGCTTTAATGCGTCCATACTACACAATAGAAAATGGCTTCTTCCAGCTAATCTTCTTCATCTGAGAGTCTTAAACCGGAAGCAGAGGAGGAGAATAGCGAAAATACCATGAGCGAATAATCGGAACGGGAATGGATTGTGATGGTGGGTAATAAACCACCCATAAAATCCACTAAACTCTTTGAGTGAATTCTCTTAAAACCAATTATGGAAGGAAAAATAGATTTTAAAATGACAAGGTACTCCACAACCTTCGCATGCAACACCAATGCAATGAAAGTGTATCTTGACCATCAAAGCGCGCAGTTTCGTTAATTGTGTTTGGGAGACTTCACGAACTCTTCTTCTTGGCATAGAGTGGCTCTAAATTGGCTATAATTCTGTTTTATTGACTTCGAAGCATTAACTGTCCCGCGGATTTACTGACCAACTAACGCGACCGAAGGTAAACAGCGGCGACTAACAAAGCACCTCTTAGTCGGCACTGTGTAACCATCAGCGCATCCCCCAGCAAACAAAGCTGTCCACCCGGTGCCTACTTCAACCTCCATGTCATTTCAACCACCGAGCGGCGCCTATTTTGAATTGCCAATTGGGTGGCAGTGGGGTGCGCGCGCCGTCCTCCGCCTCAACCCTCGTGAGCAAAACAAAGACAGGACCTGGCATTACTAACCAATCGTATAAAAGGCGAAGAAGTTGATGATTGATGAGGCATAACCCAGCACACAGCACTTGTGAGTAACTGGGTCGCCTAACTCCAGCAGAAAGCACGCCACAGAGTCGGCGTGTGCTTCAGGCGCCACTCCAAAGAGAGCGCATTAATCGACACTAGAGGATAAAAATAGCCAAAAAAGTGCTTTCATTATTCGTTAAATGTCAGCCTTGACGCCTCCTCCACCAGCGTAGGTTAAAATATTGTCCCATTTATGCGGCATTTATCAAGTCACTAATAACTGTGCATTTGTGCTTGCTGAAGGTACACAAAAGCAAAATAATAGTGAGCAACTTTTGAGGTCTCCACCTTTCGATCATACCAGCATGTTGTGTGCGATCGCTGGAGTGCACAAACAGCACCTCATCACGGGAATTTGCGCTAAGCTCCGGCAAGACCTGGTTTGGCTCACTGCGGGTCCAGCGCTGATCGCGTCGTCAACACTGGCAAATTGCGTTGTCATGTCATTACATGGGTATTAAGGAAGTAGTTAGAGTTAAAATATTCTTCTTTTTTTAATAATATAGGGCTGCAAGATTGTCCTTAAGTCGAGCTTGGGCGCAATTGGCACGGCTCGGAGGCCAAACCATCCGGCAGAAGTACCGTGGTCTGTTGCCGGAATCGAGAGTTATGCAAGAAACCAATATACTAAAATGCTTTCCACATAAAATAAAGGAATTACGGGTAAATGAAGCCACAGCTTGGTGAATGTCCAGTTTGAAATATGGTTAATTCCACTTTTAAATGGTGCCTCTACGGGACTACCGGGAGCCAGTGGAACTGTATCATCTCCTGGAGTGGCACTGCTAAGGCTGGTAAATATACCACTCTCGATGAAGTTTGCGCATAGCGTTGGGAACCTTCGTTGAAGTCGTGAAAACCCAGGGCGGTGAGGTGGAACATACTACTTACTATTACGCAGTAGAGTTGAGAGTCTGGCAGAGCCGTGATACAGAAGGAAGAGGCATGCCACGGAGACTAAAGCGTCTGCGTAATCAAACTGCCAGATTTTTATGAGATCTGCGTTAATTAGGAGCGAAAAGATGGGAAACGCAATTAGGAAATGAATTTCGTTAACCCGGATTTTGGGGGGTAATTTGAGACGGGGTTGAATGCTAGGACAGGTGCGAGGTGAGATTTTATATCTAAGCGGGCTGCAGTCATGGGGTCGGTGATGAGGCACTTTTATTAGGGGCCATAAATGGATCTGTGCAGAATTTCCAAAGACAAAATATATGAGAATGAAATTTTTGGATTATAATTTGGATAATCTTCCTCTTTATCAAATCAATTTCTGCTCTCATATAAGAGAAGGCGTTGGTTCAGGTCTAGATGGGTCCATAAAGAGAGGAAAACTGGAGCAGGTGTAAGTGTCCAGTAGAGAGGATTAAAGCGGAGGTAGTTGGCCACAAGGGTAGGCAACCCAAAACTAGTTGAAGATGTCTACGCATGCAGGAGACTGTCACCCTGCTCAATGCATTGTTGGAAAGTGTGAGGGCAGACGTCTGCTGCAGGCGATTCGGATTCCGCCCCCAACGTAGCAGGCATTCATCTGGCTAAGCATTTGCTGCATTCACTGTGTATTGGGTCAACGCAGCCTGTTCTGTGATGGCAAGAATTATAAATGCTCCCGTAGACAAGAGCATAGTGCTTTGTTTGTTTGAATTACAGGTTTCGGTCAGGGCTACAGAGGTGGCCGTATGGCCCTAGCTGCGTAGGCTGGCCTCCAGGCCAAGCCAACAGCTCATCTCCCTCTGCCCGTTGAATATATATGCACATATATCCTACTCTAGCATTCTGCCTTCTTGTGCCCTCGAGGGTGCAACAACCAAGGAAAGTTACGATTTGGAAAACTTTCACGCACCAAGACGGTTTACAACTTTTATCAAGGTGTGTGGATGAAGCGAACTAGACCTATGTGACGTTGAATCATAAGGAGGACAATTTTAAATTAGAAAATAAGGATAATTTGATAGATTCCTTTATTCAAAATTTTGTTTGGGTTATGCGGGTATTTAAGGCTTCGTGAGTCGTGCCGGTAGCCCTTCAGCCAGTGTGTAAGTTGTGACACAACATTCCACCCTAGCATTATGCTCTTTTTGCCCTCAAAAAATCGACGTACCATGCAGGAAAAAAAATCTTTGGTAAATATATAACGCCATTGGGACCTTAATGGTTGAGCTTAAGAAAGGCGCCATAATGCAGTTTTTTACCTCTCGCTTTCGGTTCGGGCAGTTAATCGGCCATTTTGGCTTCGCAGAGTAAACTGACACTTTGACCCCTCCAGTAACCCCAATCTCTTTGATTCACTAAAAATATATTTAGATTTTGCCAGAGCATTATCTTCTAATGGTTTCAGGGAAGTATCGGAGTGCTACGTGTAGATCGCCAAACATGCTATGCTTATTATGGCCCAAACAACTGAAAACATCAACGCGAAGTTGACAAGATTAGTTGAAGAATTGATTTATCACGCCACAAAGGGTGGTTAGCTAAATTACAGTAGCTAGGTAACAATTATAAATAGCGAATTGGGTAAGGTAGCAACAAACAATTCATGAGCATTTGACTTAGATGGGAAATTCCCTGAGTTTCAATTGTGAACTCAAGTGGTTTAGAATAAATACCAATTACATTGTACAAAACCGTACCTAACTTCATCAATTTTTCATGAAAACCTCTGTGTTTAGGCAATTTATTGGTTTGAACATTTATGCATTGATCGCACAAAGCAAAGATTATGCAAGCTGAATAGTTATCATTAAATGAAGTTGTTCCATGGGTTTTTGCTGCTAATGTTAACTTGGCTTCTGTTGGCAAATTACATTTAATAGTTTAGTCGTCTAAATTGCACTTTGTGAATGACCTAGAAATGGGTATCTATGACAATTAGTTTATATGCTTAAATAGAAAGAGCGATTTATAAAGTAGATGAGTTCAATTTGATACAACATGCATTCATATTTTGGAACAAAGAAGGATTTTGCATAAAAGTTTGTAGTAAGTTTCCTACCTTTGTCGTCTATCTCTTTGTGCCAAATATTCGTGGATTAAATAAAAACAACTAGGAGGATGGCATATTTCGATAATTTTGATAATTTGTCCATCTAAGTTCTATTCACATAATTGCTTTTCCTTGTTGTTTTGACTCAGTTTAGAAGTATCCACTAATGCCAAACATAATCAATTCCTTAGATGACATCAATGCGTGTGTTCTTTTAAAGGGCCCTTTTGATAGCCACTTCATTATGACGCTGTAGACAATGCAGTACAGAATTTTACGTTATGTGCATACACTGTAGTTATGTGAATTAGGTACACTGCTCCTGATTGACTCCATTTTGTTGATGTTCACGGAGAAAAGGTGGACTCTGAGTAATTAAAGGACGACCTTTCATATTTTAAATGATTCCACACCATGGACTTTTTTCGCAAAGCTATAATAGAAGGCTCGAATTGGATTTTGTGCTTCATTAATCCTTCTATTGGCTTGGAAACATTAGCATGCAGCATTTGAGGGATAGTTAGGCAGCAGGCAACACGACCGCGTCGAACGCGCTTTAGGAGTTCTTAAAACCTGAGAGTAGAGGTAGCAAAATAAACATATGAATATCGGATTTAAAGTTACGCTTTTCGTAAAGACTTTCTGCACTTCTTTAAAACTTCCGGGACTACGCTCGCATAAACTACAACAACTGAGGTCATTGTTGCAGTCTTTGGCACCTCCGCATTTATTTTTGACATTTTGATCTAAATTACTTCATACAAAGAAAAAACATGATCTCGTTGGCCCCCAATTTACTTCATCAGGCAAGAAAGAGATAAGAATTATTTCTTTTAGTCTCTCCACTTTTTCAAACAGCAATGACTACGCGAGTAGCTAAAAAATAGAAAAAAGAAACAAGACATCTAGATCTCTTTATGGAACGATACGAGAAGATTGCACGAATCGGTGAAGGGGCCTACGGGGTGGTGTTCAAGTGTCGAAATCGTCAGACCGGGGAGGTGGTGGCTATCAAAAAGTTCACGGAATCGGAGGAGGATCCTGTGATTCATCGGATCGCCATGCGAGAAATACGCACTCTCAAGGTTTTGCCCTTTTTATTGCATTTCAGTTAATTCAGTTTGCATAATTATGAGAATATGACATCAGTTAGTCCTAAAAATAAACATAACGACAGTATGGAATAACCCTCGATTGTGTTGTTTAACATCCATGCAGCAATTGAAGCACCCCAACCTAATAAACCTCATTGAAGTGTTCAAGCGGAAAAAGCGACTCCATCTGGTTTTTCAATACGTAGACCACACGTTGCTGAATGAATTGGAGCAAAACCCCAAGGGGTAAGTCTAAAGTGGTATCTATGATTTCAAGGCGCATCAAAGGCCAAATATTTGCCATCAAATAACTCAAGAATTCATCAATTTAAAAGGCTGTTAAGTTACTGATTGCTGAACCAATGAGAAACGCCTGAGGATCACGACTCCAATATTTTGAATAAGTTTGTCAAAAATAGGTTTATACGTCCATAACCTTTCAGTAGTAATGGTCCAAAATCGGTTTTTTCAAATGCGGGTATCAATGCTTGCTTTTAGGCTCAAAAGGAGTCAGGTTGTGGAATTTACATGGCAACTGCTTCAAGCTGTGAATTTTTGTCATGAACGCAATGTAAGCATTATATTTATACAGTTTCCTGTCAAAAAAGTGAAACCGCAAACTTGGAGCCCCTCCACTGCTTGCTAATAATGTCAAATTTTTGATCCAGCCAATCAGAATTTCGCTGGGTCGATCAGCCCTCTGACTGGTTGGTTAGAGACGTTTTTTTTAATAATATCAAAACTCCTACTTCTAGTCATTCGGCATCTATTTGAAAATATTTTTGCTAATCAAAAGTAGAGGATTATTGTTAATATGAGAATCCGAGCGACTTCATTAATCACTTGTTGGCAATTTCCTGTCCTCGAGGTAGGATTACAACACTATGAATTTTGATGCATTGTTTTTATCATTCCAGAACCGGATAACTGAGAGGCTAAAAATATTAATTTATTGTGTGGATTGTCGTAATACGTTATGCGTAGGCACATAAAAAATCTGAGATTCCTTTATCGTAGTCTCCTAAAATAACTCTAATTTTGATGATAGTTCATTCATCGAGACGTCAAGCCAGAAAACATCCTCATCACAAAGACGCGGCAGCTAAAGCTCTGCGACTTTGGATTTGCTCGAACACTCAGTAAGCCGCCCATGCTACTGATATTACTTTTAAGTAGGTTAAATGGTATGTGCTGAGAACGTCTTAAAAAGGTTTCAGCTTACAGAAGTGCTAGGAAACTATCACCATGAATATTACGAACAAGAGTTGAGTAAACAGATTTATCCAAAATTACTGCATCGTTTTTTTAACATATTAATTTGCTCTTACAACGTTCGAGGTCACTCCTCCAATCTGTGGCTCAGTTTTTCCTTACTCACCTGTAAAGTACAGACCTAGTAACCTCTACCTCATATTTCGCAAAACAAGCTGGTCCAGACGATAGATATACAGACTACGTGGCAACTCGTTGGTATCGTGCACCGGAACTACTGGTAGGGGATACACAATACGGGCCTCCGGTGGACATTTGGGCTATCGGCTGCGTTGTAGCGGAAATGCTTACTGGTTCACCCCTATGGCCTGGCCGGTCCGACCTTGACCAACTCTTTCAGATCATCAATACTCTCGGTAGGTGCAAATGTTGTGACCGCCTTCACGTCTACTGTGGAATCCACTATGTCTCTATAAATGTGGGTTATCTTGATTTGTATTCCGGTACCCTACCTTTGGGAAGTGATAGTCATATAGAATCATCCGCTGCAGGCTTATAAGTCACCTGTCACTTCTAAATTACCTTCAGTGTCTACTTAAAAGCTGACGAGTGAAAAAGGGATACCGACACTTGCACTGATTATTCTTTAAGAATTCTGTATGAATTAGCACTTAGTAGGTAAGAAGTTATTTGTAATTTTCTAATGACATGAAAACCAAGGTCTTTGATGTAAACTTTTGACTGTTAGTTAAGTCAGTTTATGATTTGGTGTCACTAAAGTCGCTGCTGATTATCATTCCACGAGGCTGTATAGCCCTAGATATATCAGTACCACTTCAGACCCTCTGTGCGCTATTAGCGCGTTTTCTACCACAGCGCTATGACGTCTTGGGTAATCATGAAAGACCTAGAGTGCGGCATTAATTTGTTGTAGTAATGACCACGTGGCTGCACTGCCTCCATAACTTTTACGGCATCTTAACATCAGTAATAAAAGTAAAAAAATTCCATAGGTAGATCCTGTTCTAATCTTAATCAGGCTGTAAACTTACCGCTTAAAATACTAATTTTCAACTAAAGCTTGTTATAATTGTTGATTGGGTAACTACCTGCCAGGTATTTAAGCTTTAGCTTGATCCAATGTAAAGTTACGCTAAACTGCTGCACGTTTTGCTGACATTTCTATTTTAAGTAAAAATTCTGCTTCGTTGCTAAAAAACTTCCTTTTCTCCAGTCTCACCAAAATACACCAAATTCCCCGAGATCACGCAGCATAAGATGCATGCAGCGAATGCAAAAAAACTAACCTGAAAGTTGCCTTTAGAAGGTGCTAGAATAATTTTACTAGTTCTTAACATACTTTATGTTTTTATATCTTTTAGTTTAATAAAGTTTGTTGCTTGACCTTGAATTTAGGCAGACTTAATTAAGCACCCAGTTAATTTTCGCTTTTGTGCTAACACTTGGGGCCGTTTTCCTTAACATTAAAAAAGACCTTATAAGTCGTGCCCTAGCTTGACTTGTTAGCTGCTGCAGCCAATATAGGTACTACTATCTTTTCTGTGAAACGGCTGATACTTTTGAAGCACCCTGCAAGATGCAAAAATTTCAGTGCTCTCTTGGAAAATTAATTTAGTGTCCTGTATTGACTTTTAAAAATTACGGTAGTCTTTTCTTTTGTATAGTGCAACTTTGATACCTTGTCACTGGTTTCACCTGAACACGGCATGCCTCCTTTATTACCCACTAAAGTGAAAGCATATTAAGCTACAAAAATAGAATAAAGTGCAGCATTTGATATTGCTTGAAAAGGCTTAGAATTCTAAATGTGGTGTTATTTTACATTTTGGAAGCTTAGTAGTGTCTTTTTTAGCTGATTCCCTAGCATCAGCCCTGAATGCATGTTTTAAATTCCCCCTTCTGTAATTTGTCCAAATAATGATAAAAAGCAAAAATTCGATGTAAGTATTAGTAAAGTTGCTAGTTGATAAGGCTTTTGTAAAGGTGAAATAGGCGAAGATGGTCTTATGGTAGTAGCGCAGAAGATGATGGAGGGAATGTTGGCCCCAGTAACAACTAAACTAGATTAACAAGCTAACCGATATTCCTACAAAAGGGTCTTGGATGAGAAACGGAGCCAAACAATTATGGTTCTTTATTAACCGCTGCTACCATGGCGATAAATAAGCACTTGGCTAAAATGGGAGCGTTTAGTTCATTTCTCAGCTATTGTTAAGTTGGAATTATATAGTTTTTTATCAGCTGACCCGCGGCGACTAAAAACATCATTATTCGCTTTCAGAACTTACTCAGTTTAATTATTTTTAAAAGTTTGGTTAGCAATTTTTGATTTCACGGCATCATAATTTACCTAGTTGGCTAAAGTATGCTTGGCAAAATTTGTGCAAAAGCAGGTAGGCACAAAAGTAAGCTCTATTTTTTTCAGCTAAGATAACTCTTTTTCTCATTGACATCAAAATGCATATGAGCAGTGTGCCGAGCCCTCATTCATCAAGATAGTGAGACGAAATGCTGATATTGTCCTGTTTCTGCCTTTCGTTTGCTCTGAAGGCTGTTTTTAATGTTTTTTATCTTTACTGACTCCTGCGGTTTTACACTTTGCAGTTTTTACAGCTTTCCTTCTTTGCTTTCAAGGACCAAGGTATTATTAAAATAGTTAAGCAAAACCGGCTTCAAAATTAAATACCTCTATCTTAGTCAAACGAAAAGGCACCAACTATTTGCAGTGATGCTTTTGCTCTTGGTACCATTCTCAAAATGGTCAACTTTTTTATTAAATGCTTTTTGCGACATTGAGTTAAAATTGTGATTCTTGCTCGTAAAGTTAAAATTGATGATTAATAGGAAGACTTGAAAAATCTGCTACAAAGTAAACATGAGAGTTTTCCTTTTACATTTATTCACTCTGAAATCTCTGGAGTAAACAGTAAATCACTTTTAAAGCAGAATCATACGAAGAGAGGACTCTTTTTTATTAATTAAGAAGTTTGACAAGCAAAGCCTAGAATAAGTTGAAGGATAGGGGCAACTCCCAGTAGCTTCCGATTCACCTCAGATTTCTCTTGCCTCTGTGCAATTCAATCTGGACTAAGAATTACAATACAAGCAGCCCTGGTGGGAAACGTCACAGTAGGAAATCTTATTGAGCTCTTCACATTCACCAACACTGTGTGAAGGGTTGAGGTGGCCATCCTGGAACTTGATCAGTCTAGGCCGAGGGCAAGGACGCATCGAAACCGAATTTGTAGTGTTTTCATACCATTGAAAAGTCCATGTCTTATTGGGTTCTTGACAGTGTCCATAGCCACACATCTACATGATCAATAATGGTCCGAGCCACTGAAGAGAGCTTTGCTGATGGTATCCTCATAACGGGACTGATTTTCCATAGAGTTGCAACCACTAAGAACCGAGATTCCCACACGCCCATTTCACTCCGTGTTTATGGCGTTGCCATGAAAATGAGACTAAAAAATTCTCCCACTAGGGAAATCCGCTTGCATAATGCAAGCAAATGCGACAAGGAAAAGCATCAAACAGCAAATGAGCTATTTAAAGCACAGAGAATTCTATCAAAAGCGTATGATGAAGGCACACAGCATGAATTCAATTTCCAGGTTCTTTTAAATGAAACGTCGGATTTGATCTCAAGTTAATCGATTGAATGTTTTGTGCAATTATTTTAGGGGATATTTTGCCTCGGCACCGAGAAATCTTCGCGTCAAATGCCTTTTTCAAGGGCCATCAATTGCCAGAACCGAAGATTATGGTAGTGTCCCACTACTGACAATTTGTCAGTAGAATTAAATCATATCAATGTGCCAAATCCAATTTGTCGGATTGATTAGTAAAGGGGTCAACAGCATGCCTTTGTATTCCATATTTTTAAGCAATAGACTATTAAGAAACCTAACATGGAAACAGCCGTAACCAGTCCATGCTGAAATCGTAATTTTTGCTCGGTTTTTTAGTATAGCCTAAATTTGACCCCTTTTTGGAAGACTTGATGGAGTCATCACCAATCCTGCGTGATTTACTGCAAAATATTTTTGCAAATTTACTTCTGGGTAGGTAATTTAGTCAACAAGTAGTGTCTTGAGACGATCAGCTTTTAAATTGTTGCTTCAATTGAGTGGGTAAAAGTTTGGACAAATTAATGAAATGCGCTTTCGGTAAAAAGTGGCGAATGTCCTCTTGAAATAGATGAAATGCGTAGAAATTCTTAGTAAAACTTTCAGCAATAAGTAGCGGCATTCTGAGTTTTGAGCCCCAAAGTATCCCACATCCCACTAAAATCGAAAAACTCGTGTTATCCCCTTAAGGTCATTGCCAAAAGTGCCAATTTATTTAAAAAATTGAGACAAAAATAGTAAGTTTCAACTCTGATTGTGACTCTGTATATCAAAGATCTATTTGATTTTTTTTTTAATTTGCACTTACTAGGAAAGTCTGGAAAAAAAATTCTCCTTTCTTCAACCCCCATTGGAGGCATTTGAGCTGGATTTTTTGCGGGTAAATCAGCTGTATGTTGTTTATAAACTTCTATAATTTAATCAAAGGATCACGTATTGTCTTACCTAATTAATGCACAGTAGTATTACGCAATTTAAGACGTTACCTATCAGTCATGAGTGAACAAATGTAATTAGGAACTCTTGGACACTCTATGGCTATAGGGAGCGCACACACAAAGAGAGCTTGAAATTGGTCCTCTGGATTTGTAAATGAAGTGTGGACAAATCAGGTCTATGTGATCCGAACTATGACGACTTCGGATTGTTGCTTGCACCGTCCGCAGCACTATAAAGTTCGTTGAGTCTGGAATGGATCGAGTCGACCTTAACTCGACTTCCCAGCAACAAGAGATTTCACTCATCGTTGTGCTGCATTGCTTGACGAAGGTGCGGTGGGTAAACATACCACTAAAAATCGTGTGATTTGGACAGTTTCGATTTCACAATATGGTTCTTTAAGATAGGTGATCACGACCGAAAATACTCATCGCTGCCGTGAGTGTTGGATATAACATGTCACTTGCGATAACTTTGACTTGGCGGGATGAAGCTGTTTAGTATTCCTCACCTCCTGGATCGTCGCCTCACGAACAAACGTGACACCACTTACCCATCAGAAGACTAGGAACTGTTCGTTTTGCTAACCGCATGCTATTCAGATGATAGTTACCAACTATATGTCATTAAGGATTGTTGCTACTTTCCAGTCGGTGAGGAAAGTTTAAATAATAAATAGTCGCACTGAAGTGATTCTCCTTACTCTGTGGGAAAAGGGTTACTACCTCAACCGTAAGTAACGTCATAAAAAGCAAAATGATAGAGCTCAAGGCTTCTCAAAATGACCTCGTTTAACTGTCTTTGAATGTTTGAGATGACCTTGAGTTTCTCTCATAGGCTTGCTTTCAATTGGATCCTGCAGAACGAGCCACAACCGAAGGCTTGTTGAAGCACAAATTCCTGGAGGGTGCAGCTCTACTTACCTCCATTTCCATCACGTCACCTCTTCCCTCCACTACGGTTGCAGTAACTCCTTCAGGAGATAGCGTCGCAACCAACATACACCATGCTGGCTTCCTTGCCGAGAATCGGACTAGGGTACCACCGGTTGGAATCTATGCCAGAAAGTCAAAGATCGTTCGTGGTAGCGTCTACCATCCCTTCGCCGCGTGGCCAAGGGCTGAACTCGGAGGGACTTCAAACCTTGGCATCACTGGTGCTTCTGTGGCTGGAGGTCTGCAACAACAACAACAGCAGTGTGCTGGTAGCGTGGGCCTGCGAACAACCGGATTTTGTGTGAATCCTATGCCATCGTGGAAGACTGTTGTCAACGCGCAGCCGGGTGGTGGGATGAAACCGAATGTGAGTTGGCTGATGGAATGAATGCCTCGTTTGGGCACACAATAGTCATAATTTCTATCTCGTTGGATTTCTTTCGGTGCGTTCAAGTTGACTTTAAGTGCAAAACAGGAAGTGATGACGTGGCGTAAAACTCATCACTGCCGTTAGTCTTTCATGTGAGCCGGCACTGAAGGTTTAAAAATCGGTAGAACAGTCTACTTGGGCAGGACACCACTAACACTAATAGACGGCTTGGGGCTTTTTTTATACCAACTGTGCAGCAAACAAGTTATTCTGTTTAAGTTATTTCTGTAGACCTTATGGACCATATCGGTCAAAATCACTGGGCATATTCGCCTAGCGAAACAAATACCCACCATTATGTTACAGTGTGAGAATCTTTTGCTTCTAGCAGACCGACAATTCCCTTCCCAGCCTAAAAACAAATCAGAATACCCACATTTCCACTCACCTCTCAATTCCATTCCCTAATTTCTATGGACCCAATTGTGTACCCGTCTTCCCCAATCAGTCCACTACACATCCCACACAACATGGACCCGTAGGAAGTACTACCACCACATCAACCACGACCCCCGCAATCACCGTCACTACGTCAGTCGAAGCCTGCTGCTTTCAAGTGGCACCTCTACCAGTTACTAAGTTGGCAGCCTCTAGAACATTCCTACCCACAACGACAACAAACATCGGCCGACAGCATGCCGCGGGAGGGATCACTTTGATGACGCTGGTGCCGCAATCTCCAAAACAGAATGAGAAGAATGCAGCAGCCACGCATCTTCCTAATATCAATTAAAAGTGTGACTTTCCTGATAGTCTCCTTGTGATTGTGTAAACATCTTCCTATTTTCGAAAGACTATATGGTCCAAAGAAATGAAAGACATTTAAAGGGATCATTCTTCCTTGTAAGAGAGTGAAAATGGAGCCGAGAAACAGTAGTGTTAAGGATGCAAAAAGAGAAGAAAAAATGAGAGAAGTTAGCAAGTGCTAATAACCACGCAAGTATGTTTAAAATTTTTTCACCTTTGGGAAATCTACAAGAGGCTCCTTAAACGTCGGAACCTAATATATGCGAAAGCAAGTTTAGTTAAAATCGTAGTGAGCGGTGTGGAGAGTTCTCCTCTTCCCTCTTATTACCCTTGTTATTAAAAGTCTAAACATGCTTCGACATCTTTATTACGGGTACAGAGATCTTGTAGTAGAGTTCAGGACGGGGACGAGTCCGCTCCTGAGAGTCACCACGCGGCTCCGCAACCAGGTTCAAATTGTCGTCCCGCCTCTGACCTACAAAGCACACTTTAAAAACATAAACATTAGAGCAGAGCTAACATATCGCTTTTAAAGGCGTATGCCGCAAAGTATGTAAAATTTGCTATAAGTATATGCTAAGACAGCTTCAATCCAAAAAGGATCCTACTGAAACTAAATTACGTAAAAACGACAAGTAAAGCCACTTAAAGCATTGTTGCCAAATATGGCAACCAATGTCGTCAAAGCATTTAAAAGCAGGTGAGGCGTTTGAGTTTTGGGACGAAATATCGCAATAAATCATAATTACAAAAATTACTCTCAACAAAAATTAAACGAACTCCGCGCTTTAACAAAAAACATTACGTTTTAATAAATAAACGTTATTTATGTTATTTTTGTCATTAGTCTAATATCCTTTTGCAAGGTCAATTGTTTCAATGAGTGCATATAAATTAACCCAATCTCTTGGTGAGTTTGCGTGTTTTAACATACAGCGCTGACTTCTCATCCGGCGATAGTTTCACATGTGGAGCTGTAGCCCCAAGTCGAAGGGCGAATCTCTGACCTACGATGTGACGTTTAGATTCTTGAATTCGTCATTTAGTTGCGAAAAATCTATTTTTGCGTCTGCAAGCTCTCTTTTTAAGCAAATATTCGATGCTGCTGAGTCGGGTGGTAATCCAGAATGTTCACTCGTGTCTGCGGTAAAGGTGTGCTCAAACACGGGCAACGTTATTATCGATCTCGAAGAATCATTAGAAGCATTTGAGGCAATCCACCAATATCTTCATAATCCCTCGTGAGTGGCTGCATTACTTGCTTTTCTCCCTTTTTCAGGGTTCTAGAAATCGAGCCCTTCGCAGGTTGATGTACTTCAGCTTGTTAGTCGC